>CM062288.1:208918662-209454180 GCA_031216915.1 Pictodentalium vernedei
ATCAGTTTTGAAAATAGAAAAATGTAGTTGAAGCAAAGTTTTTTGTGATGCTCTTAGGTTTTATGCAGCCAAAACAGATATTTGAGATAAAGCAGGACATCAAAACATTTAACACAAAATTTGCTCTTCAATAATTACTGAATATTTTCATGGAAAGCAAAACGTGCCATGTCCATTTTGCTTTGGAAAAAATAAGTACAGATGAATCATGGGCATACAGGTCAGGGTGTCTGTGAGGACTGTGCCCCCCACCCCTACCCCTGACTCCGAAAGAAGCTGAAAATTTCAGGCAATTCAGTTGCCAGAAATGACCAAATCAAGCAGGCAGGGAGACTATTTTTCTTACAACAATGATGTGAATGGTGTGTGGTTAATGTCAGGCAGGCCTTATAACAACTCTACCGACTGTACTCTTTCACTCTGGCAAGCACCCTTAAAGTTGGTCAATTTTGTAGAAAAAATGCTATATTCATGACATTTTTAGCCATAGCGGTTAAATTTGAAATATTTGTGTGGTGATTATAGTGTATCATATTAGGCTCTAAATGTTTCACGAATATGATGATACCTCATTTCACTTTCCAGAGACCTATCATAAATCACAGCTTGAGTTTCTGATAAGAGACAAGGAGGAATCTTGGTAGTTGAATTAACATGTACAATTTGAGGGTACTCCAATTCAATCAAGGCCTGACAACTGGGTGAGGGTTTAAAACTTTGAATACAACATATAACAGCAAAATTTTTCTAGGAATAATGTCCTATTTTCTCATGGGAAGTGTTTTGAGAAAATATGGCCCTCGTGCTGATAAATCGCACGTAAAAAGCTGGCAAAAATAACAATTATTCCAACAGTACCCTTATAGGAAGTCTCAAAACTGCCAAGGGTTAAACATTTGATAAAATATAAAACAAAAGTTGTCAAACCTGGACTGCGGCATGCAGCCACAGAAAACATTCAGCGCTCAATCAATTAGAACTAGAGTAAATTGTCCCTTGAAATTACCAAATTTTGAAAAAATGTGACTTTTTTGAACGGGACTTACTTTTATGAAACCAGAATGGGCATAGGATTCAACTGTACAAACCAAACTTACAACAGCTAATATGCTCGGTAGTCAATTATGAATACGGACATGCAAAGTGTTTGAAATTAACCCCTTTCCAAAATGATATAAAAAGCAACCAAAGTTGGCTAATTTTGTCATTTTCAAACGGTACACTTCTCGCTCTCGTTGTGCTTGAGGGTAAAATCTGAGATTAAAGCATAAACAGCAACTTTCTTCCGCAATCATTGTTGCATCTATCCATATCAAAACAATTGTTACAACAACCTTGAAATTAAAGACATTTGCCCTTGAAGTTGGTAAATTTTGAAGAAAAAAGCTATATTCGTGTCATTTTTAGCCAATGGGGGTTAATTTTGAAATATTTTTGTTGTGATTTTGGTGTATCATTTTATGCTCTAAATGTGTGGGAAATTGAAGGCGGAATTGGAATCGACCGATTGTGAGCTCAAATAACTTGTAATCAGTTAGAGGCCATTTTTGGTAATAAGTTGAATACTAAGTAACAGTATTGTTATTCTGATTTCTATGTTTACGTATAAAGTTGTGTGTGCCCCCCCCCCTAAAAAAAACCCCAAAACAACGGGTATGATGAATGACAGACACAGACTGTACTGGGACTGAAACACAACTGAAACGGACCAAATTATGATCAGGTTCAACATAAAAGGGCCCAAGGGACCAGCAGCAATTGAATTAATTTATTAAAAAAAACAAAAACAAAGTGATATCATGTAATAACTTATATACTTGGCACAGAAAAAATACTCATAATTTTCTCTATTGTACATGAACAAAACTGAAAAAAAAAAAGAGAAAAATACTGGTATGGTTAATCTCCTCTCCCCTTCAGGCCTTCACCATGCCAAAGTACCCGGTACTGAGATGTTCACATAAAAAAAGCATCTGTTTTGAATAACTGATTATCCATTTAGCATTTTCTAAAAATTTAGAGGGAAAATCTCTGGTATCCATCTGGCGTTCTGTAACACCATTTTCATGTACTTTTCTACAAATGAAATACTACTCTAGTATTCTTTAACAGGGATATAGAAACTGTTGGGGGTGGGGGGGGGGGGCATGAGAGAAATAAATGAAAGAAATAGGGGAAAGATTGGACCAACATAACATTCACCGGTACCCTAAAATTTAAAAAAACTTAACTTGAAATTAAAGGCCACCAGAGAAATTCAGAATCATAGTGCACCCCCCACACCTCCACTCCTGAACTCAAAAGCAGTCAGGCATACCTGTAACCCTTTTGGGTAATGGGTACCCATCATAACAATCTTATTGGATGCACAGAGTTTGTTATCTTTTAACCCTTTACCCAACATAATGGCTAAAACCGGCCAGTGCTATTCTCAAAAATCGCCAATTAATTTTCATGATTTTTTTCATTTTTTGTCTCAAAAACATAGGTTATGACCCTTCAATGGAACGAGCTCGTCGAGCTCATTCCATTGAGACTCATAACCTATGTTTTGGAGACAAAAAATGAAAAAAATTAGTTATTCAAGAATTTTTTTTTGCGAGTGTCGTCTGCTTTTCATGTGAGGTAAAGGGATAAGATGTGAAGAATGGATATTACAGGTATTATTATTGCATACAGGTATCATTCAAGTAAACAAAAATATGTCTACCGTCATCTTTTAGTATGACCGCTCCAAATTAGTGCCGGTTATCATCTATACCACGTTGTGTTGAACAACAGAAATGCAGCAAAACAGGCCAAAATGGACCGAAATGGGAAAGAAACTAACTGAAACGGACCAACATGAGACCGAAATGGACCAACACACAACTGAAAAGAGACAGAAACTAACCAAAATGGATCAACATGACAGTATGATGACACAGAAACAAACTGACATGGGACAAAAATGGGCCAACAAGGGAATGGAACAAAAACACAATTCTAAACTGAATTAATGCAGTGTTTTTTTTTTTTTATTTTAAAGAGAAGTGCTCTGAAAAGATAACCACTGATAAACGTTTCCTTACAAAGATTATAAACTGTGGTGTTTGCAGCAATCAAGATGGGGGTGGGAGGGGGGGAGGGGGGAGGGGGGGGCAGAGGCAGGATTAACAATATTTGTATTTTGTTTATTTTTTCATCTATTTTATTATGTGTTCCATGCATGTACATAATTTATTGAACAATAAATTGTAATACTGGTAGTCCCCTGCAAATACTTTGGGTTTTGTTATTTATATGTCAATTCCACTTCCGGTGGTTCCGTAAGCCCTTTTGCATGTATATTATTAAACCATGTGTCTGTGCTACATGTGGGGAGGGAGGGGGGCATAAGGGGGCATTTGTACCCAGACAATGGCAGGCACAGACTTTGTCCCTTCACATTTACCTGTGTCCACCACACACACACACCCATTCAGCCCCCCCTCCATCACACACAAAAACATTCCGCTGTACACTCTTTATTCTCACACACATCCAGCAAATGAACATATCCAGTTATGATTTACAAACTTGGAAACGGATAATTATGAGTCATGCAAGGCTTATATTTCAAGTTTCAACGAGAAGATGAGAACTGAATGAGGCAAAAAATTTGTGCAACAAAACCAGCGAGATTCAATGTAGATTCTCACTACACCTCTGCTAGAATTGAATCAATTTAACCCTTTACCTAACATAGCGGCAGCAAATTAACCAAAACAAAGCTGACATGACCTAAAATATCCTGACACCTTGTAAAATTGTACAACTATGGCTGCCACTGGAACCGACATGATGAGCTGGTTCCAATGACATCCTTATTTGTAAGATTTTATTTGTAAATATTGTTTATTTTTCATAAAATTATCAAATCCTGTTTATTTTAAAATTTAAAAAGCTGTGATGGGTAAAGGGTTAACATGTGTTATCAGTATACAACAGGGGTTCAATCATGGCCCTCATGGAATCGTGGGCATTCATAACAGGCATGAATTCTCGCAACCAGTTTTGCAAGAATCCAAACGCATTCTCCAAAATTTAGATGAAATATAAGCCCTGGTCATGCATGTCCACGTACCAAAATATGGGGGGAGTCCGCCTATTGAGTCACCTTGAGCTGTGCTTCATACCTTCAGGCTTTATTTGAAAGTACAATTCAATTTTTTTCTGGAAGGAGAACCCCCTGGTAAAATTCAAACAAGCGCCCTATGAAAGGTGGTGCCTTAGGAATATGTGTATGGTACCTGAATACAATGCTATGATAATATAATCCTAAAAAGTCACTTGCGGGACTTGCCTCCCCCTTCCCCATGGAAAACTCATTCTCACCCCCTCCCCCATCCCAAAATATTTTCTTGTGCTGCAACTGGTCAAACCCTGTCAAAATTTGGTCTCTTTCAGTCCTGTTTCAGTCATTTTCCATACACTCTCTGCCATAGTCAATGCATTGGAACTGGGAGCCAGGGGGATGGCCGAAGGGGACACCTCAAAAAGGAGGTGAAATGGTAAAACAATTGAGGGAAGAAGAAGAGGGAGAAAAAGAAAAGAAAATGAGGAGGAAGAATAAACAAACAGACAAAGGACAACTTTTATATGGGCCTTTCGGGCCTCATTGTTCAACCACCAATATCGACATTTTATGTGCAGTGCCGATGGGAATCGCAGTGGGAAATTCAGTTCCGTACGTAACCAGATACATGTGCCAATGTCAGTGCATTCCTACATTAATTTTCTCCCCAACAATGGCATCTCGTAGAAATAACGCATCAGATCCTAGGACCCTAGATTCGCCGCCGCAACTGCAAACAAGTCCGCCTATCTTTACTTACAAGACACGTGGCACTTGCTGTGTGATGTATGATTGAATGTCAAAGTTTTGAATTTGAAGCCAACAAGGCCTCATATTCGCTCTCAGGGCATTGATTTTTAAAACATTTTCCTGGGAAAGGCCTCTGGGCAGAGCTAGGAATCTCAAATAAGGGAGATCTGGGCAAAATTCGGGGGGGGGGGGGGGGGGGGGGGGGGTCATGGCATGACATGCCATAGCAAGTGGTGGGTCCCGGTGAGGGTGTCCCCCTCCCTAGAGTGGGGTCTGGCCCTTCTCAGGGAAAATTTTGAAAAATGTACTCTAGTGCTTGGAGAGTGATTCTGGGGTTAACTTTGCTTCCAACTGGAAATAATCATCTGTGCCAGGAAGACAGGGAAATTGTGGTGTGGACAGACATGCTAATGTCTGTATTGTTCTCGTGGGAATTATTTATTTATTTATTGGTGTTTAAGGTCACATATTTCTGCACAATGGCTAACCATGACCGTGTTCTCGTGGGAAACAAATTCTCAAACAGATCTTATATAGGTAGGTGATTGATGATTGTTTGAAATTTTATAAATGTGCAAAGCTGTAGAATTACAGCCACATGTTACCCAGGCTCCAAATGCCAAATATGGTGTCAGTAACTGTGTCACCAAATATCTACAGGCCAGTATTCTATCTAAATCTTCTTCATAAATGACTGACATATCAAATGTGCAGAAGACCCGTTCATTACTCAAGTTGTCATACAGAAACCAAAATAAGTTTGGATGGACACTATAATGAATGTTCCCAACACCAAACAGTATATCCGGGTTTTCCTCATTGTATGTGTAACATGCGATTAGTGGGTGAATATAGCTGAAATGGGGTTTGCATTTGGGGCTGGGAATCGAGATTTTTTTTTTTTGGGGGGGGGGGGGGGGGGAATGAATGCCTACCCCCTCCCCCCCACTGCCCTGGACCACAACCAATAGGGGGAACACCCCCTCCTATAACCACCCCCACCTCAGGCTTGTGGCCTTCGGCATGTATGTCGCCCCTTGCTTCAGTATGTCCAGGGGGCCCCAGACTCCCTTGTGCCATCACTGGCTATGTAGGGCTGTCATGATTTTTTAATTTAGGAACCGATTAAACGTCGCAAATAATCAATAATAATTGATTAATCGTACCAAAATGACCCCCCCCCCCCCCCCCCCCCTCTATCTGAAGTTGTTAAAAATGAAGTTCAAGTCAGTTCACCTATCTCAAGTAAACAACGAAGACGATCCTCTTTTAGATACATTCAAAGCTTTGATGTTCTGAACTTTTGAACCATCAGTGTAATAATCAAGACTGGTCAGCAGTTGCGAACTTGTGAAGTTCACAACTGCCGACCAGTCTTGATTATTGCACTGATGGTTCAAAAGTTCAGAACATCAAAGCTTTGAATGTACCAAAAAGACAAATGCTTCTAACAGATTCTTGAGGTTTAACGTCGACGTTCTTGACCTTTTACCTTTACGTTTAAAATGGGGAAAAATTTACCGATTCTTCGACAGCAAAAAATACTAATCGATTTCGGTGTGACCGATCGACAATTGAATATTCATAACAGCCCTAGTCTATGTATATATACATCACAGCCTTCATTTTGAGGTAACAACACTGGTCGCCGCTGATTTGTCACGGTGTGTGTTTTTGGCTTGGGACGATATCCCAGTACGCTGATATGTACAGATACGGCAACCCATGATACAGGTACTGGTGCGAACGTCCAAATTTTGTCGTATCACGATACCACTTTTTTCGGCTGGTCATCTATCTTGAAATTCAACTCTTTCACTCTCAATACATTCAACACATCACATTTTAGGCTTGGGTGATTTTGCCAACTCAAATACCCCGCAATTCAGAATATAACACCGGAATATACTGGAATACCAATTATTAAGTTAGGGTATTTTTTGTTTGGGGATGAATCGCTGTTTGCAAACCAAGATATTCCAGGTGCGATCAAATCACCAAAATTTTGCTCACATGGTGCGATTCAATATTTTATGCGCTCATCCATCATTCGGATTCAAAAATGGTAAAAATACATATAAACGGTGCAACAAAACACCAATTTATTATGAACATCCGTTGGTTATGCGAAATGATAAATTTTTAGCCACCATTTTACGAGTGTTTTCAAAGCAGTTGACAAAACTTCACACATGTTTTCTACGATGTCTGTGCCTATTAATTAGCCCCCTTGATGTGCACAAGTTGAATACAGTTATTCTTCGTAATCATCTTCCACGACTTTTTCCGTTTGGGTGAATCGATTTGAAAATTGCAAATTGAATATCGAACCATGCAAGAGCATGTCTCAATCACCGATATCTTTCCATTGCCAACCTATGGGACCAGGGTACTCTAGTTTCCCTTATAAAAAAGCACCATGGTAAATCCCAAAATACCCTGGTAATACCAAGGTATTACCAGGGTATTTTGGGATTTACCATGGTTTACCATGGTACTTTTTTATAAGGGTTTATTTATGTATTTGGTATGGTTAGTTGTTGTGATCATTAGATGACTACTTACCTATTTTCGTCATAATTGCCAGCGCCTGTGGCTGAAATCGTCTTTATTCTAAAACTGAAAAGTAGAAGGATGTGCCAAGGCTCAGAGGGGCCACTTGATAACTCACATTTGTGAAGTTAAGAATGGGCTTATGCCAGAGTATGAGCTCAGACACTCGTGACCAGTCAGTGCAGTATGTGATAGAATATGGGAAATTGTCTGTGTGTGTGTGGGGGGGGGGGGGGGGGGGGACTGAAGTTGATCCCCCTCCTCCCTAATGTATACATGTGCGCCCCAACTATGAATTGCTGGCTCCAACTCTGTCCCTGTGATCTTAACTGTAGCTTCAATACCAGGATGAATATCAAGATACGTATCATATCGTGACTTGTGTACACTTGAGTAGATACATATCATATCGTGACTTGTGTACCTAGATACGTATCGTACCGTGAATTTGGAGTATTGTCCCAACCCTAGGGTATTTCGGCCTCAGGAACATTCGGTCCAGGGAACATTCAGTCTGGGAACGTTTGGTCTCCGTTTTCAACTGTGGAGACTAAGAGAGACGCGATTTAATATGAGTTTAAACACCTTTATTACAACCAAAAAAAAATAAATAAACACTGCGTAATATAAAATACATTTAAACTTTATATATACTGGCACACAACCTCAATAATCTAGATGTAATTATATCATTCTCTTTATATATGAATGAAAAGTTTCAGCGTGTCGAAGGCGCACAGGGATGATATGGGAGTTAAATCCCTTGCAACCCGAATAACTTTATTTGCTTTATAACTTTATTTCCTTATGAATACTGAAGCCGCAGTTTGTTGGTTGTTTTAGAAAATGAAAAAGAAACCCAAACAGTCGCTGGTTTGGGAGCAGCCCCAGAATGTTATCCATCCATAACAGTTACAAAAAGGAAAAAAAATCCACCGATTTGTGTTTTTGAAAGAAAGGAGTCATCCATTAATCTATAAGGCGATCTTTGTCATTATTGGATTTTAGATGGCGTTGTTTTTCAATGCTTTTCCGGTCCGATGACAGAGACCGGAAATCGAAAGTAAGAATATATGTAAACAAAGCAGTCACTTTGAGAATTTACCCCCATGTAGCTCTGTTGCTGTGTTTTGAAGGATTTTGATGCCCAAGCTTTGTTCTTGGATATGTGAAGCACATTTGGTCACAAGTTGTTCTCAGGAAATATTATTTTATTATCAGTTCTGGTTCAAATACGGTAGCAGACTTTCAGGAACCATTGGTGCCTGCTGTCAACTCTATGAGTTGATTTCATATATTTTTCGAGTTTTCTATCGCCCAACCTTCGTTTTGGTGTATAATTTGATTTACTTATATGAGGTCTGGTACGAATATGGTAGCATACTTCCAGGAACCAGTGGTGCCTGCTGCCAACTCCATGAGTTGATTTCATATATTTTTTGTGTTCTATACTAGTTCAGCGATCCGAACGTAATGGCTACCCCTCTACGTTCAGATTCTTCCCATTCAATCCTATAGAAAAAGTTCCCATCAAGTTTTTATGGGAACTCAAAACTCGAAATTAGGAATATATATCAAGCTTTCGCCATTTTACCGGCTGCAATCAATAGTACACGTATTTCCTTACATTTGGGCAGTTTATTGATCCAAACTATGTTTTATTCTTTAATTGTCGTCATTTGAGTACTCGTGAGGCGTCAACGAAGATTTCGAAATCGGCCATGTTTTTGTATAAATATAAAACAGTAAAAAAAAATAGGCCGATGAAATCATCAGATGTGTACCCAAACGAGCAACTAGTAGAAAGCTGTATGACAGAGGGCCACCATGGATGCCGACATTATGTACACCATACATGGTATGGGTACATATAGAAATGGATTGGAGGTGTGTCTAATTTGGTGGATAAAGGGTTACTATCTCCGGATCAAATTATCAGATTTACATAAAAAAACTATAAAGCACAGAAAATCAGTAACCTGAATAAATATATAAAGTAACATGACAATCGGATTGATATTTTTTGAGTTATCTCATGCCAAAGGGATTGGAGGAATTTTCAATTTGAAGGATAAAGGGTTAATATCTCAGGATCAAATTATCAGATTTACACCAAAAACTATACAGCTTGGCACATCAGTAACCTGAACACAAATATAAAGTAACTTGACAATCCAAGCAATATTTTTCAAGTTATCGAATGCCAAAGGGATTGGAGGAATTTTCAATTTGAAGGATAAAGGGTTAATATCTCGGGATCAAAATAACAGATTTACACCAAAAACTATACAGCTCCGTACATCAGGAACCTGAACACAAATATAAAGTAACTTGACAATCCAAGCAATATTTTTCAAGTTATCGAATGCCAAAGGGATTGGAGGAATTTTCAATTTGAAGGATAAAGGGTTAATATCTCAGGATCAAATCATCAGATTTACACCAAAAACTATACAGCTCGGCAAATCAGTAACCTGAACATAAATATAAAGTAGCTAGACAATCCAAGCAATATTTTTCAAGTTATCGAATGCCAAAGGGATTGGAGGAATTTTCAATTTGAAGGATAAAGGGTTAATATCTCAGGATCAAATTATCAGATTTACACCAAAAACTATACAGCTCGGCAAATCAGTAACCTGAACATAAATATAAAGTAACTAGACAATCCAAGCAATATTTTTCAAGTTATCGAATGCCAAAGGGATTGGAGGAATTTTCAATTTGAAGGATAAAGGGTTAATATAATAAAAGAGAGAGTTGGGACATTGGAGGAATCTACACAAAACATTGACCAACAAACAACAGATGGGAACCTAACTACAGAGGTAAAAAAAGCTGTTGACAGAAGAGAAGAAGGCAGATAAGGCACAGGAGATTAGGAAAAGGAATCTAATATTATTTAATATAGAAGAACCAACTGGTGACTCAGGGGAAGAAAAACAAAAAAATGATGCCAAGTGCATGGAAGAAATCTGCACTGAATTAGGCATAGCAACTAAAAACAATATTAGGAAAGTTATCAGATTAGGAAAAAAAGGCGATCGAGCAAGACCAATGTTGGCAACATTTGAAACAGCGGAGGAGAAAATTAATGTATTGAAACAGGGACATAAGTTAAAAGACAGCAGTAAATTTTCTGCGATATCCCTCAGCTGTGATCTCACAAAAGAAGAGAGGGAGGAGAAAAAAAAGCTCCAACAAGAGGCAATAGCAAAAAACAAGAATTCGGGGGACTGGTTCTACAGGGTCAGAGGCCCCCCAATGGTCATTCAAAGAGTAAAGAGAAGAACAGACTGATAAAAACATCAGTAAATAAGTGTAAAAAGGATGTAAATACGTTTAACAAAAGCACCTCGCTCCAACAAAGCACTGTAAAAGGATTACACGTTTTAACATTTAATGCAGACAACTTGTCGAACAAGATGAACGAGCTAAGCTTTCTAGTAGAGAAAGAAAATTTTGACATTATAGCAGTAACAGAAATGAAACCTAAGCAATGCAAGGAGAAACCTGGTATAGCACATTATAAGTTGGAAAACTACCAAATGAATCATAGCAAATTAACCCTTAAGCCCCCATATAGCCCCAAACCGCCACTTTTATATTGCATTGAAGCAGGTGCTCCCTTGTGTAATCTTTTTTATTACTCTTGTGTGTAGACTGAATTTTCCCTGGCAGTGGTTCTACATCACTGCTGGCTGCCTGTATAGGCAGCCAGCAGTGATGTAGAACCACTGCCAAGTCATCAATAACTGAGTAAGCAGAAAAAGGCCATAAATACTTTAAAATTAATCTGAGGACTTAAGGGTTAAACAACAATGAAGGAAGAGGAATAGCAATATATGTAAAGGAGAATATACCAGCAGAAGAGATACAACTTATACCAGATTTTAAGGAAGCAATATGGCTGAAAATTAAGCTGCAAGGTAACGACTCTCTCCTGACAGGAAATGTTTACAGGAGCCCCAACACAAGTACAACAGAAAATGACGAACTTTTGAATGGTATTATCAAAGAAATAGCATCACGTAAGCAATTAACACATATCTTGAGTGTGGGAGATTTCAATTACCCAGAGATAAACTGGAATATGTGGACTACACAAGGGCAGAGGAGCCAAGGATTTCTTACAAGCTTGCAGGACAATTTTCTCATACAACATGTAGACTCTCCCACTTGAGCCTGCACTGGCCAAACACCAAACATCTTGGATCTGGTAATAACAAATGAGGAAGAAATGATATCAAACTTACGAGTTGTGAGCCCAGTGGGAAAAAGTGATCATGGCACTGTAAAGTTCAGCTATAAGTGCTACACCCAAGAGAAAAAAACAATAGAAAAGAGAATTTTTGACAAAGGGAACTACAAAGAGATAGAAAAAGATTTAGACTTAGATTGGCAGCGAATACTGAAAGAAGCGGACGTAGACATACAATGGAAAATATTCTGCAAGATTTTAAAGGAATCGGTAGACAAAAACATACCAAAACGTGGAATACAGAGGAATATAAGCTGTCGTACAAAGAGGAACACACCACTAGACAAAAAAAAACGTAGCCATAATTAAGAAAAAACACAGGGCATGGACAAGATATATGGAAAGCAGGAAACCAGAGCACTACACTCAGTATACAAAGTTCAGGAACCAAGTTAAAACTTTAACCAGGAAAGTTAAGAAAGCCCATGAAAAAAGTATAGCAAAGGAAGCAAAGTCGAATCCCAAAAAATTTTGGAACTACGTTGCAAATAAAACCAAAGTCAAAACGGGCATAGCAGACCTAGAAAAGGAGGATGGTACTTTGACAGAAAATGACAAGGAGAAAGCTGATATACTTGCAAAATTCTTCTCGGATGTGTTTACAAAAGAGGCACCGGGTGAACTACCAGACACACAGGAAAGTAGGACACAGACAGATTTTACGGATATAGAATTAACTGAAGAAATGATATGTAAAAAACTTGAAGGACTGAACCCGGCAAAATCACAAGGACCAGATGGTATACACCCACGCATTCTGAAGGAACTGACAAGCACACTGAGCAAACCATTGGAAATAATTTTTAATAGCAGCCTAAAACAGGGGAAACTACCAGAGGAGTGGAAAATGGCAAACATATCGGCAATCTACAAGAAAGGACAGAAATCGACTTTGCTCGTCCAGTTAGTTTGACATGCATACTTTGCAAGGTTATGGAATCTTTGATAAGGGGTGGTATAATAGAACACATGCAATAAAATAAATTATTCAGTAAGAAGCAGTTTGGATTTATATCGGGAAGATCAACCACCCTACAGCTACTCAACAGTCTAGAAAAATGGATAGAAACAATTGACAAAGGATATTCAACGCATGTCGTCTATATGGACTTCATGAAGGCCTTCGACACAGTCCCACACAGAAGGTTACTGAAAAAATTGGCAAGCTATGGAATCAAGGGACAGGTGTTCAGGTGGATTGAGAACTTTTTGGCCGGCAGAACACAAAGAGTCATTGTAAATGGCCAAAGCTCAGATGACCACAATGTTATAAGCGGCATACCTCAGGGCAGTGTACTTGGACCTATACTGTTTGTCATATATATAAATGATCTCCCTCTGTCAGTGTTATCAGAAGTACTTATGTTTGCGGATGATACAAAAGTCTTCAAAGAAATAAGGGACAAGAATGACATACAAATACTACAGGATGACCTGGACAACCTGCAAGAATGGTAAAATAAATGGCTTTTAAAATTCCATCCCGATAAATGTATGGCAATGAACCTAGGCAAACAACAATATGAGCCGAAATACACATTGGAACGGGCAGATGGATCAAAATGCAATCTGAAAGTTACCACAGAGGAGAAAGAAAAAGGAGTAATAACAGATACAAATCTAAGTTTTGACAGCCACATCAACCAAAAAGTGCAGAAGGCCTATGCAACGCTTGGTGCAATCAGACGATCTTTTACACACTTAGATGGCAAGACACTCACAAAACTATATAAAGGCCTGGTCAGACCACACCTGGAGTATGCCCAAACAGTATGGAAGCCATATAAACAAAAGCATATACATATCATAGAGAAAGTCCAGAAACGAACGACAAAATTAGTACCGGAGCTAAGAAATCTCAACTATGAGGAAAGATTACGAAAACTAGACCTCCCAACACTACAATATAGACGACACCGAGGCGACATGATCGAATGTTATAAGTTATTCCACTGCTATGATCCGGAAGTAGGAAGTATACTAAACAAGGTTAAAGACAGCGTCACGAGAGGACATGACTACAAATTAAAGAAATCTACCGCAAGAACAGACATAAAAAAAAATGCATTCAGCCAGAGAGTTACTAGTACCTGGAACAACCTGCCACAGGATGTAGTAAATGCCCCAAACTTACAGATATTTGAAAAAAAGCTGGATAAATTTTGGAAACTACAGGAAGTTAGGTTTGATTACACGGCTGAAGTGCGGTACAGCAGAGTCTCACAACCAATACATGAAATAAAACCAGAAGACAACGACGCTACAGAAGAAGTTTCAGAGGTGGACATAGTGGTGATGAGCCAGCGCCCACTAGCATCATAAGTAAACATAAGTAAGTAATATCTCAGGATCAAATTATCAGATTTACACCAAAAAATATACAGCTTGTCACATCAGTAATCTGAACACAAATATAAAGTAACTTGACAATCCAAGCAATATTTTTCAAGTTATCGAATGACAGAGAAATGGATACGGATGCCGGACTGACAAAGGATGGACGAACGACGGATGGCCACCCCGGATGCCGGCATTATGTGTACCATGCATAGTATGGGTACACGTTAGTCTGTGCGCATGCGTAGTACAATTTGTTTATCTTTGAAACATGATGTCTTTTAACGTGGTGAAGTCGGATATTTTTCAACATTTCTTGAATTTGATGCTGTGTTTGCGTTAAAAAATGATGCAGACACGTAAATAAATTATATTTGGGCTGAGTACGACAAGTAGAATGTTATGTGATTTTTGTCTTCGATATGAAGCGTGAACTGAGTCGACCCAAATGCGGCCAGTTTCTTTCAGTTTTAGTCAGATGAAATTTGAACGGGTCTCTCAAAGACTGTGAGGGCCAGGAGGGCCCCGGGTCACAGTCTTATAAAGACTAGGGTACACATAACAATAACCCGGTAATGGCGCCGAAACGAATAGACCTTTTTATCGATGCAGAATCGGAAATTTGATCGCAATTGCGCAGAGGGGGGTTGCTAATCTGCTCTGTGCGAATGCGACCGAATTTGATGACCTTCTCTGCGCGAATGAGATCGAGATTCCGATTCCGCATCGATAAAAAGGAATATCAGAGGTGGGAATTTTAAAATAAACAAAATTCAATTACTTATGTAGCTCCTTAAAGTAAACAAATTTCCCCTACTTAAAATAAATCACAATAATTAATTTGAGAATTAGCAATTTTTCCATTCTGGTCCTCTGTTGGGCCGTTTCAGTCCCACTTGTGTTGTTTTGTTTCGATCCGTGTATGTTCTGCGGCACGTTTTTTACCCAAATGTACCCAAATGATACCCAAATGATACCCAAATGTAACCAAATTATAGATTCTAATGCAGCCTACTCTTACGTTTTAGTAAAAAAAAAGTATATTACCGGTATTCATTTTTAAGACAAAAATAAAACAACTCACTGCAGCTGCCATTCAATCTGCTGCTCCACAGAAATGATATTATAACAATGAACAGTTAGAAGATATTTCCGAGTTTGTTTTGACTACACTTAACTGTTGATTTGGTCGTTTTCTAAAGATGATGACGGCTCAAAAACGTTTTCAATATTACCGATAAAACAATCATAGTCCGAAGCTTTAAATCACGTGCTTAAAAGATTAGAAGACCCAAGCTTCCTCCTCTGACAACCCCGGATCTTTGAAAGGACTGTTACTTTGTTTGCTTCGAAGACCGAACAAGTGTTATAACAACATTGGCGAGTGGTAACATTGGATGAAAGTAGTATTTTGATGGGACTGTAAGCCGAAACCCCACTCACTTTTTATGGAAAGTTTATGGTTGTAACAGCACTTTAGAAGCGAGGCAGTATAAAGAGCCATTTTTTGCCGGTCTACATCCGACCAGGACACCATCCAGGAAGCTCACACCGCGGAGTCCGTGGAAAGCATCCTTGGGGAAAAGGTCAGGGATGACGAGCATCTAGCCCTTCTCCAACAAACGTTGAAGACCTTGGATAACCACGGACTCTTGGAAAGTACGATTAGAGGAGCATTACAGAGTGTCAGTAACCACTATCTGCACACTACTCCAGAGAGCTCTCCATCACCGGCAGCTGCAAAGGCTAGACCATACCAACCTAGTCAGCCCTCCAGTACCCCTCCTTCAACACCACCAAAAGAGATATCACCATCACAGCCTCCTCCTCCAAATAAGAACAGGAGGAAACATAGACGGCGCTGAGTACCATTTCCATTTGCCATCTTTGCCACGCCCAGACAACCCAAATCATCTACAGTTACAGAGGGTCGAAAGGGGCTTGTCCCCCATACCGTCCCTGCGCGCCTTTGGCGCGCGAAATCATTTCGTTCATCTACATCCATTCATTCTCAAGATGCGAAAAGGAAAGATAAAGCAATATCGCGGCAAGGAGTTCCCTTGTGGAGTCTGCTCTAAAGAGACTGAAAGAACCAAATGTGTATTTTGCGAGGTAAGACAAATAGTTGTTAATTCCCAAAGCACATGCTTTTTAGTTACCACCCATGTAGTCATCAAGACGTGCACATTGCATAGAAAATCTCACTTTTTCATATCTCTTCTTGGGAAGCTTTATATAAACTAATTTCAGTAACATAGTAAATTGTAGTCCGTGTCCGTGACGGAGAAAAAGTGTAGTCGGGAATTAAATTACTGTTCTCCCGTTTATTTGTTGGTTGTTGTCTGGGTGCAGGGGGGGGGGCTCCTCTTCAACAGTTGGGGGGGGGGGGTGCATTGCGTGCCACGGTGATAACCACGGTAGCATTTTTTGGCAAAATTTTCCTGGCTTAATTTCACTTTTCTGCAAATATTGCCAATTGCGACCGATGGCCACAATTAGCCATAGCTGTTGAAAAGTGACCTTAAACACCAATAAATAGATAAATAAATATTATAGTGCTTTGAAAGAGTGCGTGTGTATATATTTTTTTAAAAGATAATATATTCTGCTATTCGTATGACCAAATGTTTGTAGATAAAGCATTAAAGTCCGCTATCATTAATAAAAAAAAATTGCTTAATAAAGTATTGTTTGTCAAAATCACTTGGCCCATATAATCAGTCAACACAGATGACTGTCCATAAGATCATCATTGATAACTGCACTTGTTATTGTTGAAGTAATTACCATGGATACTAAAAAGTTGTAGAAAAAATTATGAGAAAATCGCTCAGATATGGATGTCCAGACACATCAGTTTGAATTATTTTCTTGTAAATTTAATGACTCGCACCGATAACTGCGGGGGTATATCTTTTTAAATATCAGTTGTAATTAATCAGACAATTTTCGCATTACTACCTTATCGGTGGATCTTCATTTTCCCTTGATTTCACTCAAAAGCTCACCGTTGTTGTCATTTTACGCCAGCAGCCGACATGTTTGTTTACGGATAGCATAATCTATTTTTACCTGAGGGTTTCGAGGTTGTTGCAAGGAGTTGTGTTTTGATGGATTTGGATACAGATCAAAACATAAATCTGAACCGTTCCACAACATCGGTACATTTGTTGCGAAATTCGGGCCCAAGTGAAACTTACGATCACAAAGTGATGACCGTTTCTGTAAAATAAATAAAATACGTCGGAAAATAACTGCTCATGCTTTCTAAATAAAATTTTGAAGTTCACCCTGATAAATTTTGTAACAGCTTTAGAAACATTGTGCACGAAAGCAGACTTGTGATTTAATAATGTTTTTCTGCCGAAAATTCCTTTTCGATGAAAATTCTTTAGTAGAGTCGAAGTTTATCGCCGATTGGGGTGGGGATAAACCCCATATTTTTCAATATATGGGATTTATCCCCACCCCATTCGGCGATAAAACACCGATTTCAACAGGTTTCTGATTGAAGACCAAAACACTGATTTCAACAGATTTCTGATTGAAGAACCAAATTATGTACCGTTTTTAGTTAGTTAGTTAGTTAGTTAGTTATTGGTGTTTAAAGCCACATATTTATGCACAATGGCTAATCATGACCACGACATTTTTACGGACAGAGGAAGCCGGATTACCCGAAGAGAACCATCGAACAGTGGCAAGCAACTCTCAGCTCCACAACATGGTAACTCCACACAATCAGGGTTGTAACATTGGTTGAAGACAGGTGCTCCATCCACGAGGAGCAGTAGGCCTTAGTACACAACGCCACCATGCCCCAACGTGGGCAATGGGGTGAAGTGTCTTGCCCAAGGACACAACCCGGTTGCCGCAGGTGGGGTTCGAACAAAGTACCTCTCGGCTTGCAGCCTGCACCCTACCAACTGAGCCACCGCGCCCAGATGTAACGTTTTTTGCATCCAACGCGGATTACTTATCGAAAAATCCAGCTCTAAAGTTTGTTGCTGTCAGAATACCGGCTTTTACTTTCATTTCGCCAAATTTACCAACATGAAACCTAAAACAACCCTCCCCACCTCCACCACCTGAAGTCCACTCCGGCACTGTCCTGCCCTTGAACTGCGTAGAATATAATTAAGTCAAGCGAATCTCATTGAAATCAAGTTTGGGGAAATGGGCTAACCATCTTTGGTTTATCGCATATATGTATCTTTCAGAGAAACAGATTCAAGACAGTATGGGGTTGAGATAGCTGGGGGCAGATCCTCGATCTGGCATCACTGACTGTGTACAGTACACGGTGCTCACAAAAAATGCACTCCAAGTGACATATAGACACACGTTCCAATTTTTCCCTGCCAGTGAATTTATAGCCCATACTCTTTGAAGTCTGGGCAGAGCATATAACTTGAACTAAATTTTAAAAGATTAACATGGCTATTCAGGACGTGTCATGTTTCGACTCCCCCCCCCCCCCCCCCCACCCGTCCGAACCAGTTCAATAACATTGAACTTGGACTTCGCCAAAGTAATTCGCGTTCGTTTTTTACATATGTTTTGGGTTGTCGGCTTAATACCATTCAAATAATCGTTAGAAAAAAAAATTGTAACATACTTCGCGAGGGTAGGTTAATTTTAGGCTTGTAAAACTTACCGTACGTAGTTTTCAGTGTGCGTGGATTATCTCTCTTCCACGTTACTAAGAGGAAAAGTTACAACGTCTCAGTTATAGCTCAAAGTTTTAACTTTACAAACAAAATCTTCAAATATGAAGAAATAAAGAATATATAAATCGAATGCAAAGTCACAGGGCGGAGGCATGCAGGGGGTGAGATATTCCGTCATGGCCTGCGTGTATCTTTTCATCTTCCACCAATCTTGGGAGCCAGAAATAAGCTTTTTAAAAGCAAATGTTTTTTTTATATTTAGAGAGGGGAAACACACGAGATTTTATCCTATCGGGTGGGGGTGAAATGTAGGGAGAAAGTTAAACGGCTACACCAGAACTGACACATATCATTAATTAACGGAAGGTCATTTGAATTTGTTCCAAGAACCATGCGCGCATGAGACGATGGGGGGGGGGGGGGGGGCGGTTGCCACCCCTCTTGGTCACAGGGAATGCAGCTATAATCATTGTTACATGTATGTCGTAAAAACGTTACGTTTCTCGATGACGTGCGCGTTCGTTGTCGCGGGAGTGGGGCTCCCCCCCCCCCCCCCAAAAAAACAAAATAAAATAAAATCAACGTCTAGAAATTTCGAATCACTATTTGACTAACAGCTGGAACCTTCACATACTATGGTAGAAATCGTGAAATACCTCTTGGGATGCAACGCAAACAGACAAAATTACATCCTGTGCAGGAGGTGGGAAGTAAATTAAAGAGGGGCAAAGTTTGGATCGGAGGTAGGGGTTGTCTAAAACAACTGGTTTTTTCAGCCTAGTATCTATATTTTTTATTTTCAACCCCGCCCCCTTCTCTAGTCTAAGTTGAGTTTTAAAAGTTATTTCAAATTGAGCACCAGTCTTTCTCAAATTTGTTCAATCTGCCTGAATCTGCGCCAGATTTCATCCACTATGCCCGAAAGGAGCAGATGAGGAGGCAAATATTCTAATCTATTTTACTAGTGTACCATCAACTCACAGTGGATAAGTCGTCATAAGTGGAAATTATAGAAACCGAAAGTTGGAACTCGCGAGGCGGAGAATATTTTGCTCCACCCAAATGGGAGTGGTCTGTTTGAGTGGGTTCAGGGGGCGGCTAGAGGCGCCCCACCCACCCACCCACCCCCCCCCCCCCCCCCCCAAAAAAAAAAATACGCGAAACGGTAAAACAATTGAGAGAAGAAAAGGAAGTATGCCAAAAAAGAAGGCGGACTGTTTTTATATGGGCCTACGAGCCTCATCGTTCGGACGCCGAACACCGACATTTTCTGTCCGATGCCGATTGGATTCGCGGCAGCAAATTCAGTTCCGTACGCAACCGCACACATGTGCCGATGTCAATGAGTTCCGAAATCAGTTTTCTCTCTGACAAACGCTTCCGGTAAAAATAACACATCGGACCCCAGATCTATTGCTGCAACTGCAAACATGTGCGCTTAGCTTCACTTACAAGCCACACGGAACGCGCTGCGTGACGCAGACCAATATGCCCAGGTTTTGAATTTGAATTCGAGAGTGAAACAAAGTTACAGGTATCACGGAACAAAATATTTTCCCACATGCGACAATAGTAACGTTCAGGCGAAAAAATATGATCGCACCACTTCAATTTTGCCATTCAAATATCTTTGTCAAGTATAGCCCTTCAGACATTTTTTTCTCACCCGAGAACAGGGGTCATGCAACAAATAAGAGAGAAAAACTGACACGAAAGGAAGTACAGGTCACGTGCATTTTTCAGGCAATTCCCTACAAAAACACACAAAAAGTAAATTGTATTTTTTAGGTCTGAGAGTCATCAAATCACCCTCTTTTTATCAGGCATATTCAACAATAGTGCAAGATGTCAATAGAATGTTTCAAACCTTTATTGAAAAAATATATTTTCCAAAGGCTGTTTATTTTTAGCGATTGTGTTGCGAAGTTGGCCCACAGAAGTTAAGCGAGCTCGAAAGAAGAGCTATAGTTCTTCCATGGAAATTATAGAAATAACAGGACAGTTTTCTATTAGTTTGAATGGGACTCATATTATTGCTGTTAATTTTCCTCAGAGCCGATATTCGTAGAATTGGATAAACTAATAAGAAATACTCCGACTAACACTCGGCCGACTGACCTACACTCAGTGGAAGAGCTGATCAGAGATAACGCCGGTAGTCGAGTTTTAGTTGATAAATATCACGGGCGGAAATCCCCGAATTGGTACTATTTGAACTGTCATAGCTGTCATCAACCCATAAATCACACTCTCAGAACAAACGGGCATCACATAATGCTAAAGTTGCAGAACTGTAAATTCTATCACACAATTCCCCCGGTCAACAGAACCCCGACGGAATGTGTTTGTGGAACAACCACTCGATAGATTGCATGCAGATTGCCGACAGTCTGCATGGCAGTACAAGCGTCTAACAATGGTGACTGCCACGTCACGGGAACGTTCCCTAACTATTCCGCTGACTGGTAGTCGAGTGATCAGGTTTGGCATAAAAAATCTAGTGGATATAAGCACTGATTCCTGGATGTTTGGGAAGTTGTCTCTGGGCTCCCGACGAGCAAGTACCTACCTACAAGAAGTAAGATGGATGCCGCCACTGTTGCTATAAGGTATGAACTTTGACTGAACATTGTGAATTTTACTTTATACCAGAGAAAACGATTGGCAGTTGAGTTTTATTTGTTAATAAAAATCGTAGATAACTGGTAAACTGGTCTTCGTTGTGCTGAACACGACTAGCCCGTGAGGTAACCAGCCTGAACCCAGAATCTGGAGCCTGTGTCTGGCATCGTCTGGTAAGGAATCACAAAACGCCACGGGCTGATGGGACTTCGCGGTTGGTAGGGCTCCGTAGTTCTCTCAGTAATCACAACGCTTGGAGTCAGAATTTAGGATCGCAGATCGACAGACTTTTTACTAAATTCCGTAACAATTGCATCATTTCCGAGTGCAACCTTTCCAGGCGGGTAACTCTAATTCAAGGTGGGTAACTATAATTCAAATTTTTAGTTCCCTGATACCTGTTGAGAGTATCTATATTTAATAATAGAGGTTCCTCATTCTTATAAAAACCGATGCCAGATCCACTGTGTGCCGCGACAGATTAGGCGGCCGCGCGATGACAGCTATTGAGTCATCGGGAATTAAATGACTTGACGTGGACACTGTAGACTGAAGATTTTGCAGCGCTAAAGGCAAGGAAGATATCACACAAAAAGTCAATCATCAATGACTGATCATGTCCAGTCTTTTCGCCGGCCATCAAATCTGTCGTAATTTTTACGATACACATCACAATAATTTTGATGATACAATCAGCGTGATGGTATTACAACGTAAAACTCTACTCACAGCTGTGACAATTGGTTCTGTTGTATAGGCCAATATATGTTTAACAAGTATCATATGATAATAGAATTAATAGTGAAGTGTCATTTGGCATTTAGTTTGGGTTTCGGGATTTGTTGCATCACTGATGTTTCATGCTATGACAGCGAATGCATGTCTGATGGGATCGTATCCAGAAAATTTACCCTATTATCAGTGTGCGCGCTTAAGCTTCAGGCGCCCCGTGGGAAAAAATTATCAAATTTATAATTAAGTGTTGGAAAGGTGGGGGACTGTCGTTCCACGTGTAATAGAAGTGATTGATATCTTGGGTGTTCGGTCACTTCGTCTTTATCAACAATTATAAAAAATATAAACTTCATCACGCAGGACGCTAATGTTAACTGTATTTCTGAAAGTCTACCTTTATGTAACATCATCAGTTCTAGATGTAGTGGTCGTGCCACATGGGGGGGGGGGGGGGGGGGGGGGTAGGGGGGCTTAATGGGAAACCTAGGAAGGACGTCATATTCACGTGACCCAGTTACGCCAAGTTAGTCACTTGACCCAATTACGTCAAGTTTGGTTGATGTGCTAGCCCGCGTGAGCGGTCATCTTGTGGCGTCATTTCATAGTGATTCTGGCATGTTATTAAAATGTTTCAGAACAATTTTGCGTCTGAACCAGGTATACCAGCCCTTAGAAAGACCGTGGGTGCCTATTCTGATATCTTAGAAACCGATATTGGGAAAGCTGAACTCCTGAATGAAACATTTATCAAGACTAGCTTGTTGGACTCTAAGGGCAAACAATTCCCACCCTTCAAACACAGATCAATTAAATCAATAGCTGACGTCACTTTTACGCAGGAAGACATTGTCAAAATAATCAAAACTCTCAAAACCAGCAAAAGTAGTGGCCATGACGGCATCGGACATAGAATGCTGAAGGAAACGAAATCTAGCGTTAGCAGACCCCTATTTCTGTTATTTAGAAAATCATTGGACTTGGCTGTTTTTCCATCAGAGTGGAAACACGCTGATGTAATTCCACTGTATAAAAAGGGAGACCGCCAAGACCCTCATAATTATCGACCTATCTCTTTACTATGTTGCATAGGAAAAATCATGGAGCGAGTGGTGTTCAAAGACGTTTACAATCATTTTAATGAGAACAATCTATTTTACCATTTACAATCTGGCTTTCTTCCAAATAACAGTACTGTATTCCAGCTGTTGGAAGTCTACCACCGCCTTTGCGAAGCTGTAGACAGAAGTATGCATACGTGCGGCGTCTTCTGCGATATATCGAAGGCGTTTGACAGAGTGTGGCATCAAGGGCTTATTTTTAAACTAAGGGTATATGGAGTTTCGGGAAGTTTACTTAAATGGTTTCATAGCTACATATCATCTAGAAAACAAAGAGTTAAAATTAACAGCTCTTATTCCAATTATGAAGAAGTCACAGCAGGAGTACCACAGGGATCAGTTCTTGGGCCTTTCCTCTTCTTAGTATACATAAATGACATTGTTGACGAAATAGACTCAATCACTCGCCTTTTTGCGGATGACACGTGCTTGACTGAATCATCCAGTAATCCTAGTAATATTGAGTTGAAAATGAACTCTGAGTTAAAAAAGATAAATGATTGGGCCGAAACTTGGTTAGTCTCATTCAACGCGAAAAAGACTAAAGCTGTCCTGTTCACTCTAAGCAAGACAATTTCGTCACTAGAAATTATATTTAATAATGAAGAAATTGAATTCTGTAAACACCACAGCCATTTAGGCCTAACATTGCAAGCAAACCTGTCGTGGTCAGAACATATTGACAGTATTTGTAAAAAAGCTTACGCGAGGCTATCCCAGTTAAGAAAATTGAAATATGTTTTTAATAGGAAAATCCTTGAAAAACTGTATCTTGCTTTTATCTTACCAATTTTAGAATATGGAAATTCAGTATGGAGCTGCGCTCCCGAGTACCAACTCAAACGAGTGGACGATGTTCACTGTGACGCTGCCCGAATAATCACAGGACTTACAAGGTCTGTTTCAAAAGAACGACTTCTGCTGGAAGTAGGTTGGAACAGTTTGGAAAGTAGGCGTCATGTTCAGAAAATGTGTACTTTTTATAAAATTGTTAATCGAACAGCCCCGAATTTTCTACATCACCTACTACCACAACGTGTCTCCGACAGATCTCATTATAGTCTACGCGATGCATCAAATTTTGCCCCTTATCATTGTCGAACGGAACTATTCAAGCGATCTTTTTTCCCTTCCTGTACTGAAATTTGGAATAATCTGCCCGATGCCATTCGCAATAGCACTTCACTAATCGAATTCAAAAGATTGATCTCACCAGCCAATTTCAAACCACCTTCTCATTTTGCGACAGGAACTCGTAAATATAACATCATCCACGCGAGGCTACGGACTGGTTGTAGTGACCTTAATGGTGATAAATATAATAATTACATTGGTACTTCCCCAATCTGTTCTTGTGGCAGAGGCGTTGAGGATGCAGAACATTACTTTCTGCACTGCACCAACTATGACGACATTCGTCAAACCCTATTTGACGAATTGAGACGAGTAACAAGTGACAGGGCTACAATAGATTTGTTACTTTATGGGAGCCCATCATTGTCATTCAACAGTAATGCATGTATTTTCCTGTCTGTTCAGAAATTTACTCGGGACTCACTCCGGTTTAACCCAGACCACGGCGCATAGATGCAACCATGTAGGATATGACGGTAATAACGTTCAATACGGGTCAGGTGGCACAACATACATGACGTACCGACTGGTTTTATACATGTAGTTGATACTGTTTCTTGCGGCACTGCATCAGCCAGAGACACCGGAAGCAGGGTGTGTGAAGGGAGGGCATCATCACTATATGTATATAGTGTAGTATGGAGCAGGTTTTTTCTTTCTTTCTGTTTTCCTTATGTTTTTCCTTTTTATTGGTAACTTTTTCACTATCTAATTAAGTCTTTCTTTTTATCTATCCTAATTTGTTTTTCATAATTTTGTTCTGCCATTGTATTTCTGTTATTCTATGTACAGGAGCGGAGAGTTTTCTAAGTGACTAGCACTTGTTCTCTAATCCTGATTTGCATTTATTAATGGCAAATAAAAATATGTTTAATCTAATAGTGATACGTGGTCTTAGTGCGCATGCGCAACTCGTGTTGTTAGGGTGATACGCTGTTCCGTCGGGCATTTTGTATACTGGCTTTCCTCAAATACCTAAATGAGTCGAAGAAAGTATATTCGAGTCACTCGAACGAACAATTGTTTTATAGCTCATTTCGATGGGATTCGAGTCGCTTGAGCAATGACTTTTCAGTAACTCTTCGATGGATTGGTGGCTATAAGAATCATATAGGCTTTCGTTATACACACTGAAGATAACTCTGCATACATGTTATGGGAAACCAAGCACTGGTGATTATAAGACTTGGACGAGGGAACGAACTAGAGCTAGTTTGGGCTAGACATACTGCTAGTGTTAGAGTAGTATCTGTAATAGGTACAAAAATAGGGTTCTTGGAAAATCTGGACCAGTACTTTAGTGTAATAGAACATACTCTCGATCCTATAGCAGTACGTGCTACTACTAAAAACCCTAGATGGGGAGTGCAAGTCCGTTACGGTTGTTTTGGGCGCATTTTGGTGATTTGGAGGGATTGTCGGCTTGTTTGTGGTAATTCTACAAAGTACAACTACTCTTATACAAAGGAACGTACCTGTTATTGAAAAAAGAAGGATTCGTGGGGAATCCATATCAAATAGTCGTTTTGGGTGGTTTGGATGGATTGATGGGTCTTTCTGGGTAATCAGGTTTACTCCTATTCAAACGAACAAACCCTCCGCACATACCCCCGTCTTGGTGTAGGCCATTCAGGCTCATAGCAACCACGTGCTACCTTAGAAACCAAGATGGCGGCCTCCATCAGACAAAAATGTCCGACAGAAGTACTATCACCCTAACAACACGCGCTGCGCATGCGCACTAAGACCACGTGTCATAATGGAGATGACGTCACAAGACGGCCGCTTCCGCGGGCTAACATGAGTTAAATTGGGTCACATTACTGTGCCATCACTTCTTAGGTCCCCTCACTAGGTCCCCACAATGTGGCAAATAAGGCCAAGTGGCCGAAAGCTCCAGTTACTGATTGATTTTATTATATAAAATGTCACACTTTCTACCTACCCACTGAAAAATGTTGCAGGCTGAATGGGAACATAATTTATTTAGTGGCCAAAAAGCCCTTGGGGATTGAAATCTTTTTTCCAATTTTCCCGGGATACTCCCCGCCGCCATCTATAATTCTATTAGCATCCCACCTTAGGTCTTGGGCATATATGACGCCCCTTGCTAAAGTATATCCAGAGGGGAGGCACCTTTGAGCCGCCACTGGACCCAGTGGAAGTAACACAGGTATGTAAAAATATTAGACAGTCGAGGTAATAATTCATAGCTTAGGGTTTTTAAAAAATTCGTTATAATTAACTGCAGTAATGGTAGAAGTTTGTAGGGATTTATCCAAACGATGTATCGAACTCAGAAATAGAGACAACCAAAGGTAAAAAAAAAACGTTAGAGAAAGAGTCATGGGGATTGTAACCAAAATTGGCGAGAGTAGGTCAAAAGAAAGAGGTCTTTGTGTGGCCTGCGTGACAAAGAGAAGACAGGTTTTGAAGAGTACCTTGACAATGGCACCATTGTAAGGGGAGGAGTGGTCACTGTTGTTCAAGCTGAGGTCGCGATCACTGGAGATTAGGGGGAATTGGGAAAGACGGTGGAAAAGGAGAGCCAAATGTGTAACTTGGGCGTAGTGGTGACCTTGGAATACGTTTTATTAGGAAGTCCAAAATCTCAATCTTCTAGATCAAAATTTACTGGGAGTAGTATAATGAGGACGTGGGATGGGAGAATAAAGGACGTGGTTAGTGGTTGACACAAATGCGATGGTTAGTATGCTCAATGGAGGGATTGTGAAGAATGAGGGTACAGAGTGTCTTCAAGCAGTTCGTCTCAGTATTGGGAGGAAAGATGCGTGGGAATCGGGAGGCAGTGTATTTACTCCAGCTGAATCCCGAGAGGCATATAATGTTTTATTGCGGTTGACTGACACCAGACGAGACCGCTCGAACACATTCAGTCAGGCACCTCTACAAAAGCGATCGTCTTTTCTTCCAATTACAAGGTTCGAAAGGTAGTCTGGGTTCTCTAGAAACCCTCAAGCGGATCAGATTTTTAAAAATGTTCCCGGGGAGGGTTCCCTTGATCCCACCAGTAGGAGAAGACACGCTCACGAACATCCACACCACGGCTACGCACGTAGTTACTTTTCGGGCAAAATCTTCCAGCCCCCCCCCCCCCTCCCACCCCCCGCAGCCATGGAAAAAAAGTTGGCCCGTTGGTCTATATTATATACACCTGTGCTGGGTATAATCAGTGGAGTCGAAATATGATTAATATTATATAAATTCTCTGATCAACTTTGCCTAGTGATTTCTCCCTCAGATTTATCAGGTGCTTGCTGAGAAATGGCGGGGGGGGGGGGGGGGGGGGCAGCGTGATCACGAAGTGGCGTACGTGACGCCCCCCCCCCCCCTCTCCCCTACAATTTTCCAATAAGCTTTCTAGTGATTATACGTATCCGTAAGGGTTGTAGCCAAAAATGCCAAGTCTCTCATGCTATTAGTTATATACTTTCTTAAAAGAAAATTGGTTAGGCCTACTTGGACTTGTGTCGGGTTATAGCGAAAGCGGCACCGTGTGAAAACGGCACCTGGGGTAAACGGCACCGAGTGAGCGAAAACGGCACCAATTGATTGTGGCGAGAACGGCACCAGTTCCGATGGCGAAATTAATTCATTTAAATTCTGCTTTTTTCCTGTGTTTCGTTTTGAAACAGAGTATTTAGCCTATGGTTCTCTAATAAATTTGTGGAAAACTGAGCAGTTAAAAATGAGAGGATACATCTCCCCTCTCAACTATCTCATGGTTTTCTTGTTGTTTAGCAGTGACTTCTAAACATTAAAAGCAATAACACCACTCCCCCAACCCCACCCTTTCCTCGGCCCTGGAATCTATCCAACCTGGATTCACGATACACCTCCTTCTTTATTATTTGACGCAGAAATCAGAATCTTGTGTATGTGTGTGTGTGCGGAGGGGGGGGGGGGGGGCGAATTCAAAGGACGTGCCAAGGTAAAAAATTAAAACAAGGTCTTTTAGGCCATATTTGGATGGGGGCAGTCCAAACCCAAGAAATCCGGACTCCTGTACCAAACCGAAAGTAACGATCCCGGATTTCACACGGTGCTGTTTTCACCTGTACCCGTGTCACTGTCACACAAACAATCAAAGCCTAAATGGAGGTTTGTAGCAACATAGGCTACTGAGGGCAGTTGTCGGCAAGACATGACAAATTTGGAAAACTGGTGCGGCACGTATTAATAAAATAATTTACGTCACGACTACAATACATGTCTATTTTATTTATTCACTAACGTGTTTTGAACAAGACTTGAGTTTTATTTTGAACCATCATCACGACGAACTGATATTCCAACTTCGTCAAAACACGCCTTCTGCAAAGGCAAGCCGTGAAAATTCAAATTTACCTGTTCTCAAATGGACGGTCCCAATTACGTCACTTGTGCATTGTTGCAAAATGGAAGCTCTTCCGAAAATACACACAAATTCCCATCGAGAATTAAAAAAATCGTTCATATAATTTTCGAGCGAGCTAAAATCACAGAAACGTAACGACGGCGAAGTTAAATATATTACACGTAATCGGGAGCTGAAAACTAAAAGATATTTTCTTGATTTTGTATTATTCCAGAGTTTATTTACCATTGGGGGGTTATGGAAAGGACGTCTCTATCGTTGTCATGAACTTAAACAACAGAATCTTTACCAGTTTTCACGTTTCGATAACTTGGAATGTATCTGTATCTGTATTTGGAAATTCCTCCTCTATCAGGAGCACCAATATCTCAAAGATATTTAAAAAATTAAATAAAAGTCCAATTCGGAAACATGGATGGCAAGATAGCTTGTCGTTTATTTGTCCAACAGAGTGGCTATGATGGGAGAAAACATCAACTCAACGTGTTGGCCGGTGCTGCAGTTCGAAGCTTCTGCCCGTTTTGTTCCGGGCGATGCACGATTCATCGAATTACACCCAAACCGTCCTCTGGCCAAACCGTCCTCTACAATTTGACCCAAACCGTCCGCTACATTTTGACCCAAACCGTCCGCTAATACACCCAAACCGTCCTCCAGTGAAAATAAGTAGAAAATGAAAAAAAATTGAATGTTTCTATCATTTTTTTGCATGTTCAGTAAACTTTGAAACAATTATTGTGAAAACATGTTTTTTTAGTTTACATTTGATTATATTTTAGTAGAAGTTCTTTGATTTTTGATTGTGAAAACACAAGTTGAGTTCAGTTAATCAATGGTCACTCACTGTTTGTTACTTTAATTATTACTAATTATAGTAATTAGTCTACAAAGATTGTACCGGTGTTGTTGTTTTTAGGCAATGCCTTCTTCTGGCCTTAGACAATAACTGATAACTAAACAGTGAAATGGCAACTAACTCCACCATAATAATAATAACACTTCGGCCGAACGCTGATTTGTCGCGGTTCTCGTGTGAGAAGGCCCTGGTTACCCATGTTCTACCAACTGCCTCCCTATTCCCGCGCTTCTTCTCTCCTCCCAACACTCGGACACGAACTGCTTGATGGCATCCCTTGCCCCATTCTTCCCAATCTCTCCGATTTGTATATTTACCCTCTCCTTTAAGTCGCCCCCCCTAACCACATGTCCTTCATTCTCCCATCCCACTTCCCCATTATACCGGTACTCCCACTGAACCCACTTCGGGGTGGATTTAACGTCGATGCTGTCTGGTTTTCAAAAAGAGATAGCCAGATTGAACGACACTGTTGAGGGTTTGCACTGGGATCTTAGGGCCCAAAAAGAACAGTTCGAGAAAGACAAATTGGAGCTAATAAAACCGTCGGAGGAATCAAAAAGGGAAAATAAGTCGGCAAATGGAAAAAAGGGAAAAAGTAGACATAAATCAGGTTTACAAAAAATTATATTTGTAAACAGAATCCCCCCCCCCCCCCCCCCCCTGTAAAGAAACAATGCCTGTTTAAAAATATTATTTTCTGTTATCATGCACTGAAAATCACTGCCGGTAATTTTCAATGCATGATAACAAAAAAATTATATTTGTAAACAGCCTCCCCCACCCCCGAAAAGAAATAATGCCTAGTTAAAACTGAAAATCACTCGTAAACGCCCCCCCCCCCCCTCCTCAAAAAAAGAAAGAATAGAAAGTAGCTCATCACCTCTAAGTAATCACAAATCGAGTTTGTTCACTATTATTATTATCACAAATATTGTTTTGTTATCGTGTATTCGTGTCATATAATCATTATTATGTTTTGTAAAACAAAAACGTTTGAAACGTAGTTGAAAATGAAAAAATAAATAAAATCAATAAATAAACAACCAGTTATATGCTATTATTCTACCACTCTTTTTCTCTCATGAATTCGCTCTTTCCCCGGAGGACGGTTCGGGTCAAATTGCTCAGAGGACGGTTCGGTCGCTGTGGAGACGGTTCGGGTTAGATTGGAGGACGGTTTGGGGTCAAATTGCTAGAGGACGGTTCGCCAGAGGACGGTTTGGGTGTATTCGGATTCATTGCGCTTCCAGTCCTAATATTAATCACAAGGGGAGTTTCGCTTCCATTCATTCGCTCTTTTGTTGGTGTTCTGAAGCGCGACAAGTCTTGCGCAGACTCCTTATGATATGAGAAAAGTTCTGCCAACTTGTCCAGTCGCACAATTGCTATGGAAGATATTAGACTGATGCTCCGATACTTCGAAAAATTTAGTCGGTAGACATATTAAACAGTCCACCGTAACAAATACATTTCGGTCGGTACACATTTTAAACAGTCTTCATGTGGCAGGTAGTAGACTGATGCTCCGATACTGCTTTTTTCTCAGTCGGTACACATTTTAAACAGTCTTCGTGTAGCCGGTTTTATAGTCGCGTTAGCTGAACATTGAATCGCCGTCAGTACACCCTGACTCTCCGTTCCACTCCAGTCCTTTCAAATTTACTGAACAGCGTAGTCAACTTTGGGTTTGGAATGTCAAGCACAATAGTAAATATATCTTCTGACGATCTTCAAATCAGGTATTTTCCACATCAATGACGCGCCAGGCAAAACGCAGAATATTGAGACTCGTTATCCATCATCGTTTTCAGTGGAGACTTTCAGCGTCAATGACGTAACGTTCAAAGAATTTTTTGAAATCAGCGTCCTCCGTCCACCTCAATTTTCCCGTGTGTTTTCTGTTTAAATAACACCCCCAAAACTCAAGTTATCAGCACCAGCGGATTCACAATCAATTTCTTCCAACATTCCAATCTGAAAATATGCCCGTTCCTCGTTCGAACACCATTTAATTTATCTTAAACTACGAGCCCGAAAATTCTCCGTTGAGCCGGGTTGCCGTGTGTTCTCGGAAAAATTATTCGATCCTCATGTTTCTCATCTGGAACAGTGCCATGGCCTAGTATAAGTGGTCTTGCCAACTGCAATATTTTTATCGATAACTATGGAAAACCGGTTGTGACATGCTTTTTGAGAAATGCGAAATGCTTTTGGCTTATGTTGACCTATCATAAATAGCATTTCGGGAACAATCAATCAATGCCTTCCTTTCAGATATTCTAATAATGGAGTTCCGTCTGAAAAATACGAAATTGTTTTTTTTTGCTAACAAGGATGAAGGAAATGCGAACAGCAAAACACATTAACTCTTTACCCATCGTAACGGCCAAAACCGGCCAGCGCTATTCTCAAAAATCGCCAATTAATTTTCATTTTATTTTCATTTTTTGTCTCAAAAACATAGGTTATGATCCCTCATTGGAACGAGCTCGTCGAGCTCGTTCCAATGAGGGGTCATAACCTATGTTTTTGAGACAAAAAATGAAAAAAATTACTTATTCAAGAATTTTTTTTTGCAAGTGTCGTCTGCTTTTCATGTTAGGTAAAGGGTTAAAAGTGCGAAAGCTTTTTGCGAAATGCATTTTTTCCAGTTTAGGAAATGCCTTTGCCAAATGCGTTTTGTGAATTGTCCATTTGCGTGCACCCCAAACAGTAGCAGCAATATAATATATACAATAACACTTTGGCCAGCCGCTGATTTGTCGCGGTTCTCGGACGAGAAGGCCATGGTTACCCCTGTACTCCCAACTGCCTCCCTATTCCCACGCTTCTCCTCTCCTCCCAACACTCGGAGACGAACTGCTTGATGATATCCCTTGTCCCATTCTTCCCAATCTCTCCGATTAGCATATTGGGTCGTGATTTGATAAGAAAACGAATAAATCACGACTTTTTCGTCCAAGTTTGAATTAAATTGGTCTAAACCTAACATACCTAACATGTTTAAATTAATGTCACAAAATTCATTCTTTTTGTGCGGCAGACGACAGAATAGAAGAATGGATCAGTTCAAGCCCATCCAGCTCGCCGAGGCAGGACATAAATAACACAATTAACACTTGGGAAAGTTTCAGCTCGTGGACCATCAGTTCACACCTGCTGGTCCGTGAGCTGAAACTTTGCCAGTTGACCATGTGCTTCTCCTACATTTTCCCGAAAGTTGTTGATAATCGCGACACTTGACATCATTTGTTAGGTAGGTGTCCGTGCTTGAGACCTTCCCGAGAAATGATGTCAAATGTTGGAATTATAAATAAGAAGGTGAAAAAATATTGTGCTTATTTCGGCTGGTTTTATAACACGACCGACACCTGTTATCTACTGTCGCAGGCAAATCCAACCACAAAACACTCGGAACGATATACCAACTAAATTTACATTTGCTTTTCATATACATGTTTGTTATTTGTTCATGTTTGTGCTGTATCTCTATATCTTTGTGCTATGCCGCTATGTCCATTATGTCCTGTATTTATCAAATAAAATACTGAAAATTAAATTAATCGTTGTTTCTTTCACCTACACCCCACTAATCCCCTCATAATCATAACTAGAGCCCACTGTCACAGTGCCGAAGCTGCGACGATTCGTGCAACGCCAATGATGTTTTACAACTCGGTGACAAAAAACTCGTTGGTGACAAGTCCATAAATGTGACAGAAATTATCTGAATGACATGCACTATTGAGAGGGTGTAGACATCATGAAGATACACTTGCAAACCAAGTATGGTGTCATTCCATCAAGTATTTTAGGAGTTATGGTGTTTTTTTAAACTCGTTGTTGACAGACCGACAGACGGACAGATCGAATTATCCGAATGACATGCACTATTGAGATGGTGTAGACATCATGAAGATACACTTGCAAATCAAGTATGGTGTCATTCCATCACGTATTTTAGGAGTTATGATGTTTTAAAACTCGTTGGTGACAAAAAAAAAAAAAAACTCGTTGGTGACAAGTCCATAAATGTGACAGAAATTATCCGAATGACATGCACTATTGAGAGGGTGTAGACATCATGAAGATACACTTGCATACCAAGTATGGTGTCATTCCAACAAGTATTTTAGGAGTTATGGTGTTTTTTAAACTCGCTGGCGACAGACAGACAGACAGACAGACAGACAGACAGACAGACATTGCCACATATAGAGCTGCTCGTCGCAGCTAAAAAGAACCAGGATGTCCGATCAGCCCGCCTCGCTGCGTCAACACAGCGCAAACCAATTAATTAGCTAATACGACGACGAGTCAGCTACACCTTTTAGTGTGTTTGAAAGAGAAAATGTCTTCTAACATCGTAAAATAACATCGTACAAATTTCACTTGCAAACCAAGTATGGTGTCATTCCATCACGTATTTTAGGAGTTATGATGTTTTAAAACTCGTTGGTGACAAAAAAAAAACTCGTTGGTGACAAGTCCATAAATGTGACAGAAATTATCCGAATGACATGCACTATTGAGAGATACACTTGCATACCAAGTATGGTGTCATTCCAACAAGTATTTTAGGAGTTATGGTGTTTTTTAAACTCGCTGGCGACAGACAGACAGACAGACAGACATTGCCACATATAGAGCTGCTCGTCGCAGCTAAAAAGAACCAGGATGTCCGATCAGCCCGCCTCGCTGCGTCAACACAGCGCAAACCAGTTAATTAGCTAATACGACGACGAGTCAGCTACACCTTTTAGTGTGTTTGAAAGAGAAAATGTCTTCTAACATCGTAAAATAACATCGTACAAATTTCTTTTTTGGCATATATTATTTCGCATCGTCCCCTGAGTACACTTTCCAAATTTCATAGAAAACAACCAACAAATAAATGAGAAAATTATAACTTAATTCCCGACTACAGTTGTTCTCCGACACGGACTACACTTTTTAGTGTGACCCAGACATAATTTATTTTGATAAAGGCCATTTTATGCCAAACTAAACACTTTAAAATAATTTAGACTAATATACACACATTATAGCCCCATTAGGGGGTTGTATTGACGGTATGTTTGCCCATCTGGGCCCAGTGCTGGGCCCATGTTTTGAACCAGCAGTCTGTTCGGCCTTGAGTGTCTCGATTTATATAATTGCATATCTTATTTGTGAATTTAAACATTTCTTATAATCACAGATAATCAAAGGCCTTTTAGGTTCCTCACGACTCTTAAGAAATGAAGACTTTAAGTATATGTAAATTATTTTTTAACCCTTTACCCAACGTAACGGCCAAAACCGGCCAGCGCTATTCTCAAAAATCGCCAATTAATTTTTAAAATATTTTCATTTTTTGTCTCAAAAACATGGGTTATGACCCCTCGTTGGAACGAGCTCGTCGAGCTCGTTCCAACGAGGGGTCATAACCTATGTTTTTGAGACAAAAAATGAAAAAAATTAGTTATTCAAGAATTTTTTTTGCAAGTGTCGTCTGCTTTTCACGTTAGGTAAAGGGTTAACATACACCAACAATCAAGATATAACCAACAGTAAAACAAATGGTTCATATAACAATTGCACCAAACGGTGTTAAGGTGCTTTTTAAGTAATGGAATTTTGTTTATTTTGAAACTTCTCACCTCTGATATTCCTTAAATTCAAATTAAATCTACACAAATGGTACATCAAATTGAATATTGAGATGTATAGATCACGAAACACGTGTAATCAACCCATAGAGTCGACCTTAGGCACCACTGGTTCCTGGAAGTCTGCTATCGTATTCGTACCAGAACTGATAGTTTAATAATATTTCACGAGAACCACTTGTGGCCAATTAAATGTGCTTTATATATCCAAAAACAAAGCTAGGGTATCAAAATTCTTCAAAACACGGCGACAGAGCTGCATGAGGGTATATCCCAAAACCTTCGCTTTCGTTTGCATTTGAGTTTACTTTCGATTTCCGGTCTACGTCACCGGACGGGAAAAGCATCGATAAACAACGCCGTCTAAAATCAAATAATGAGAAAGATCGCCTTAATACAGTATACTATTATTATACTACTCAAAGTTTGCTAAGCACCAAGAACATCCAACTACCTGTTTTACGTTTTAGTTGAAATATTGTAATGAAAAGTGTATATATTTTTTATTTAATTATATCTTTAATGATTTAAGTACAGAAATTAAGATTTTATTTGTGTTTGACATTATTTTTTAGCTTTTGAATACGATGACCATGGAAAATGGATATTATTGGTAAAAGAGGAAATTTTTCAATATGCTAAAAAGTTGACGGAGCGAACTGGTATTGCTTCAATATCGAGTATGAGACCCATTACTGTTAATTGCAGCTTGACAACGTCTTCTCATGCTCCCAGTCAAGTTCCTGGTGGTCCCGACTTTGTGGGATGTTGTTCCATTCTTAGACCACCATGGCACCAAGCTCCTGGACACTTCTTGGCTGGACTGGACGGGCTGAAATTGCAAGCAACAACTCATTCCAGACATGTTCGATTGGATTGAGGTCAAGGAATCTTGCTGGCCAGTCCACACGCCCAACCCCCTCCCTCTGTCGGTACTCTCCGACAGCATGGGCAACATGAGGACGGGCATTATCGTCCACCAGAATGAATCTATCACCCACTGCACCTGCATACAATCTGACGTGGACATCTAGGATCTCATCAATATACCGTTGTGCAGTCAATGTACCATGTTCAAGGACACGGAGCTCTATACGTCCATCCCAGCTGATGCCGCCCAGACCATGATTGACCCTCCACCATAGCGGTCATGCTCAGCAATGTTGGCTGCATGGAATTGCTCTCCTGGTCTTCTCCATACCCTAGAACGCCTATCTGTGTGGTCTAGGCAGTACCTTGACTCATCTGTAAAAAGGACAGGTCGCCAATCTTCTCTGGTCCATCCAGCGTGGTCCATGGCCCATTCATATCGCACCTGGCGGTGGTTCTGGGACAGCGGAATGCGAATACATGGTCTTCTCGACTCAAAGCGGTTCCTATGGGCTTGAATAATCCAAAACCGGTCTTCAGCTGCAGATGTTGCCCTGTCTCTGCCACCACCATGCCGTCTTACTGGTGTGCCAAACAGCTGAAATCTTGCCCAGGCTCTGGTGATCATCGTATGGTGCACACCAAGGGCTTCACTAACCTGACGATGGGTAGCCCCTTGCTCCACCATCCCTACAGCCCGCCACATTTCTGCTTCAGACAAATGGCATCTCACATTTGCATTTGCCATATTCAATCATTAAATCACAAGGGTTTGTGTTGGAATGAAGATTGAATACTCTACACATGTCATGTACATGTAGACAGTACACGAAAACATCATGGAAATCAAGGGGTACGTGCTTTCCATGATTGTCACGAAAAGTCTGCCTGTCAAGAGAGCTAATGTAAACACTGGGGACCATCTCAATACATTCCTCAATCATATCCACCAAAACTATCGCAAATATGTCACAAGCAAATTTCACAATGATGTGTCAAATATTTGGTGCTTAGCAAACTTTGAGTAGTATATATAGAGGCTGCTCAGTTGCCATATTCAATGCAAGGTATCATGATACCTGTTGAAATTTCTTAGAATTACGATTATGTTTTTCGATGGAAATTCGTGGTATCTGGTGATTTGCGCATGTCTGTCGAATACGGAAACCATCTCCAATAAAAAATGCAGACAGTGTTGTCCTTTTCCAAAATGCAATAATATCGCTGCATTCGAAAGTGTTTTGAATGCCTAGCTTTGTCAGTGAATATCTGAAGCACATTTGACCACGAATTGTTCTCTCGAAATATTATTTTATTATCAGTTCTGGTACGAATACGATAGCAGACTTCCAGGAACCAGTGGTGCCTGCTGTCAACTTCATGAGTTGATTACATATGTGCTTCGTGTTCTATACATCCCAACCTTCATTTTGATGTATAATTTGTGTATATTTAATCTGAATTTAAGGAATATAGAGGTGGGAATATCAAAATGAACAAAATTCCATCACTTATATAGCACCTTAAAATAAAAAATAAATACAACCAAAAATTAAAACAAAGCTCTCATGTCCCATTTGGATAAAATAGTCACAACTTAAAAACCCTAAGCAGGTTCATGTGTCAAAAAGTGGGCTTTCCTGTGTCAAATAGCTCTGAAAAATATTTATATGGTAATCAGGCTTTGCTTTATGTCACTTCAGACAGTTGTAACGCCGAAGCAAAGATCTAGCATGTGGTTAGTTTACTGGAAAAATCAGGAATAATGCCCAATAATACAGGATATTACCAGCTAAATACATCACAATTTATATATTATATTATCACATATTGACAAGGCTAAAAAGTCTAGAAAAGTGCTAAAAAACTGCTAAAAAACTGATATATCGTCCCTTGAGTTCCAATGTTGTCTATGTGCCTACTAGCACATAGAACATATATTGGAACTCAGGGGACGATATGGTGCTGAGAGGTGTGGGTGTCCAAAAACTGTTCGAAACGTTTGGGTTTTTTCTGCAGGATATGGGCTGCTTGTTCAAAATGACCAGAAAAAGTATGCGGAAAATAAGAAAAATCTTGCGATTTAGGGGTGAGGGTGTGACCGTGAAGGTTGAATGCCAAAAAAAAAAAAAAACGGCATCGTGTACTGCAATTTTTTTCCGCTCCCCCCGGGTCTGCTGATTTAAAACCGGCAACAACAAGAACAATTTCATGGTGGTGCCTTTGTTGTTGTTTTTTTTATCTCTTGAAACGACTTGTTGCTGACTAATGCATTAACACTTACATCCTAGTAGCCTAAACCTTTATCGGTGTTCACTGGTTTGTTATCGACTCTAAAGACGGCATAATGCCATGATAGGGGGCGCGGTGGCGTTGTGGTAACCGGCTCTCGTCAGATCACCCAAGTTAAACAACGTCGAGCCCGGTTAGTCCTTGGATGAGTGACCGTCTGAGCGATCGATTCAGACTCCCGCGTTGTGTCCTTGGGCGAGGCACTTCATCCCGATTGTCCACATGGGGGCACAATGACGCCGTGTACTAAGGCGTACTGCACGTCGGGGTGCGCATGTCTTCAACCAATCTAACCCTGCCTGTGCTGCTGTGTGGAGTTACAATGTTGGGGAGCTGGCAGCTGCTCGTCGTTGTTCGATGATTCTCTCCGGGCACTCCAGCTTCCTCCACCCGTAAAACTGTCACCGACACGATATGACCTTGGCTGTTAATGTGTCGTTAAACCCTAATAAATGCTACGATGAAATGACACCATGCTCATTGCAGTGATTCCACCAACCAAAAAACATACTCAGAACGTCCTGGACAGTGGGCTACAAGATAAGGATTTTCCGTGCAAAATAACTGTTGCGCCTCCGTACACCCTTGGCCTATTTAATATTGTCATTGCACAAAACTTTCCCTGGATGAAAAAAAATCCCAAACATTGGGTTACTTTTAGACAGCGTTATAAAGATAACAGAATTATCTTGCATTTCCTTTTTACTATGCCAGGTAAGGAACATGACATTAACAATATTTACATTAAATGCCGAACAAAATTGATCAATAATGATCTATTACTGAATGTTGAACGAAACGCGGAACGGGTGGGTGTTGAATGGGGGGGGGGGGGGGGGGGGGGATGGCTTGTAGGAACAGATTATTCAAACGCATCACTCGGCGGATTAAGATATCTCGGCAGTCTTGGCTATAATCTTTCCCGGGGAGACTTTGTTTTAAAGAAAAACCGTGGATGACCAATTGAGAGTCCTTTTGCATGACTTTTGGACAGAAGGTAGGGGTCTAGGCCAGTGACGCCGTCTTAAACGCTGTTATCCTTTTTTTCTGCGCGCAAACATCGTTCCCCATCAATTGCAAGAATTGGAATGGCTTCACGTTAACGAATATAGAACAAATCAGTAGTATGTCAGGGGCTTTTGGGGCCTTATTAGCAGGACCCCGCAGGGGGACCTCGGAAGGGAAGCAGTAGTATGTCAGGGGCTTTTGGGGCCTTGTTTGGGGACCCCGCAGGGGAACCTCGGAAGGGAAGCAGTAGTATGTCAGGGGCTTTTGAGGGAACATTGGCAGGACCCCGCAGAGGACCGTTGAAGAGAGAGCCAGAGGGGAAGTGAAGTAGGAGGAGATGTGGCGATCCGGTTGTAGAAACCACAGGTTTTTACGACAATTAGCCTCTAGTCCCCACCAGCCCCAAATAGTCCCCACCAGACCCCACTACTTCTCACCAATCCTCAAATCACCAACCCCCCCCCCCAAACAAACCCGACTATATGTGATATGGATTCTTCAAGAATATTTTGCAGCACGTAGTGCAATAGGACCGCCATACCTTTCACATAGCCTTCATGGCCTCATACGACTAAAAAAGCCCTACTTACGGAATCCCTTTTTAAGAATCCCTTTTTGGAATCCCTTTTTTCTGAAATGAGTCTAAGAGTCGTTCGAGGAGTCACTCAAACGAGCAATTGCTTGTTAGCTCATTTGCTCGATGGGATTCGAGTCGTTCGAGCAATATATGAGAGTCACTCGAGGTAAGACGGAATCCCACTTATGGAATCCCTTTTGGGGAATCTCATTTGTGGAATCCCTTTTTTGAAAACGGCTGTGGCTATGGAATCCCTTTTTTCTGAAATGAGTCTAAGAGTCATTCGAGGAGTCACTCGAACGAGCAATTGCTCGTTAGCTCATTTGCTCGATGGGATTCGAGTCGTTCGAGCAATATATGCGAGTCACTCGAGGTAAGACGGAATCCCACTTATGGAATCCTTTTTGGGGAATCCCATTTGTGGAATCCCTTTTTCGAAAACGGCTGTGGTTATGGAATCCCTTTTTCCTGAAACGAGTCTAAGAGTCGTTCAAGGAGTCACTCGAACGAGCAATTGCTTGTTGGCTCATTTGCTCGATGGGATTCGAGTCGTTCGAGCAATATATGCGAGTCACTCGAGGTAAGACGGAATCCCACTTATGGAATCCCTTTTGTGGAATGCCATTTGTGGAATCCCTTTTTCGAAAACGGCTGTGGCTATGGAATCCCTTTTTTCTGAAATGAGTCTAAGAGTCGTTCGAGGAGTCACTCGAACGAGCGATTGCTCGTTGGCTCATTTGCTCGATGGGATTCGAGTCGTTCGAGCAATATATGCGAGTCACTTGAGTAAGACGGAATCCCACTTATGGAATCCCTTTTGGGGAATCCCATTTGTGGAATCCCTTTTTCGAAAACGGCTGTGGCTATGGAATCCCTTTTTTCTGAAATGAGTCTAAGAGTCGTTCGAGGAGTCACTCGAACGAGCAATTGCTCGTAAGCTCATTTGCTCGATGGGATTCGAGTCGTTCGAGCAATATGCCGAGTCACTCGATTGCGCAATTACTCTAAAGCTCATTTGCTCGATGGGATTCGAGTCGTTCGAGCAATGACTTATCAGTAACTGCTCGATAGCTTATTGGCTGCCTTCAACGACCCTGTACCGGGGTCCCCCGATGAGATCCCCAACTAACCCCTCAAAAGCCCCTGCCATACTACTGCTTCCCTTCCGGGGTCACACTGCGGGGTCCTGCCAATGATGCCCGAAAAGCCCCTGACATACTACTGCTTCCCTTCCGAGGTCCCCCTGCGGGGTCCTGCCAATAAGGCCTCAAAAGCCCCTGACATACTACTGCTTCCCTTCCGAGCCCCCCGATGAGATCCCCAACTAACCCCTCAAAAGCCCCTGCCATACTACTGCTTCCCTTCCGGGGTCACACTGCGGGGTCCTGCCAATGATGCCCGAAAAGCCCCTGACATACTACTGCTTCCCTTCCGAGGTCCCCCTGCGGGGTCCTGCCAATAAGGCCTCAAAAGCCCCTGACATACTACTGCTTCCCTTCCGAGCCCCCCCCCCCCCCCCCTGCGGGGTCCTGCCAATAAGGCCTCAAAAGCCCCTGACATACTACTGCTTCCCTTCCCCTCTGGCTCTCTCTTCAATGGTCCCCCTGCGGGGTCCACCGGTGAGATCCTGCACCGAGGTCCGGCCAATGATCCCTCAAAAGCCCCTGACATACTACTCACATCGTTTGTATTGGTTGGTATATGCAGTAGTGGCTGCGTGTAAGCAGAGGGTTTATGTTTCATCTAAATTTGGGAGAATCCATTAGGACTCTCGCGAAAATGGTTGCGAGAATCCATACCTTCTATGAATGTACTAGGATCCCATGAGGCCACCATTGTTGAACTCCTGTTGTATACTGATAACACACGTTAACCATTTACCCACCACAGCTTAATTTTTAAAACATAAACTGATCTTGAGAATTTTTCTAAAAAACAAGAGATTGTCACTCAGAAGTGACTATGCCCCCGACGTGGCAATGACCTTGATCTGTGACCTTGACCTCCATCGAGCAAAAACAGATTTTGTGTGAGACACATCGTCTTCCCATAAGCAACATGTATGCCAAGTTTTAACAAAATCCACCGAAGCATCTCAGAGTTATGGTGCGGACACGAAAATCTTCCTGACGGACAGACAGACGGACGAGACAAACACTATATGCGCCCGAAAAAAAATTTGTCGGGTGCATAATAAACAGTATTTATCAATAAAACCTTACAAATATACTGAGTCAAAAAAGAAAGTATAATAGAAACAAATGTGAAAAAATAGCGTAAAGGATGAAATATAATAGTCCTAATGTTGCATGTTTGTGGACAAGAAGTCGTGCAAAGAGTTTAATGACATGTTGTTGTTGTCTACCCAACCGTATACAATTTTGCTACGGATTTCAAAATAGCACGTGCTGCCAGAGAATGTCAAATTGAATGGGTGACCGACGATTTTCTTTTGTGTTATGTTGTGCTAGAGAGGCTGAGTTATTGAGAAAACAGGCTAGTTTTTGTCTTCCGACATTTTAAAAAATGTTAAGGTTAACCGAAAATCAGAGGTTGCGAGCCATTGGTATGTATGGGGCTGGGATACCTCCAGATGAGTTCGCTGCTGAGTTCGGAGAGTCACTGTGGCCACTATTTACCGTCTAATTGGAAGGTATAGAACCACTGGATCTACTGCCGACCGACTGCGTTCAGGTCGACCAAAAGTTACGACCCCTGCACAAGATCGAAACATCAGGACGTCTCACTTGCGGGATCGCTTCCTTCCGGCGACGAGGCCAGCAGCAATAACTCCTGGTAGAACTAACAATAGAATCAGTGCACAAACTGTCCGCAACAGACTCGCTGAACACGGCATCCGCAGTAGGCATCCATACCACGGACCAATCCTTACCCAACGTCACCGTACCTTCAGAATGGAATGGGTACGTCTGCTTGTTCGCTGGACTTAGAAGCGTTGGAGCACAGTTATTTTTAGTGATGAATCACGATTGTGTCTACAGCGCGTCGTTGTAGGGCAAGAGTGTCGCCGACGAGGAGAACGGTTTTCTGATGCTTGCGTGGGGGAATGCGACCGTTTCGGTGGGGGTAGTGTAATGGTTTGGGTAGGAATTTCCTTGCACCATCGAACGCAGTTGATCTTCATCGATGGTAATCTGAATGGACAGCGATATAGGGACGAAATTCCCAACGCTGTTATTGTCCCGTTGTTCAACGCTAACGTCGGATTGCAGTTATTCCAGCAAGACAATACCCGATATCACGTCGTGACTTTCTTGAGGAGCAGAGCATCGAACTTCTTCCCTGGCCCCCACTTTCGCCAGATTTGTCGCCAATCGAGCATCTTTGGTTGGTATTAATTGGACCGTCTGGTACGACTTCATGATCTTCAGACGTTAGGCGATTTACGTAATGTTCTAAGTCAGGAGTGGAACGCAATACCACAGGGTGACATCCAGAGACTTATCAGGTTCTTGCGCCGTCGATATCTTGCCATCCAAGAGGCAAACGGTGGACATACACGCTATTGACTACATGTGTGAACTTTTCATTTTACCCCATGTCTGAATTGCGACGTCCCGACGTGACGCTGGCAACAGTAAGAACATGAAATTATGCAAATTCATACAGCTGGACTCGAAGTGGGAATTTACAATAACTTGTTTGGGTTTAACCCTTTACCCAACGAATCCCCCGCATCCGCCTGCGTAATATGCAAATTCAGCAGCTGAAAAAATATTATTTTTCGAAAAATTTCAACAAAACCATATCATGTGACCCCTCTTTGGAACGAGCTCGTCGAGCTAGTTCCAAAGAGGGGTCACATGATATGGTTTTGTTGAAACTTTTTTAAACAATTTAAAAAATGATATTTAAAATAATAAATTTTGAAATCGTCTGCGTTGGGTAAAGGGTTAAAGTCGATAATACTAAAAAAATTGCTCCTGAACGTTTATTATATTTTCCTTTTTGACTCGGTATATATTTGAGCTGGTTCCAATGACATCCATATGTGTCCCATTTTATCGACAAAGTGTCAAATTATTTCAGGTCATGTTAGCCTTTAATTGATTAATTTGCTTCCACTATGTTAGGTGAAAGATTAAATTGACTCAATTCTTTTTCACGCAAATCCTAGCAAAGGTTCAGCGAGAATCTACATGGATTTACGTGACCGGTGGTGCATGCCAATAATTTGCCATCTGTTTTTTTTTTACATATTCTACGACTTGGCATGTCAAAGGAAATTAATTTGTAGCACTGTCCTCTCACAAATCAGTTCAGCAAAGTGTAATGCACATATGAAATTTTGAAATTTATACCCCACTGTGCTTTGCCCCATTCGCAGTACCTAAGTGTGCGAAACGTGGCTTTTGAGATATTGTGTGAAGATCGTGCTTTGCATATACATTTCAGTATGTTAGGGTATGGTCGCCTGTTTGAACCATAATTTTCAAAATTGACTTTAGATTCAGGTGGTGCTTAATTGATGCTCATGTGTATATATACTACTCAAAGTTTGCTAAGCACCAAATATTTGACACATCATTGTGAAATTTTCTTGTGACACATTTGCGATATTTTTGGTGGATATGATTGAGGAATGTATTGAGGTGGTCCCCAGTGTTTCCATTAGCTCTCTTGACAGGCAGACTTTTCGTGACAGTCATGGAAAGCATGTACCCCTTGATTTCCATGATGTTTTCGTGTACTGTCTACATGTACATGACATGTGTAGGGTATTCAGTCTTCATTTCAAGACAAACCTTTGTGATTTAATGATTGAATATGACGAATGCAAATGTAAGAAGACATTTGTCTAAAGCAGAAATGTGATGGGCTGTAGGGATGGTGGAACAAGGGGCTACCCATCGTCAGGTTGGCGAAGCCCTTGGTGTGAACCATACGGTGATCACCAGAGCCTGGGCAAGATTTCAGCAGTATGGCACACCAGTCAGAAGACATGGTGGTGGCAGAGACAGGGCAACATCTGCAGCTGAAGACCGGTTTTTGATCATTCAGGCTCGCAGGAAACGCTTTGACACAGCAACCCAGCTTCGGAGTGACCTTCAGAATGCATCCAGGGTAAATGTTTCGACGCAGACTATCCGGGCAAGGTTGCACGAAGGTGGTCTCCGATCGAGAAGACCAGGTATTCGCATTCATCTGCCCCAGAAACACCGCCAAGCACTATATGAATGGGCCATGGATCACGTTGGACGGACCAGAGAAGATTGACGACCTGTCCTTTTTACATATGAGTCAAGGTACTGCCTAGACAACACAGATAGGCGTCCTAGGGTATGGAGAAGATCAGGAGAGCGATTCCACGCAGCCAACATTGCTAAGGATGACCGCTATGGTGGAGGGTCAAAAATGGTCTGTGGCGGCATCAGCTGGGATGGACTACAGAGCTCTATGTCCTTGACCGTGGTACATTGACTGCACAGCGGTATATTGATGAGATCATGGATGCCCACGTCAGATTGTATGCAGATGTAGTGGGTGATAGATTCATTCTGATGGACGATAATGCCCGTCCTCATGTTGCCCATGCTGTCCTGGAGTACCGACAGAGGGAGGGGGTTGAGCGTATGGACTGGCCAGCAAGATTCCATGACCTCAATCCAATCGAACATGTCTGGAATGTGTTGCAGCTTGCAATTTCAGTCCGTCCAGTCCAACCAAGAAGTGTCCAGGAGCTTGGTGCCATGCTAGTCCCAGAATGGAACAACATCCCACAAAGGTCCATCTGGAACCTGATTGGGAGCATGAGAAGGCGTTGTCAAGCTGTAATTAACAATAATGGGTCTCATACTCGATATTGAACCCATATCAGTTCGCTCCGTCAACTTTTTGGCAAATTTGAAAAATTGCCGCTTTTACCAATAATATCCATTTTCCATGGTTATCGTATTCAAAAGCTAAAAAATAATGTCAAACACAAACAAAATTTCAATTTCTGTGCTTAAATCATTAAAGATATAATTAAATATAAAATATATACACTTTTCATAACAATATTTCAACTAAAACGTAAAACAGGTAGTTGGATATACTTGGTGCTTAGCAAGCTTTGAGTAGTATATGTAGCGTATATTTCTTTGGTAAAAACAATTAGGTATGTTCCAAATAGTTGGGCGATATGACCGAGCACTAACTCTCTACCTCCCCACTCCCAAATAATTTTTTATATTGTCTCTTTTGTTAGTTATGGCCCTGGGGTTAACTCTTTATCTAACGCACACTATGTCAAAATTTAGTATTTTGATTAATATTTTTGTATGTTTCAAAACATTTCAACAGAACCATATCATGTGACCCCTCATTGGAACGAGCTCGACGAGCACGTACCAATGAGGGGTCACATGATATGTTTTGTTGAAATTTTTTGAAAAATATATTTTTCCAACTGCTTAATTTGTAAATTACGCCGTGATGCAGCCGATTCGTTGGGTAAAAGGTTAAACTGAGCGACAACGGCAATTTTTCATATAAGGAAGACGGGCAACTCTATATGAAACTGCCTGGTTCCAGATCACATGAACACTGTTTTGCTTTGGTTCTTCGGTGGATTTTGGTTCTTCATGGAACTAAATTTGGCGCGGATTTCTCTGAGTGATACGTCTTCTTACAATGTTACATATGTTGACTTTTGTGAATGTGTTTACACCTGTTTTCCTCCGCGATTAACCTTTTCGACGCAGTTCACCCGTCTTTTAGAAACAGCCACCACAATACTTTATTTATTTATTTATTTATTTATTTATTTATTTATTTATTTATTTATTTATTTATTTATTTATTCATTTATTTATTTATTGGTGTTTAAGGATATATTCAGCATCTTTGGCTATATCATGGCCACAACATAGTATGAAGTCAAGTTCAACTAATCGTTTACACCTTTTTGCCCACTTTAGAGGACTTCCACCCCAGTCGCTGGTTCTAGGTACTATTTTACCAAAAAAGCGGAACCTATTTACCGCAGTAAACAAGCACTGTTCCCCTTCCTGTGGGTCCCACTGCGGAACCAAAACAATATGATGAGCAACAAATACTTACTGCGGATGGGCTCTAGAGGAGCAATTGTTACTACACCTCCTATAAATCCCTTTACCCAACGTAACGGCCAAAACCGGCCAGCGCTATTTTCAAAAATCGCTAATTAATTTTCATTATTTTTTTCATTTTTTGTCTCAAAAACATAGGTTATGACCCCTCATTGGAACGAGCTCGTCGAGCTCGTTCCAATGAGGGGTCATAACCTATGTTTTTGAGACAAAAAATGAAAAAAATTAGTTGTTCAAGAATTTTTTTTACAAGTGTCGTCTGCTTTTCATGTTAGGTAAAGGGTTAAATAAAGATTACTACAGTTATGCTTTACAGGTAAAGTAGGAGGGAGCGCGATGGCTCAGTGGTAGACTGTTGGACTTCTATGCTACAGGTCCCGAGTTCGATCCCCGCCCGGGACGACCCGCGTTGTGTCCTTGGGCAAGGCACTTTATCCCGGTTGCCTATACATGGGGGCACGATGACGCCGTGTACTAAAACGTACTGCACGTCCATGGTGCACATGTCTGCAACTGCTGTAACCCTGCCTGAGCGGAGCTTGAACAGAGTTAGAATGTTGAGCTGACAGTTGCTCGTCGATGCTCGGTGGTTCTCTCCGGGTACTCCGGCTTCTTCCACCCGTAAAACTGTCAAGGTCACGATCAGCCATTGTGCATAAGTATGTGACCATAAACACCAATAAATAAATAATAACAGGTAAAGTAGGAACCAGTAACCAACACCCAGTCCTCTACTAACCCTTTACCCAACGAAACGGCCAAAACCGGCCAGCGCTATTCACAAAAATCGCCAATTAATTTTCATTATTTTTTTCATTTTTTGTCTCTAAAACATAGGTTATGACCCCTCTTTTGAACGAGCTCGTTCCAATGAGGGGACATAACCTATGTTTTTGAGACAAAAATTAAAACAAATTAATTATTCAAGAATTTCTTTTGCAAGTGTCGCCGGCTTTTCTTGTGAGGTAAAGGGTTAAAATGGGTAGCAAGTGGATATGTTTGACTGAAAACTGAATCCATAGATACACATATGTCTCAGTCTCAGACAATAGGTCACATTGAAATACATTATCGAAAAGAATATATAACATTTTGGACGGGAGCGCGGTGGCTCAGTGATTACGGCATTGGACTTCAATCCGAAAGGTCCACGCTTCGATCCACACCACGGGTAACTTCGTTGAGTCCTTGGGCAAAGCACTTAATACCGATTGCCCACGTGGGGGCACGATGGGGCCGTTTACTATGGCGTACTGTACGCCGATTGTGCACTTGTCTTCAACCAATGCTAACCCTGCTTGTACGGAGTTAGTACGTTAGGAAGTCTGACAGTTGCTCGGTGGTTCTCTCCGGGTACTCCGTCTTCCTCCACACGTAAAACTACCCGACACGGACGTTTCATCTTCTTAATTTAAAAATATTTTGAGAAGAGAGAAGAGAAAGTTACCACATGCCAATGCAATCAACTCATTCAACTCTTTTGTGTGTTTTTTTTTAAGTCTTATACCTGCTTTACCTAACATGAAAAGCAGACGACACTTGCAAAAAAAAATTCTTGAATAACTATTGTTTTTAATTTTTTGTCTCAAAAACATAGGTTATGATCCCTCATTGGAACGAGCTCGATGAGCTCGTTCCAACAAGGGGCCATAACCTATGGTTTTGAGACCAAAAAATGAAAAAAATAATGAAAATTAATTGGCGATTTTTGAGAATAGCCCTGGCCGGTTTTGGCCGTTACGTTGGGTAAAGGGTTAAATTTTAAAATATATATTCCAATCAGCCATTGAAGGGACTGTTATGTTGAGGCACTGGCAGTTTTACTGTATCTCAGTAACTAACATAGAATTCATATTTATTTAACCCCTCGGCCCTTTGAACCGAGAGACCCCTTTTCCGGCCCAGGAAAAATGATGCGTCATAATTACACAATGTAGGATGGCTGCTGGGGGAATGTGTGCGGTAGGCCAATCAATATATTCAACGTGCAGCCCCAGGTCTGCACGTTGAATATATTAATTGATCTACCCCCATAAAATGAATATGGACTCTTCCATTCGCTTCCATTGAACTGACATGGAAGGTACAACCAACGTTCAAAGGGTCAATAATTGTATTGTCAACTTGAAATATTATGTCTATATATAGCACTTAACGGCTACGAATAAGGTAGCAGACCCCCAGGAGCCACTGATGCCTGCATCGAACACTGGGAGTTGAACGCACATATATTTCGTGTTCAAAACATCACAACCTTCATTTTGGTGTATAATTTGTGTATAATTTGTGTATATTTAATTTGAATTTTTGGAATATCAGAGGTGGGAACTTCAAAGTAAACTAATGTTTCTTACTTATGTAGCACCTTAAGTAAACAATCCGACCTGACCCTACTGGCTCTCAGTTTCCTTTAAAAAATATAACTCGCTGGAGCAGTTCCTCTCCACAATAATCTAAAGAATCACTTCATGGATTCTCCCGACGCAAGGGCTGTGATCCCAGAGTGGGTTGGGGGTGGGGAGGGGGGGGGGGGTGCTAGATAGTCCTTGAACCATGGTCGGCCCGGTGTGAGATATGTTTGTTTTAATTGGGAAAAAGTCGTCGCAATATCCGTGACTCCAGAGATTTGGAAAGAAACAAAACTAAATGCATAAAAATTGTGGCCTGTGGAACTAGGGTATCAAAAACAGGTGACATAGCGAATCGACTTGACACCTGTTTTTGATATCCTAGTTCCAACTTCCACAATGAGATCTCCCGATTTTCTCAGTTTCAGTTTTCAAATGTTGAAAGTTTGTCACGCTCATATCTCAAGCATGGTATGACGTATGGACCTGAGACCAAAACTAACTGAGACGAAATTAAATGGGGTTATAAAATACGGATCAAAGTCATTAAAGTCACCCAGAGTCATTGAGAGTTGAGTATATACCTATTTCAGAAATGCTGGAGATCGCATTTATGCCCCTCCAATGTAATCCTGAAGTTCAAATATGTATTTGTACATTCAAAAAGTGGGCGGAGCCTAGAATATTGAAAGTGGGTGGTCTTGCTCATATCTCAAGCATGGTATGGCCTATGGACATGGGTTGCCAGCGCCAAATGAGTCGAAACTATCTGAGGGTTCAGAATATGGGACAAGGTCACTGAGGTCACCCTGTGATCACCGAGTGCATTTTCCAGAATTGTTAAAATCCGCATTTATGCCCCATAATGCATTCCTAAGTTCATACATGTATTTTTACACTCAAAAAAGTGGGCGGAGCCAAGAATTCTGAAAGTGGGTCACGCTCATATCTTAAGCATGGTATGACATAGGGACCTGAGACCAACACTAAATGAGTCGAAATGCGATGGAGGTTCAAGATATGGGTCAAGATCACCCAAGGGTCACTGACTGCATTTTTCATAATTGCTGAAAATTGCTTTTATCACTCCTATGCATTCCCGAAGTTCACATGTGTATTTCTTCACTCAGAAAAGTGGGCAGAGCCCAAATGTTTGAAACTAACCAACTTTAAAATTATTTTGGCCCGCGTCCACATTTTTAGAGTATGATATATACATATTATCTAACAATCATATATATTTTGGCCCGAAAACCACGAGAAACGGTACGTATCACATAATATATTCCGATTCCGTATCATTTAGACGACTCCTTCTGATTCCGTATCATATAGACGACTCGTTTCCGGTAACGTGACGGGTTATCATAACAGGCGCATGAATACATTCTATGTGCGTTTCAGTGATCGACTCAGCTGATCGCTTACAAATCAAAACAAAATTCCTTACAGTTAGCTACAGAACTATTAATAGCAAATGACACCCCCAACCACCACCCACAATAATCAATGATTAAACAAAATAAAAACAAACCTTTATTAGTTAAATAGTTGGAATTCAAGCGGGTCATCATAGGAAGTACCACTGAGAGTGAATAATTTGGCGACAAAACCTTGAAAATTGCGGTGATCGCGTTACTCATTCTTTGTTAGAGTACAATACTGTTCCATAAAATATGCTTTTTAAAACCTTTTTCTCTCCCAACATTATGTCCCAAAACTGTATTAATAATTTAAGATTTATTCTGTTTAAAGTGATAGAATTGTTCGATAAATGAATTATCATGATAATGTGCATGTTCTGTGATTTGCATCTGATTCTCGGTGGTGTCCAAAAATGGGACCACAACTCGCCCGCAAAGCCAGCTCGTTGAGATCCCATTCTGGACACCACCTCAAATCTGATACAAATCACAGGACATGCACATAATCATGATAATCTGTATTTATCGTTACAGTGGAGTGATCTGGGTCGTTGTATTCCGTCGAGTTGAGAAGGCCAGATCGCCGGATCAAATGAGCTGCCGCAAGCAGCGAGTTTGATCCGGAGATCTGACCTCCTCAACGAGACGTGATTCGACGACCCAAATCACTTCACTGTAGCGATAAAAGGTTCATTATATGACCTATAGTTCAACATCACTTGCCAACGCTAGCATTAACATTTCCCCTAACCTTTTTTGGTAAACTGGATTGAAGTAAAAGTAAAAAAGAACTTTTTTTGTTTACACTTATTTTTGTAACAGGTGCACACTTCCGGGGAATCCCCCGATGCGCGTGAATACGATAAAAAAAACCCTCAGGAATACGATAAAAAAAACCCCGGACCGCCGTTCGAACACATTCCAGCTCGGAGTAAATAACTCTTTGCGACCGGAACAGCTAATTATGCGAATTCGAACGCACCCGTAAATAGTCCGTCATACTATAGTGATACGGAATCGGATTCCACATTGTGGATTTTCTAGGGACCAGGAAAGGATCGTCAAACAGTAGTGATATTTAGTGGTTAAATTACATAGTCATATAATAAAATCTATGGCTAAAAAATAGACAGAGCCATAATTTTGAAAGTTGTTCATGCTGTTATCTCACCCATAGTATGACATCATCAACTTGGAACTTTTGAAAATCAAGTTGAAACCCATTGGAGGTTCAAAATATGTGCCAAGGTCGTTCGAGACACCCTGAGGTTATTGACTGCATATTGCAGAGATATTGATAATGATGAAGATGCTCTAATGCATTCATCAAGTGTAAATTTAAATGCTCAATAAGTTGGCTTCGAAGCCAAAAGATTTGAAAAGGGGGGGGGGGGGGGGGGGGGGCGAGTTAAAATTTTGAAAGCAGGGCACATTTGCAGACCAGACTTATTGACCTTCAATTTACTGATCACAGTAAATTCTGTTGCTCTTGTTTTTTAAAATAAACTTCTAACCCACCTCTGTACATACATTTCCCATTGAATATTCACAATTTCTAAGGCTAAAAAAGTGTTTTGATTCTCGGGCAATCCCTCATTGAATTTGAACCCCTTCAATGCACATTTATATTGCCTTTCATTATCTTCCAATATTAGTACAAACTCAGGGAGACACGAAACTTTTTACATTTTTTGATTGATGCATATTTATTTTGTTGCGTCTCCAATATGCTTGCCTTGTTACAATTTATGGGAGAGTGCTATAGCACTCTCCCATAAATTGTAACGAGGCAAATCCCCAAAGATTAAATACTTTTACTTCAATGATACTATGAAGAGCATCGAAAGAACGCGAAGCCTTTGAATTACATTACCTAGTTTGTTTTTAGAGAAATGTTTCATTTTTCAAATTTATTTATTTATTGGAGTTTTAAGACACTTTCGACATCCAGGTTCACCTCGTGTCAGAATTTTTCAAATTAAAAATGATTTATTTATATATATATGCATTATATTTATATATTTCTGTGTGTAAAAAGACAGCCGAAATCCTTTCCCTGTTTGCTCACTTTTTGCCAAAGAAAAAAAAAATTAAAAATAAAACCCTCCCTCCCTCCCTCACTGATTTGAAAAAAAAAATGCCTGAGAATCAATTAGTTTATTTCGTGTGGCCTAATAATAAACTTTCGAAATAGTGGTGAACTTTCTTCTCACGGACCACCTGGGACGGCCATTTCAAAATCCAAGCTTTATGCCAATATTGGCACCGGATTAGGAAAGATGGTGGACATGGGTATCAGTTTTAGAATTTGGGATGACCGAATATTGGGGTGACTGTTGTAGCCTACGTGTTTTTGTCTTGCTCAAAAGATATCTTCAGACAGTCTCTGGCGCGCACATATGGGTGGATTTTCTCACCGACAAGAGTGATAAAGGCCAAGGCCTAGAGAGAATAAGGTTAACATGACCAGCGGAGGACCCAGATTGGTTTGGGAGGCGGACAAGAACCTAAATATTACTAAGAATTTTTTTACTTTTACTTTTTAAAAAAACTGCTCTCAGAATAGAATTTTCTTGAATAGGCTAGGAGGCCTTTAGGCGAGACACAAATTGATGGCCTCTAGGTCTATACCTGGTTATTATTTTATGGATAGTTGCAGCTCATATCCCCACTAAATATGTTCTATGCATATCTTATTACTGAGTTGGACCTGTCGAAACTAACAATGCCTGCTGTGGAATCCGAATTAGGCCCCCACCAATACTTCAGTTAGGCTTACTATTTCAAATCCAAAGGAATTAAGTTTTGATATTCGTGGTCCTACATGTCGGTCCGAGAGACGAGACGCAGGCAATAAACGACCAAGTCCTTAAAATTGTCCCAACATCAACTCTAATCATAATGTGTGATTGTCTGAGAAATTATGGCGCTGGTCCACGTAGCCAGGAATCTATATTGTGTATGTTTGGGGGGGGGGGGGGGGAGGGGAGGTAGGTGGGTGTTTGTGTTAGTGTGTTCATTCAAGGTATACCTTTCGCATAAGGAAGTTAACTGATTTTTTCTGATCGCCTAAACTTAAAAAATGAACGGTGGTGACCGTGAGTTTATCCCATGAACGGAATTTTCAAATTGTTTCGGACAACAAATAAGGTGGCCATGGTTCGCCACTTTTGAAAATTTTGTAAACTGTTCCTTTACTATCACTTCTCATATAAAACAACTGAAGATTAGATGTAAGAGGGCGTTTCATCTTCTTGAAGTCGTTGGCAGCACTAACTGGTGGTGTTTACCAAAGAAAGTTACTCCCTCTGTGTCCAGATTACTTGTGGGATCAAACTTTGATTGCGGGTGTGTGTTTTTGTTCTGCGAGAAAATCATACCTCAAACCACTTGATGTAGTCCATAATAGTGGTATTAGAATTAGCCTGGGTACATTTAGAACATCGCCAACAGAGTCAAACCCCGCATATAACTGTGTCTCACAGCCTAAAAATGTTGAATTTTTTCAACAGAAAACAGAAACATATATAGAATATATTCTTCCATTCGAGAATTTGAATTAAACCTCACACACAGTTCACCACACGAATCAATTTAGAGAAAAGAGAAGCGTGAACCACATATTCCTCCCTGGCATCCAATGAAACCTACTGTTATTTTGGAACTTGCTTCCGCTAAAAAATTTGAAACGGACTCTTTGCAGTGTGGAAGGGTGTGCGAGCGTGCGTGCGTGCGTGTGTGTGTGTGTGTGTGTGTGTGTGTGTGTGTGTGTGTGAGAGAGAGAGAGAGAGAGAGAGAGAGAGAGAGAGAGAGAGAGAGAGAGAGAGAGAGAGAGAGAGAGAGATGCTGCTACAGGGTACATACCTTGTCAGATAATTCCACATGCACTTGGTGAAAAAAATGTGTGGCCAGTAGATGCATAGTGTGAATGTATGATCAGTGTCATTTGCCACGAAGTGTTTTGCGGATTTCGTAATAACTCAATTCAACTGCATCGAGGCATGAAAGATTGCCTGGGGTATAAGAAGATTACTATTAACGCTTTTTACGCTAGCCAAAGGACCAAATGAATGTCTCTGCAATGCGATCGATTACCACTAGGACAAAGTTAATAAACTGGTAGCATACAGGTCTGTACAAATAAGAAATTAAGGCAGCCCCCAAAAAGCTTACCACAACTGGTTTCAGGCAACCCATTTTCTAGTCCTGGCGCGAGGTCTTATTGTGGGGTGTGCTGGGAGAGGGGGGAGGGGGGCTTGTTCAAAGCATTTTTTTGCCGCAGTCCTGAAGATCGAAATCTTGAGTTGGGGAAAGTTATGGAGGTGGGGTCATCTCGCGTTGGTGTGGCTGGGGAGGTATTATTCGGAAAATATCTCTGATGGAGGCTCAGTCCTGGGTCTGTCTGTCGCAGGATTACAGGGGTTATATTAATGTTCGAAATGGTGGAGGAAAATTTATGTTCTTATCAGTGCTCAGCCGACAGCCGGTGATTGTCGTCTGAACTCCAGTTCGAACGTAAACCTTACCACCTTATCAATGCCCTGTCCGCTTGGGACTGTTAGGATTCCCGAAGGTGCCTGTGGCTTACAACGCCAAAGGGTGATCAACGATAATTCACTGAAAAGATTATTTATTTACATGTACGAAGAAATAAAATATGAAACAAATTACTCACAAAATTATCCATAAGAATACACTAATTACGCGGATAAAAGTTTATTCTTTAGGGCCCTCGACGTCTCCCACAGCTAGCTGTGTCCGCTGGATCAACCTCACATCATCTTCATTTTCTCACGGTTTGTGATGCATACAAAGTGTCTATTCACTTCTTGATGCTTCCTCCTCGTAGGGTTAACTTCACGTTTACTTCACAGTCATTAGGGCTTAACGCGTATAATGTTCTGCTTGTGTGGCTTTATCAGCGTTCTCACAGTTCAATCACAATTCAATCGGCGTCTTCCACATGCAGATCACGATCACTTTGCCCCTTGCCTGTTATTCTTCGCCTTCAGATATATGCTTACAAAGCTTACAAAGCTTACATAAATATATTCTGCAAAGTGTTCTTAACATAACCAATCCTCGCACCGCCTAAAACTATCTTATCTCGCGAGCTATTCAAGCGCTTACTCAAGCTCTTAATACGGTTTCTAGACCTCAACGTCACAGCTTTTACTTCTTTGGCTGCTATGCCACTACGGTTCGCAACCGTTCACAAACTACTATCGGTTCTTTTCACACCTCACAGGGTTACGACAATAAGCGGACTTTCAATCTCGGTGCCTATGACCCTCGACGGCCAAGGCTAAACTTGGACCTTCTCTGAGTGCCCTCAGGCCAACTGCCTACCTCAGAATTCTGCTTCACTCTTTATACAGTCGGAACGCAAAGTTTAAGCTTATTAATTCTGATTTAACGAGTGCTTTGTAACATAGGCAGAAACATTATCGAAAATATTTACACTTATAAATAAAAAAATCGCAATTTTTTTAGCTATCTCTTTGACACTGTCGAAAGAAATTGTTTGAAAAATAGGTCTCAAAGAGCGCTAATATTATGCATTTTGAGGCTCGAAGGAACGTCAGTTTTCACAAATCGTGCTATGTCATTTATAATATCATTCGTTGCCGTTCCATGGCGATCTATGAATTCAGGATTTTTAGGGAGGGGTGTGGGTATTTTCTCTTTTTTAATAGGGTGAGGCGTGTTCATTTAGGGACATGGCTACGCCACGGGCTACGTCACTACGCCACTGTTCTAGTCACCCTTTTAACAACCTTTTAACCCTTTACCTAACATGAAAAGCAGACGACACTTGCAAAAAAAATTCTTGAATAACTAATTTTTTTCATTTTTTGTCTCAAAAACATAGGTTATGACCCCTCGTTGGAACGAGCTCGACGAGCTCGTTCCAACGAGGGGTCATAACCTATGTTTTTGAGACAAAAAATGAAAATATTTTGAAAATTAATTGGCGATTTTTGAGAATAGCGCTGGCCGGTTTTGGCCGTTACGTTGGGTAAAGGGTTAAGCATGGAATCTACGACAGCTCTTATACATTTATTTCTCCGTGGCAACAGGGGGGGGGGGGGGGGGGCAAAAAATTACGGATACAAGGTGGAAATTTTTACATTTTCAATTTTTGGGACCCACCACCCCCGGAATGCAAATTTTTACCAGTCATGTCTTGGACACCCACCCCTCCCGCACAGTTTTTCCTCAAACACAATTTGGGACCCACCCCAATTTATAAATCTGTTCAACGAAGTATTCAAATTACCTAAATCAAAAAAAAAAAAAAAAAAAAAAAACAAATAAATAAATAAATAAATAAATAAATAAAATAAATAAATAAATAAATAAATAAATAAATAAATAAATATTTTTCCCAAACATGAAAGGTGCCGCAAACCAACTTGTCCGATATCCCAGCCCTGCTCTTGAGCATCCAAGGCATCCCTAGCCACAGATAGCCCCAAAACAATTTCTCTGCATATAAAGCCACAACGGAAATGCAGCATCAGACCCTCAAGTAACCACTGGAACCTGCCTCCATCAACTGAATTGCAGATATACACCCATTCATGTTCCAAGCAACACAACCCTTACCCCGATGTACAACATGTCTATGCTGTTCAGATACCAGTCGAATCCCACCACCAAGAAGCCCTGCCCAAAATATATTGTTCCCACCTGGATATCTTCAACTGTCCACAAGAAATAGTTATTTTTTCATTTCATTACTTTTCGGTTCAATGTTTAGTTTGTACAGCTGGTCTGAGAGAGACCTAATGCTGAAGTTCTTTGACCCATGACAGGGTGGCTTGTCTGAGATGAATTGCCTCTTATTTATTTTTTTATGTTAGTGTCACAAGAATCATATTTACCTTGAAATTATACACGTCTTCCACAATCAAGATTTTTATTCTATCAATCTTTCCAATTATTCCATACATGGAAGCACACTAGACCAATGGCATGAGGCACCCTGAGGCTTACAGAAGAATCAAATAATAGGAGCTACAAAGCACTAATAAGAGGCAGACTGCCTTAGTAGAAATATAGAGGAGTGAAAATCATGACCAAATAGCTGGGAATCACTTTTTTGTTTTGCAAATTTTTGCCAGACCCAGAACAGGACCCACCCCTAATGAAGTGTAAAACATGGGGAAAAAAATTTCTAACATGGAGCCCCCAACACATTATCAATGCTCTATTCTGTTCTAAGTTATGAATCTAAGCACTTGAATTCACTTTGGTTGTAATTACTTGTCTGTAAAATGATATTTGGCAAAAAAATTGCATGACATCGGCAAAAAACTGCACTTTGGGGCTCGGACCCACCCGGACCCTGTATCCTGGCATTGTTTTTTGCAACCCCCCCCCCCTCCCTCCCCCCCCCCCCCCCTGGTGGCAACCCCAGAAAGTGATGCCGTGCTTGTTCACTGTGGTAAAGAAGCTCTGTTTTGCTGGTAAAATAGGGCCCAGTAACCATTGCCCGGGGTGGAGGACTTCTAAAATGGGCAACGTGGGTATAAATGATTGGCTGAACTTGACTTTATATTCATTTTAAGGTCACGATTAGCCTTCGTGCATAAATAATTCAATTCAATGCAATCGTTTAACCCTTTGACCTAACATGAAAAGCAGACGACACTTGCAAACAAAATTCTTGAATAACTATTTTTTTCATTTTTTGTCTCAAAAACATAGGTTATGACCCCTCATTGGAACGAGCTCGTTCCAATGAGGTGTCATAACCTATCTTTTTGAGACAAAAATGAAAAAATAATGAAAATTAATTGGTGATTTTTGACAATAGCGCTGGCCCGTTTTACCCGTTACGTTGGGTAAAGGGTTAATGCTTTACACTATAATGGCAGTTGCACAATACAAAAATAACAAATAAGAAGATATAATAAACATGATGTATAATATACAGTACTAATGACTTTTTTTTAACAAGGTGATCTCGCTTACAGAAGAATTAATAAATATGTGACCTTAAACACCAATAATGAATAAATAAATATAAGATTATCATTGTTTATCAATTTCTGAGACGAGAAGTCTTATTTCGCAAGTTTCTATCACTAAATTGTCCTATATGCTGTGTTGTAATCAGGGATTCTTCTTAATTATTGGGAGCCCTTGATTGTAATATACTGTGGGAAAGGGCTCAGAGAGTGTATTACATCGCAGTATTTCTGCGTCAATATTGAAGTCCTGTCATCATTAGAAAGCAATTATAGTTCGGAAAAGTTTATTAATTTATTGATTGAATGATTGGTTTATTTTTACTACTTACCTGCAGTCTTGTGATCAGGTTGGACGAAAAATCGGTTACCCTATTCTTTTTGGCCCATACGAAAGGGGAACGAAATGATTGTTGACTCAATTTGTGCCAACCTTATCAATCACCCGCCTATCTTTGCTTATAAAATACGAAAAGTGTTGGGAGAGCGGTGTCGCTTTGGTTAGAGCATTGAACTTTAAACGAAAGGTCACGCCATGGCGTAGCAAGAAATTATTTCTGGGGATGCAGATCATTCAATATTAAAAATATAAAGACAAGCGCATTTTGGGGACCTGTCTAGACATGGGGCTGGCGGGCTGAAATGAGGAGCATGAACCTGAGATTGAATCGTAGCTCACGCATATATCAGGGTGTTCTTCAACTGAAGGCGCGGCAGAAGTTCTTTTAAGATTGGGAAGGGTGGGGTATTTCCTTAATTCCAGGCAGGAATTGTAGCAGTGGGTTGATATGATTGCTAGAGATATTACAAATGGAGGCTCTGAGAGATACACTGGTGCACCTTACTTGTGCAGAGTTAGTACATTGGGGGGGGGGGGGGGAGGTATGACAGTTGTTCGCCTCTGCTAGGTGGTCCTCTCTGGTTACTCCGGCTTCCTTCGCCTGCAACACTGTCCGGCACTATGTAACCCGGCTGTTGAAAGTGTCGTTAGACCCCAATTAACAAACAACAATAAGCTGCAAGTATTGCTAGCTTTCTGATGATTTCAATTTAACAAACTGAACATATGTGAACATAGCATATACGTGTATATGTGTGTTTGTGTATTTGTTCGTCTCTGTTCTCTTGGGAGATGTGCGCGTGAGATAGTAGTTATTTATTTATTGGTGTTTAAGGTCACATATTTCTGCACAATGGCTAACCATGACCGTGACAGTTTTACGGGTGGAGGAAGCCGGAGTACCCGGAGAGAACCACCGAGCAACGGCGAGCAACTGTCAGCTCCCCAACCTACCAACTCCACACAAGCAGGATTAGCATTGGTTGAAGGCAGGTGCACCATCGACGTGCAGTACGCCTTAGTACACAGCGTCACCGTGCCCCCACGTGGGCAATGGGAGTGAGGTGTCTTGCCCAAGGACACAACGCGGTTGCCGCAGGTGGAATTCGAACCGAGGACCCCTCGGCTTGCAGCCTGCACCTCTACCAACTGAGCCACCGCGCCCCCAATGAGATAATAGTGTGTGTTGAGTAATTGTATGGGTGTTCGGAAGTAGTAAGGGATGACACTTGGGCGAACTTATTTAACACTGAAATTCCAATAGACATTTGTTCGCAAGAGAAAATCCACGGTTGTGAGTACTCTGGCGAACTGATTTAATACTGAAAATTCCCATGGACATTTTTTCGCCAGAGTGCCATGTCTATAGGAATTTTCAGTGTTAAACCAGTTCGCCCAAGTGTCATCCCTTACTGCTTTCGGCAGAGTATGTGGTTAAAGTTGACTAACTTGTGCCCCATAAGGGTTGTCTCAAGGTTTGAGAGAGACGGATTTCATATGCATGTCTTCGAATATGGAAATGTACTCAAACACGATTTCTAATAAGCCATACTAGGGCTGTCACGATTTTTTAATTTAGGAATCGATTAATCGTCGCAATTAATCAACGATTAATCGTACCTAAATGACCCCCCCCCCCCCTCCTCTCCCTCTCTTTGAAGTCGATAAAAATGAAGTTCAAGTCAGTTGACCTACCTCAAGGAAACAACGAAGACGATCCTTTTTAGGTGCATTTAAAGCTTTGATGTTCTGAACTTTTGAACCGAAGACCAGTCGGCAGTTGCGAACTTCGCAACTGCCGACCGGTCTTGATTATTACACTGACGGTTCAAAAGTTCAGAACATCAAAGCTTTGATGAATGTACCTGGAAGACTATTGCTTCCAACAGCGTCTTGGGGTTTAACATCGATGTTCTTAACTCTTTACCTTTAGAAACAATAGTTTTTTCATCAAATTTTTTTTTAATTATTAAACGTCTAGAACGGGATACAATTTACCGATTATTCGACAACGAAAAATACTAATCGATTTCGCCGTGACCGATCAACAGTCGATTAATAGATTAATCGTGACAGCCCTAAGCCATACCCCTTACTACTAATGATACTAAAACTGATACCACCACTAATTCTGCTACTACTTCTACCACTGTTCTTACTACTACTGCACTACTACTACTACTACCACTACTACTACTACTACCAGGAGCGGTGGAAGCTCGAACAAAGTGGATGGGCACAAATTCACAATGCTACCATGGTTCGACCCAGTGTGAGAAAGGTTACAATCGTATATCGGCAAAAGTACCATGACTCGCTACAGTCTCTCGTTTAGATGAATATGCCGCTGCCGGGCCACTGTCCGGTCCGTTTCTTTCATTTCAATCATGTTCCGACCCGAAGGCCCGCCTTCGGGTTGGAAGATAGTTGAAATAGAAGAAACGGACCGAAGCGACCGAAAGTGGGATTCTTTGGCTAAATATTGTTTGGATTTGCAAATAATTTTACAGGAATGCATGTACATTGGCACGTTTGTATGCGCCCATTTTAACGCAGTGTGTTACTGCGAAACATGTCTGTGGAAAAAGTGGAGGGGCACATGCCCCCTGTGCCCTCTGGTTCCGCCACCTCTGACTACTACTGCTACTACTACTATCGCCGAAGCATGTTCAGAGCATAAATGACTGATACAAAAGACTAATTTACTGTTGGTATATTGCATTGACAATCTGTACTATTCGCAGTCAGTCTTGTTTAATTTCAACTGTTTTAAACTTGATATATTTCTTTATTCGTTGTGTGACAGCAAGCCTCTCTCGTTGCAGTTGTTAACAAGTTGCCTTTATTCATTGTTTCCATCTATTGTTTATCTGGGCTCTATTCAGTAAGTTAATCAAAAATATGATCAAGACGCAGTGAAAGCTTACTTTAATTTTAAAATCCAGTAAACCTGTTGTGACATGACTCATTTATTGTATTGTGTATTTTGCGTCGATCAAAAGTAAGAATTCGGTTGTAGTTTGGATTTCCAAACGTATCTCTGCTTCATTTATTGGGAAATCCCACGAGCTATTGCTGTAATATTGTTCGGATACCCAACAAGTCCGGTCGTTAACCCTTTACCTAACATGAAAAGCAGACGACACTTGCAAAAAAAAATTCTTGAATAACCAATTTTTTTCATTTTTTGTCTCAAAAACATAGGTTATGACCCCATGTTGGAACGAGCTCGACGAGCTCGTTCCAACGAGGGGTCATAACCTATGTTTTTGAGACAAAAAATGAAAATATTTTGAAAATTAATTGGCGATTTTTGAGAATAGCGCTGGCCGGCTTTGGCCGTTACGTTGGGTAAAGGGTTAAATGTTTATTGCTGTGAGATATTTAGTTTAAATAAAATTTTTATTCAGAATTGAACATGATATTATACATACAAGAGATTGATAATGTTAGATTAACTGTACAGAATTTATAATAGAAGGCATGCATTACAACAGTAGTAGCATCAGACTCCATCTTTATAAAATTTTTGCGAAGGCAAAATTGCTATAGAAAACTCTCTAGAGATGTGTTCAGTTCGAAGGATCGAAACAGAATGACGTGACGATACCCTTCCCCGGAATTTATCTCTACGTGACGGACGTTTTTGAAAACGTCGCGACGTCGCAACGTTTTTTTATCGATATTTTCATTCTTGGTGGGAGATTGTGTTTGTTTCCTATAGGATTATAGGTTAAAGTTGGGGAAATTAGTAAATTAGTTTAGAAAGTCTATGGGAAAGAAACACAATGGGAATATACTAATCTGATTGATTGATTAACTTCGCTCTGATGGTTAGTGTAGAAACATCTTGATCCTCATTAAATTTATTATTTAAAATCATGTAGTTAGGGTGTCATTTAAAGAAATTGCTAAATATAGGCCATAACAATTAGTTAGGGGGACAGTTAAGGATGTTAGTAAAAATAGAGCGCAGGAAGTTATAAAAATACAGTTCCAAATAGAAGCAGAGGATTTTGGGTAATGACCAAAAGAACGCGCCTTTTATTGGGGGAAAAACGTCATGGTATTTTCTAAAAAGGGATTCTGGGGGGGGGGGGGGGGGGGGCGAGGGGGGGTCCGAACAAGAAAAAACTACTCTATACTATAACTCTATATGCTACTATTAAAATCTACGGTATGGCGGTCCTAAAAAGGATTCTGTGGGGGTAAATAAAGTCGCTTTTTGGTGATGTGGAGGGATTGTCAGGTTTATTTGGGTAATTCTACGAATCGGGAAATTACTCCTATTCAATCGAACACACCCTCCGAACATACCCCTGTCCTATAAGAAGGTTTTAGGTCACATAGCAACCAGTGCCACCATAGAAACCAAGATGGTGGCCTCCAGTATACAAAACGGACGACGGAAACACGTATCACCCTAACAACGCGCGCTGCGCATACGCACTAACACCACGTAGCGCTATGTGGATGACGTCACAAGATAGCCGTTCACGCGGGTTACCATGACAACACAACATGGCGCCACTGGGTAACGTGGCATGACGTCACTTCCGAGGTCCGTCACCGAGGTCCGGCCAATGGGCCCTGGAAACCACATTACATTCTACTTTGGAGTACCAGATTCGCCATTAAATTGTTATTTTTAAATTGTCTCTGAGTCATCAGTTGAATTTCAGAGTTACACAACAAACACCGGTGGTTATTCCCCACGGTCATACTACTACCACCTCCACTCTCACCACCACCACTACTACTACTACTACCCCCACTACTGCTTCTACTACTACTCCTACAATTATGCAGCGACCCCTGATACGCATTACTACTATTTTTGAGCGCGCTGGTGCATAAGTGAAAATGTCGAACTTAAATCAATCAGCTTTGGTTATTCTTGATCAAGACACTGAACTTAGCTTGCTCTTGTTGGAGCCCCATAGCTTGATGTTTTTTATTATTGGGATTTGGAGACACTTTCGGCAGCCAGGGTCACCTGGTGTAGGGCAGTTTTACGGGTAGAGGAAGTCGGAGAACCCGAATAGAACCGCCGAGCAACGGCGACATACTGTCTGACTCCCAACGTACCAACTCCGCACAAGCATGCATGCTGGGTTAGCATTGTTGAAAACAAGTGCACCATTGAGGTGCAATGCGCCTTAGTACACAGCGCCACTGTGACCCCGGGTGGGTAATCGGGATAAGTACCTTGTCCAAGGACACAAAGCAGTTGTCCCAGGCAGAGATCGAACCCCTGACCTTTCAGTTTGGAGTCCAGTGCTGTAACGATTGAGCCACCTCGTTCCCCGTAGTTTGATGAATCGAGGCGTTGTTGGTATTCAGACCTTTAAATTCCACCAAACTCACAATGGTAGCCGGCGTCCCCAAATTACGTGAATGTTCCCAAATTAGAGGACATAATACACAGTATTTTTTGTCCAGTTTTGTTAAAATGATTGAATCCGCAAATGCCTGGATAGGTGTATACATTTTTACTACTCCCAGACAGTCTACAGTACGGCCACCGCGGACTGGTTACTTTCCACGTGTGGGCAATATTTCAACGAACGCAATAATAATATTAGATTCCAAACACTAATTACAGGATTAATCATCAAAAATTTAATTAATGAAGCACCAGGTACAACCCGGTGCTTCATTAATTAAAATTTTGCTGCTGATGATTTTTATTACGTGCACATCGCTGCCCATGAATGGATTACGACCAATCCAAGGCGACTGTACTGTACAGCATGTGGCTTTGCAGCTGTTTCCACACAAGTCCAGGCTGCCAATAGAGACAGTCGAGACTTGCCAATAGAAACAACTGCCAAGACACTTATGATTTAACTTCTAGTTTACCCAGAGATTGAATGTTAGGGCACTTGTTCTGTTGCAGTCGAAAGTCAACGGAACTGGAATACGGTCTCGATGCTTTACCTGGAATAGATCATCTGAGGCACCAATACAGGCCGGGGGAACCAGGAAAAATTTCTTCAATGGGGCTGAACAACAGCTGACTTGGCAAGTCTGCGATGTCACCAAATTAGGTCACTTTAAAAGCCGGTGGTAACATAACGATGCAATCAGTGCGAAATGAGCGCTAACTCCGGCAGTGATTGCTTAGTAAGCTAAAATGTCTGCTAGTTACTTGCAACTTCTTTGTGATTCACATCGAACACTTTCTTCTTCATCCACGGAACGCCTCGACACTATGGCCCTGATGGTTGAAAATATCGTTAAACCCTTAATAAATTAGTTTATCCTCCTACTACTACTTCTTCTACAGTCGTCGCATAGGTAATATATTAGTGAACCAATTCGTTGGGGTGCGGTGGCTCAGTAGGTAGAGGCGCAGGCTGCAACCCGAGAGGTCCTCGGTTCGAATCCGACCTACGGCAACCGCGTAGTGTCCTTGGGCAAGACACTTCACTCCTATTGCTCACGTGGAGGCATGGTGACGTTGTGTACTAAGGCGTACTGCACATCGACCTGTCTTCAACCAATGCTAACCCTGCTTGTGTGAGTTAGTGTGTTGGGGGAGCTGACAGTTGCTCGGTGGTTCTCTCCGGGTACTCCGGCTTTCTCCGCCCGTAAAACTGTCGCGGCCATGATTAGCCATTGTGCAGAAATATGTGACCTTAAACATCAATAAACATAAACACATAACTAATTAGTTCGCATGGCAATTGATCATAACAAACACACACGTTAATCACTTTAAGTTACGTAATATGATACATTAGGTTAAACAAAATGATTCTTTTGATTCTCAGGCAGCGGCGCATTCGTTTTTTTCGGCCCACGTTCGTCATATTTATCTAAGAAGCAAAATTCAAAATGTATAATACTATCATAGGGTGTGATTTTAGGGGTACTGCATCGCATCGCGATTTGCGATTCAATATGCCGTATACATTGATACAGTATTGTTATTCTCTTCGGGAAATGCGACACGATTCCCATACGTACAAAATAAATATTTATTTAACTGGCTGAGGGCTAGATTATTTTGGGTGGTTTGAATTTGTTCATCAAAAATTGTTTTATTACAAATTATTGGAGAGTGCCAACAGGCACTCTCCAATGATTTGTAATAGAACAAATTTGTATAAACAAACTATTATTTACGTTTGAATGAATACGAAACATGGGCAAGGAAAATGTTGGCTTTTGCACTGGTACCCTCATTTTTTTTTGAAAGGCCTGATTGTGGCTACTAACACTCACCCAGTTAAAAAGCTCCTTATTTTTTATCTCCATTTTAGTTGTTCTATTTTCATTTTTCGTTGTATGATCACTGTTACAAAACAAAACTATCAGTGAATTTAACATGGAAGCTCTAGTATTTAATTTTAGGCTCTCACTGGTCATCGGCGACCATTCCATTAGGAATAAAAAATAAAAATAAAAACCGCCCTCCCTCATACGTTTTAAAAAAAATACCTCTGAATCAATTATTTAATTTTGTCTGGCCTTATTTGCACAATCATTCCATCAGGATTAAAAAATAAAAATAAAAAACCACCCTCCCTCATTCGTTTTAAAAAAAAATGCCCGTGAATCAATTATTTAATTTTCTCTGGCCTTATTTGCACAACCATAATGCAAGGAAAGATATGGCAGTAGTATGGCATGGCAGTAAAAACAGAACTTCATTGACCACATTATAAATCAGAACATGAATGTGTGTAAACAATTAATGACCATCTAGCATCTACACAGGCTTACATACATGCAGTCACTCATATTACAGCTTACACTCGCGTATTCGTATGTACTCACGCCCTCACGCAGTACCCTATGTACACACACGCATAACACTCATAAACTTGTTATAATTTATTAACCCTTTACCTAGCCTGAAAAGCAGACGACACTTGCAAAAATAATTCTTGAATAACTAATTTTTTTCATTTTTTGTCTCAAAAACATAGGTTATGACCCCTCGTTGGAACGAGCTCGACAAGCTCGTTCCAACGAGGGGTCATAACCTATGTTTTTGAGACAAAAAGTGAAAAAAATAATGAAAATTAATTGGCGATTTTTGAGAATAGCGCTGGCCGGTTTTGTCAGTTACGTTAGGTAAAGGGTTAAGTGTATAATAAAACCGTTTTACATTTTTGTCTGTATACGCACATAGAAATGGTTTTAAAAGTCCACTTTTATTTGAGTAAACGGAAATAAATTTCAGACATGGCATGAACGACACACGCATAAACGCCCCCTATATATAACCCCCTCACCACACACACATACCTCCACACACACACCCCTCAACCCTTACAATCGACCTCACACATCTACCCACACTAACATCTAATCGACAATCGACTAATAATGCACACACATGGTCTGGTGGAGACATGGAGCCCAGTAACACTGGACTCTTCTAATGTGAAACAGATCCACAGAACATCCTTCACAGTTGAAAATATGGCACACGGACTGATCGAATACATAATAAAATATAATATAACCGTCAAAGAACTTAACTGCAATTAATGGTTCTTGTAACTGTTCATACGGGATCAGGACGTTTCGTACCCAGTTGGACGTTTCTTACGCAAATCTTTGGTCGTTTCGTACCCAAATTTCTGGACGTTTCGTACCCAAGATTGTACGTTTCGTTCCCTAGGAATTTCCAGTTCTGTACCCAATTTTTGTGAGTTCAGCAACCAATGTTTGGCCGTTTCATACCCCAAAACCATGGGTACGAAACGTCCAAACATGGTTGCTGAACTTACAAAAAATTGGGTACTGTACTGAAGAGGATTGGGGGGAGTGGGTGGGGCTAAGAATTCTGTTCTGTACTCAATTTTTGTAAGTTCAGTAACCATATTTGGACGTTTCGTACCCACAAAACTGAACAGGATGGGGGGGGGGGGGGGGGGGGGGTACTCTAAGATTTTTCAGTTCTGTACCCAAAGTTCAGTAACAATGTTTGGACGTTTGGTACCCAAACACTCAGTACACGGCGACATGTTGAAGAAGATAACATCCGATGAATGAAAAGTTTCACAGGAAACCCACAGGAAACCCCTTGAGACCCTAGTAATTTTATTTGCTTACGAAACGTCCATATATATTTTAAGCGAAAATAATTGTTGGATACGAAATGTCCAATCTTGGGGACGAAACGTCCAGAAATTTGTGTACAAAACGACCAAAGATTTCGGTACGAAACGTTCACTTGGATACGAAACGTCCAGAGTACGAAATGTCCAAGGTACGAAACGTCTAGAAACCGTTCATACTATTCCGTTAATGGCAATCTAGTTATTTGTAAGCAACGCACGGCATTAATTGTTAAACTTGTCATTGTTAACATGAATATTGTTAAAGAACCAATCGTTTGAGACTGTGAAGCTAATATTTAAAAAAAAATAATTTAACCCTTTATCTAACATGAAAAGCAGACGACACTAGCAAACAAAATTCTTGAATAACTATTTTTTTTTTATTTTTTGTCTAAAAAACATAGGTTATGACCCCAAAGAGGGGTCATAACCTAAGTTTTTGAGACAAAATATGAAAAAATAACAAAAATTAATAGGCGAGTTTTGTGAATAGAGCTGGCCGGTTTGGACCGTTACGTTGAGTAAAGGGTTAAAGGATACTTTAGATCTGTGCACGGCTATTGAAATTTGCCTTTTTTCAAAAGGTTGCATTTTTAAAAAATTAGAGGAAATTTAGTTGTTTTTCAATGTATACAAAATTTTTAAAAATGTACTAAAATTCGTATTTATTTAATTTGTTTCCATATTTAAATTTTTTTTATCTAATTTTGAAACTTCATGGAATAAATATTCTAATCTATTTCACAGATTCATGGTTTCAAACTTTCGTGTTCACAGTTTGCGGATTAAATAACAAAAAATATCTCGAAGTGTGAGTATATTCAATAAAAAATTTGATAAATGACCATTTCCGGATCCTAAGAAGCCTAAATAATGAGCGAATCCGCACCGGTTCTGGGTCCTGATCCAGTAAAAATCAGTTATTATTAGGGCTGTTGGAAGCAATCTGAAAGTGAGGAGTCATTAATACTTTTTTCTTTCTGCAATCTCTCATTCTGATTGGAAATCACAAAATTAGTTCTCAGCTCTTTCCAACTACAAAACAGTCAGTCCACTCCCCTCGTCAAATTTGCGAAACTATTTCCAGTTACCTCCCTTCGACCGTTGAAAATATTACAACCATCACAAAACGTCGATTCAGCTGAATCGGGATTACAAAATGAAGAAAAACTCCAGCCCGATGGACTGATACCTCAAAAGTCTCTGGCCTGCTAGTCCGTGTTCAGTTTGGATCCGTTTGTCAATTTCAGTACTTTATTTTTGTCCAGGTTTCACGGGAAAATGATAAATCTGTTCTTCTGACAGTAAAGACAGAAAATGCCACTTGTAGTCAGTGCCTCAACGCCACTTGTCTTATTTATTTATTGGTGTTTAGGGCCACATAACTTGCTTTACTTACCCAAATAATTGGGAGAATATAATGGTTAGTTGGGCATGTGCATGTTATCCCGTGAATTTTATCCCGTTTACCACCCAAAGTCTGTAGGCCTAGCATTCAGCTTTCTTATTACTATGGAATAGAACTGAAATGGTTAAAGTTTTTTTCTATTTATTTATTTATTTATTTATTTATTTATTTATTTATTTATTTATTTATTTATTTATTAGACTTTAACGACCCCTTCGACAGCCAGTGTAACCTCGTGTCGGACAGTTTTACGGATGGAGGAAGCCGGAGTATCCGAAGAGAACCACCGAGCAGCGGCGAGCAACTGTCAGACCGGCGAACGTACCCCACACAAGCTGAGCCAGCATTGGTTGAAGACAAGTGCACCATCGGTGTGCAGTACGTCTTAGTAGACAGCGCAAAGGTGCCCCCCCCCCCCCCCCACGCGGACAATCGAGATTAAGTCTCTTGCACAAGGACCCAACGCGAGGGGCGGGGGTCGAACCTCGGACCTATCGCGTTGAAGTCCAGTGCCGTAACCAATGAGCCACCGCGCTCTCGTTTTCTTGATCGATTAATTACATGGATTAACCTTGGTTAATCAATTAACCCTTTACCTAACGAATCGCCCGCATCCGCCCGCGTAATATGCAAATTGAGCAGTTGAAAAAATAAAATTTTTCAAAATATTTCAACAAAACCATATCATGTGACCCCTCATTGGAACGAGCTCACTGAGCTCGTTCCAATGAGGGGTCACATGATATGGTTTTGTTGAAATTTTTTTAAAAATTTAAAAAAATTATATTTAAAATAATAAATTTTGATATCGTCTGCGTTGGGTAAAGGGTTTAATCACTTGCTCTAATAGATAGCTGAATAACTGTCGTACCGCCGATAATTTACAGCACTAACCCTTTACCCAACATAACGGACAAAACCGACCAGCGCTATATACAAAAATCTCCATTCAATGTTTATTATGTTTTCAATTTTTGGCTCAAAAACATTGCTTATGACCCCTCACTGGAACGAGCTCGTTGATGAGGGGTCATAAGCTATGTTTTTGAGACAAAAAATGAAAATATTTAATAATTCAAGTATTTATTTTGCAAGTATCGTCTTATTATTATAAATATTATCCCCCCCTCCCCCGAAATTTAAATTTTGGGGGGTGGGTGGGGTGGTATAGCCGTGGCGCTGTCCGTCCGTCCGCTCCCACTCAGAGGACTTGTGAGGTGAATTGCACGTACAAACCGGACTTGTGTGGTTTTTCGTAGTTGTGAGGTGCAACTCACAAAAAGACAACAGCTGTGAACACAATAACCCCACAAGACTCCAAATTTCAACTGCAGCTCAGAAGTTTTCGGACAAACGGACGGCCAACTTTGAAACGGCTAAGATCGTAAGCGAGAATCCTGAAAATCATTATTCTACCACGTGGTACGAGTATCCAATCAAACAGTGTTGCTAAATGAGCCAATGAAAAGGGGCAGTTTGGAAAAGGGCGTGATCAGTATTCCATATTTGGTAACTGGAGATTTTCGCATGCGGAACGTAATTTTGGAAATGTTAACCAGGGCCGAATGAATGTATAATTTTACTTTGGTAAGTTGAAAAGTCGTTAGTAGTCATTGTCCGACCAAAGCATTTTAGGTTCGTTTGTCGAACAGCAAACCTTGAAAATAATGTGTTTTTATTAACAAGCCTTCAGTTGAGGCCAACGATGACGTAACATCGCGAATGTACACAACTTGTCACAAGCTAGGATCGAGCGCTATCTAATTACCACACAAACCTTCACAAATGACGAAAGCGATCAAATGAATACAGGACAATCGGGCCATGTAAGATTCAGACCAGATAATTTTTGGACGATCCCATCCAGATCAGGGGTGACGCCAACGGTGTCAGAAGAGCTGCGGCTCCCTCCCGGCCTGGAATTTTTGCCAATTCATCAGGAAGGCCACAGTTATTGGAATGGGGTCCGTCGTTTCACTCAATTTACACCCAATTAATACCCAGTTAACAACAACGTCAGAAAATTGTTTTTTGGGGGGGTGAATTCTAGGAACAAGACTATAGTGCCCGATCGAACCCGTTACTTCGTCGGACAGTTTGAGGTAAGCTGCCACAGAAAATTTAAACAACATTATAATATTTAAACATGAACCTGAAACTAAGAAAATACCCCCCTCCCCAACATAACCCTTTAGTAACTTTACCCAACGCTGATAGCAGACGACACTTGCAACAAAAATTCTTACAGAATTAAAATTTTCCATTTTTGGTCTCAAAACCATAGCTGCTGACCCTTCATTGAAACGAACACAAGAGGCTTGTTACAATGAGGGGAGCCATAAGCTGTTTTAATATAATGCAGCAAAATTTTGAATGTGTGGGGCGGGGGGGGGGGGGGACTTCATTTTTTTCCAGATAACCACGGAGGTGTAGGATGGAAAATATGTTATTAAGGGTACGATAGTGAGGGGGAGGGGTGGGAATTGAAGGACACTTTGTCATCGCGTATGGCACAAATATGCAGCAATATTATATGCAACTCCAGAAAGGGAGTACATGCACACGTCTTACCATAGTCCAAACTTGGACCCAAATCTGTTACCTGTATATAATTTTGACTCAAAAGGATGTACCAAACCCCAAACATATTTTCTGACTTTTGTTCCTAGTGTGGACTAGTGTTATTCTTACTCTAATAAATAATTGGGATGTGGCTCAATATGGGTGGTGGGGGAGGGGGCGACCTGTAGTCTGTAACATAATTTGGAGAGGCTAATTTTGTTAGAACCAATTCTATCTCACACGATCAATGTGACCATATTGGTAGTGGAGGGGTGGGGGGGGGGGGTGTATCATCGCGTATGTCATTAATACACAATATCTCAACATATAAAATGTACAGCGACGCTGGCAGCATTATGTTGCTAATTTTGTTAGAACCAATTCTATCTCACACAGTCAATGTGATCATATTGGAAGGGGGGGGGGGGGTGAGCGGGGAGGGGGGGGGGGGTAGCAGAGACCGACCTGGACACACGCCAGTGCAAATTTGGCTCCCAGGCTTCATGACCTGGCTCTTAAATCTCAGGCCTAGGCTTCTTAATTGGCGCTTAACTTCTAAGGTCTTATTTCAAATTTTGGTACGTCTTAATTTTCTCTCCATGGATAATCTAGAGGTGCTTTTATTAAATATGATTATAACTTATTGTGGTTTCTGTGTACCTTAGCACTTCAATCAATGTCTTGGTCACATTAATCTTCACATTGGTTTCTGATCAAGTCTTGGCTGCCTAAATAGGCAGTCAAGACTTGATCAGAAACTAATGTGAAGATTAATGCTTGCTGTGGTGTACTAAATAAAAATGATGAGAACAGCTATCATAAAACTGCAGTGTATGTTACAAACAGCAGTGTAACTCCACATGTCAGAATCTGGCTAGTAAATTTTAAAAATAGGCTCCAAGACTGGTGTGTATTTTAGACAGTCCTGGTCGGTCTCTGGGAGGTAGGTATTCTGTTATCGCGTATGTCATGAATACACAATGGGTTCGATCGGCGCACTATAGTCTTGTTCCTAGAATTCACCCCAAAAAACAAATTTTTGGCATTTTTATTAACTGTGTATTAATTGTGTGTAATTGGGCGAAACGACAGACCGATTGGAATGTGGTCTGGACTTTTCGTCGGAAAGTCAGTTCGGTGGAACTTAAAATTTTTAATTTGGACACTCCGTCGAAAATATTTTAAATTTAAAAAAAATGACTTGCCACTTTTTAAAATCTGATTAACAGGTCAACGCCAGTCCATTGAGAAAGAAATTCAAAAATGGGGGGGGGGGGGGGGGGGGGGGGGGCAATGTTAAGAAATTTACATCGGGGTGGCTGATATTGCTAATTTGGGTGAACTGGCTATACTAAAGGGGTATTGGGGTATCCAGATGCCGAACACATATGGCTTGAGTGCCGAAGGCACAAGCTTTTTGATGGGGTGTGGGGGTTTTACCCCCTCCCCCTGCCCCCCAGAAAAGTTTTTGAAAAGGGCAATCAAAGGAAACATTCTGGTAGCTTTTGAAGCAAAAACCTCTTGATTTTTTTGAATGTCAAAAGTTGTATTTTTTAACAAAATGTTTCAAAAATCCCAATAGAAAGAACCCCATAACATTTTGGGGACGGTTCAGACAATTCATGTCAACATTCGTTGCCGGCGTAAAGCAGACGCAAATTGCGTTGTACATACAGGGGGGGGGGGGGGGGGGGTCTTCCAAAAATTCCAGACACAAGGCCGGGGTGGGTGGGTGGTCGGATGGGGGCCAAAACACCTTTTTTCCTGGAGTTGCAATTTTTTTCCTGTTTTTTTTTCAAATTATTTTCACATAACAAGGCTATATTGTTGTTTAGTAGTCTAATAGGCACCTGTTTGTCAGGTAGGGTTAGTGAATAAGGCCCCACTAGGCTGATTAGGGGATTTGTTCTCTTTTTTTGTAAATTAAATTAGATGCATTGAAGAATAGTGTACTCCAGTTTGACTAAAAACAATCAGTTGAAATTTATGAATTTTAATTTGGGAATGGTTAACATAATTTTCATAGCTGAATCATCACGGCACAATTTGGATTTTACAATGAGTAGCAATGTATTTAGCAGAACATCTAAAATAATGTAAAAAATTTATGGAAAGCAATCTAAATGCCCAGTTTCTCTGAGTAGAGCTCTTGTAACCTGAAACTAATGAAAATTCTCACTGTGCATCTTTGATATAGAACCTCACTTACTCAATTCAAGCTCATAGTGATAGTACCAGGGTTTTCACAGAGGATTTGTCTGGCAATCTCGTGAAAACATGAAACAAAAGTTACAGTTAATATTTGAATTGAAAACTGACCCTGACTGAGCCAGAGTATATAGATGAGTAGCTGAGCATAATACTATGCAGCAAAAGAAGATTATTTTAATCCTCTATTTGATGTTCACAAAAATAGTCTAATTCTTACATTATATGCTGTTATATGCAGAAATCAATGCTGACATTTTTTTCGGAGACGGACCAGGATGGACAGTGAGATTTACAATAGTGTTAGGTGACAGATTTTCAGCTTTCCAACGCTATCAACTATCTTTTGAGTAATGACAATTGGCTGAAACCTCAAACCTAGACACTTAGCTTGTAGTCAGGTCATTAAAATTAAAACTTCTTCACTAAATTTAAACTGTTTCTTCAGTCTCGGAACTTAACACATGAATGATAATTATTATGAGAGCATTGAGGCCAGAACTTTCAGTTCAGCATTTGTAATTCATGCACTTCAATAATATGCCAGTATACACTATGCCATAGTGCATATAGGCATATTATTGAAAAGCATGAATTACAAATGCTCAACTGAAAGTTCTGTCGTCAGGTATTAGAACCACCAGAACATAAAGATGTGAAAAAAACAGTTATCAGATAAGGATTCAAATTAAGGCAAGGATTGACAACTGGAAGCTCAGTGTAATAATTTTTCATTACCCACCGTGGTGATACACTGAAAAAATATAGGTGGTGGGGTGGGTGTCCAAGTGCTCAGAGAAAAAAAATAATTTTTTTGCACGTGGGTGGGTGGGTGGTGGTCAAAAGGTGGAAAAAAATATTTTAGGCCTTGTGTCCGGAATTTTTTGGAAGATGCCCCCCCCCCCCCCCCCCGGTACATAGGCAAAATTTTTGCCAATGCAAACTCCACTTTCGATGATCACAAATACATGTAAAAATCAGAAACTGAACAATCCAGCCAACATATAAATTGAAAATGTTAGCCCAACAATTGAATAATTTCAGTAATTGTTACGTGGCAAAACTCACATAAAAAATTACGGTAGACTACATTGTCTTTGACAACATTTTTTTTTTATTCCAGACCCCTTTAATCTAGAAGCAAAGTGATCACTTTAGTTGATTTATTTACCTTTGGTGGTTTTGAAAAGTCCATTAGAGATAAACAAATTTTCTTTTCAAACATTAATTGACAAGCACGTGTTGTCAAAAATCACCAAACAGTTGTGTGTCAGGGGTTCATGGTGGGGAAAACGGAAAAGTCTGGTGTGGAAATACAGTTAAAACTAGAAGTCCTGTCATGAATTGCGCGCGGAAATAGCACGTTGATCTGCGCGCTTTTTTTCGTAGTTTGGGCGTCAAATTCTGTACATATGGCCTGAGCACAAGCAATGTTTCAGCCAATGGACCTCTGGGTAACCCGGAGGTCCATTGGCTGAAACATTGCTTGTGCTTGCTATGGATAGGCAGGAGAATCTACCATGGTTTGATTGTCATTCAATATGGAAATTGCTTGAAATTCCTACGCGCAGTTAAGGCCAGATAAGCGCACAGTTCATGACAGGACTTCTAGCTTTAACTGTAGAGGGAGCGGGACGTTTCGGCCCTTTACCAGTTCGGCCCCGGGACCTTTCAGCCCGGAACGTTTCGGCATCGATATTTTTTTAAACCTAAGACGAAAAGTTACCGGGGAAAATATTGAGGCCGAAACAACCCTGAACCGAAATAGAAGACAAAGTTCAATGCTGTGATTTTGTTAAACCGCACTGAACCTCATGCAGTCCAGACTGTTCCTAATTAATATTCAGAAGTTACAGGAACAAACAAAACAAAGCAGTGTTTTGTAATTTATGTGAGTGGATTATTTTCTTTATTGATGTCACAAACTTAAACAAACATCACACAATCTTTTCATGAACACTTCTCGATTGCATTGAACATTAAAGTGGCTATATTGGCATCATTTGAGAAGTGTGAAAATTACGCTGAATGATCATCTCACCTTCCGACAATGTATATGTATATGTATGCAGGTCAGTCCCATTTCAGTCTTCTTTACCGACTTTGTTTATTCATGTTTTGGGTCACCCCAGTCCATCGTTATTTACAAAGATTTATCAGTCGAAGTATGGGGCCTGCGTTATTTAAACGTATCCACAGCAATTCGGCCTATTTTGAATGAAAATTCTGATTTATAAAAAGTGCCGACGCAAACTGTATTTTAGCTGACGTCAACTGCTTTTGGCTCGGCATTTTGATTGCCGAGTCCAATTCCCTGAATTGTAGGGGCTGGTTGGGCTATACCATTCAACAATGAACAGAGGCTTTTACATTACGGATATCCCTAATGTTGATGTTCTGATTCCAGAATCAAATCATTCACTGATTAACCCTTCACCTAACATAACGTCCAAAACCCTTTACCTAACATAATGGCTATTTTTCTTATATTTTCATTTTTTTGTTCCAAAACATAGGTTATGACCCCTCATTGGAATGTGCGCGTCACGCTTGTTCCAATGATAGGTCATAACCTATGTTTTTGAAGGAAACAATGAAAATGTTTAGTTACATATGTATCCAAGAACTTTTTTATGCGTGTCGTCTGCTACTAGCGTTAGGTAAAGGTTAACCCATTATCCAACACTAGTTTTAGACAAAAAACAAACAGAACATTTTTTTCTTCCATAGTTTATGACCCCTCATTGGAAGGAGATCAATGAGCTCTTTTCAATGAAGGGTCATAAGCTATGGTTTGGAAGCAAAAAATTAAAATATAAAAAAAAAATTGAATGGCGATTTTTGTGTACAGCGCAGGCAAGTTTTGGCCGTTACGTTAGGTAAAGGGTTATTGTTGAAAAATTGTTATTCTCTCTGTTGATGCCAGTACGTGGATGTTGGATAAGTTCGTCCATAATTAGAAGGCGAAGCGCCTTATTCATTGGTCAGTGCGGGAAAGGTTGTAGATTCGATCCTGACCCACATCAGTATGTACACTTGTCCCCAGGGCTAGACACGCCGCCCCAATTTCAGTTAGTTGGAATGTACGTTGTTGGAAGCAGTGGAGTGGCCAGCGCAAAGCAATTTGGGTGGGGCAAACAGTCTTGCTAGAGCCATTTTGATTGGGTGGGCGGGGGTGAACAACATAAACATAAAACGCACGTGGACTGCACACAGCCATGTTGGATGAACAGTGTCTTTACGATTTAGGGCTGAAAAAAGCATTTTAGGTTTGTTAATTGGGTAGCAACCTTCAAAAACCTGTATATTTACAAGCATTTTGTTGATGGTATAAATTGGGGGTTGGGCCCATATGGCGCTTGACAGATGTCAACAACTTGTAACAGTCGCTATCAAATTACCAAAACAAACCACTTTGACACATAATCTAGTCTCTGAACAGTAGCATTACGGCACACCATTCGAATATGCCTTCCGTGCTGGTAACTGCGATATTTCAAGATTATTGATACTGGTGACTGAACACCGCAATATAATTAATGCTTTTGGCAAGATAAATTATGTCAACTCAACCTATGAGTCGCACTCCAGAAACTGGATGCTTCACATACAAGTTCAACAAACCAGATATATGATTATAATGACAAAAAATAAGACTACATGGCAGGGCGACCGGAGAGGAAGATGGTGCGTGGGGTCTACGGCGTCGATGTCGCGATTTTTAAGTGTATACGAATATCAACAGAAACCTTTCTCTGGATATAAACAATGGTGTTTTTTTAACACCCAACAGTGTATTCTGATTATTGACCGAAACAACCCAGACAATACACTGAATGATTTTCCCCCCAACTTTCCCGGGGGGGGGGGGGGGGGAGGTATTAATTTTTTTCCGATTTTCAGATCAGATAGGGACTCACGCCATAAGCAATGGCTGTTTTATCCATTTCGTCACGCCAACATTCCATAAAATGTGTATTGCTGCATTCAGAAAGGCTCAAAGTTTAATGTAATGCAATGTGAGGAATTATTTTTGGAAAATCAGCACCAGTCAGAATTTTCAGCTTACCGGTAAGAAAGTCAGGATGAAGTTTTTGTGATCTTTCAATCCCCATCAACTCTCATTCTTAAAGGATTGTTAACAACCCACCCACCACAACCCAATCCACCGCCTTAAGTTCATTCGGAAGAGTTAGATACATGTCTAAGCAGTAAACATCAGAGAAGCATGCCTGAACAATTGGGTTCCGTCATCTTGAAGAAAAATGATCATGAGGAAAAAAATTGCAGGGCCAGGAAAAATGTGTTCTGGGTTGCTGAATCCCCCCACCGAGTGTTGGAACTTGAAAAATTCTCCCCCCACCCCCCCCCCCCCCACACCCGACTTTTCACTTTTTCCAGTCATATAGTATATGTTAGACTTAGATATAATCGGTCCTGCCTGACTCTCACATCGTGGTTGGGAATATGTAATATGATGTGTGTGTGTGTGTGTGTGTGGGGGGGGGGGGGGGGGGGGGTACTTGATGTAATGCAATGTGAGGAATTTTTTTTAGCTTGCCTGTACTTGACAGAAAGTCAGGATTAGTTTTTCGTGATTTTTCGATCCGGCCCCCATCAACTCTCATTCTTAATGGATTGTGAACTACCCCCACCCTACCCATCGTCTTAAGTTCATTCGGAAGAGTTAAATACATGCCTGAACAGTAAACACAAGAGAAGCATGCCTGAACAATTTGACTCAGTCATTTTAAAGAAAAATGATCGCAGGGAAAAAAATTTGCAGAGCCAGGAAAAAATGTGTTCTGGGCTGCTGCCCCCCCCCCCCCCCCCCATCCCACCCCCGTCCAGTGTTCGAAAAAAAAAATCAGCCCCCCCCCCCGCCTTTTCACTATTTTTCCAGTCACATAGTATATGTGAGACTTTGATATAGTCGGTCCTACCTGACTTTCACATCGTGTGTGTGTGGGGGGGGGGGGGGGGGGGGATATGTAAGCTTGGACCCACGGTCTATAATATAGTTTTTTGTTGGGTACGTCCACGGGACGTAACAAAGCCAAAATTAATATTATGAGCTGTGAGTCCAAATTTGGACTATCTCATAATCTCACGCCACTCTCCACTTATGTTTTTTGTTTTGGGGTACCTGGCCATGTACACCTCTAACAACTTTTGACTATGGACCCACGATACCATCATTTAGTTGGGTTTTTTACCACTTAATATTCAAAGACGCGGGTTTGGTTTGTGGACAACCTTCCCAAGCCTTCCATCCATTTGATGGACAGGTTCCAGTTGCAACCGGTTTCCAAATTTTGTTTTGAAAAAAAAACGCTCATTTGCAGCCACTGACACAGGTAAGTGGTAGGTGTCTGACGGGCTTGCTCGTTGGAGGCCTCATGGCCATGCTACTTGCAACACTGCCAGCAGGACTGAACAGGAAAGGTAAAACAAAAACATCGTTTGACTTCGAACGTGAATTAAAATTACTCGCTGGACAATATTATTATCTGTGCGTTTCGGTCTGTCGATCGTTGAATAATAATATTAATAAGCCGACGGTGAACACCGAGATTTCAGCCGATAAATGTTGAAATAAATCTTGTTGGTTATGCATTTCACTCAACAACTAAAATTATGTATAATTATGACTCGATTTATTCTTTACTTGTTTGCCAAGTTTACATTTACATTTGGGTGACGTCTCGAAATGCATTGCGCACGGAGGATAGCTGATAACATCTAACATAACCATTGCACCACAGGAATTTCTGTCGGGGTAATAACCGCCATTTTAGCAAGAACCCATCAGACACGACTGCCAATCGCGGCCTACAGCCCCATTCCTAAGTCGGGTATTATTGTGTCAATAATACACAAGGGAATATCCATCAGGGTTACAGAAACAGGGTTAAACTGTCACAACTTTTGTCCAAAACTATCGACAAGGAATTACTTAGTCAGGATATCGCGGATGTTGTGATGGCCTTGCCATATCTTTTGGGTCAGCGCACAACACATTCATTGCCAAAGTATCAGGGGTGCTCAACTATTTTTCAGGTGTGTATTTGGAGGATCAAATTTGAGAACAAAGGACGTGCCCCCCCCCCGACATCGCCATTGGTTGAAAGGTCCTATTTGATGAAGTAAACATTTCTGTGTTTTATTTTTCTGTTCTTCGTCACTCCAACCAGTGGCATCACGTGGATAGTTTTCCAAGAAATGAAGTCAGGGGTTGGAATTATGTGAGAGATATCACTGCAAGGCTCAACTCAATATTATTTTCACACTTGACAAAGCTCCATGGTTTTAACTGGTCTCCATGCATTTATATTGTGCACATGCTACTCAAATATTTTGATACAACACCAACCTCCATCAGTTGTATCTGCGAATTGGAACCCATAATTCAACACATAATTCACAATAAGCGCACTATGACGTTTTCAGCAGTGTAAGCCCACAATTAGGACCAGACACCTCACAAACTATATGGACAAATGCAACTCGCAATCTCGGACAAAACGCGATCCCCACAAGTACCATTTCTACGTCCCGCACCCCACAAGTTAAAATATGCACAAGTCCACTGAGTGGTACCTCCTTGCATTTATATTTTGCATATTCTACTCAGATGTTTTGATAAAATGCCGACCTCCATCAGTTGTATCTGCGAATTGGAACCCATAATTCAACACATAATTCACAATAAGCGCACTATGACGTTTTCAGCCGTGTAAGCCCACAATTAGGACCAGACACCTCACAAACTATATGGACAAATGCAACTCGCAATCTCGGACAAAACGCGATCCCCACAAGTACCATTTCTACGTCCCGCACCCCACAAGTTAAAATATGCACAAGTCCTCTGAGTGGGTACGTCCGTCCGTCCATCCGTCTGTCCGTCAGTAGACGAAGTTGGTTTCCGCTCTCAAACTAAAATTTCAATTGACCAACTGAACCAAACTTGGCATGTGGGTTACACATGATGAGAGGAAGAACCCTATTTATTTTGGAATCATTGTGCCAAAGGTCAAGGTCACAGTGACCTTGAACTTCAATTTTTATCAGTGTTACTCTCCGCTCGGTAATTAAAGTTCCGCTTGGTCAACTGAAACTCAACTTGGCAGGTGGATTAGGCATAATAAGAGGAAGAACCCTATTTATTTAGAGGTCATTGTGCCAAAGACCAACGTCACAGTGACCTTGACCTTAAACATTTACCAGAGTTGGCTTCTCTAATTGAAATTTTGCTTACCCGATCGATACTGAACTTAGCATATGGGATGAGCAGGATGAAAGGAAGAACCCTATTTATTTTTAGGTTAGTGTGTCAAAGGTTAAGGCCACAATGGCTTTGAAATTGATGTTATTGATCGGAGCTGGTTTTGGAACTCTTAATTATTAAAATTGTGGAATGTGGGTTGAGCATGATGAGAGGAAGGACCCTACATATTTTTAGGTCATTGTGCCAAAGGTCAAGGTCACAGTTTGAAACCAAATCAACATGTCATCAAATAAGGTAATCTTATCTGTATTATTTCAAATAATACCAACAGTGGCTATGTTAATTTAATGTAATATGTTACCAAGGTTACTGTATCATAGTGATTTTTCGGCGGGATTTGCCACCCTTGACGGCTACCTCTAGTATATCACCTTAAATGCCCTCTTAAGTTTTGTGGTAGACAGCGTGTATACATCCTACTCTGACGATTTTCAGCCCTTTGCCAAGCCTTTCTAGAAGGTACTGTGTTGTTTTCTTGGTAAATGAATTGCTGGGCAGTTTATTTCCACCTGCGCCCCTTTCCCCAACTCCCTGTGCTCTAGTGCACTAACTGCTCTGCTACTCGACTTTTACTCCCCACCAGTGGCGGGCTAAGGTATGGCAGGTTGGACACGTATCCTGTGCTCCACTTAACCCTTTACCTAACGTAACGGCCAAAACCGGCCAGCGCTATTCTCAAAAATCGCCAATTAATTTTCATTAATTTTTTCATTTTTTGTCTCAAAAACATAGGTTATGACCCCTCGTTGGAACGAGCTCGTTCCAACAAGGGGTCATAACCTATTTTTTGTCAAAAAATGAAAAAAATTAGTTATTCAAGAATTATTTTTGCAAGTGTCGTCTGCTTTTCAGGTTAGGTAAAGGGTTAAAACAGGGGCACCACGGATCACTTTCTATTAACGTCAGACAAGCCATCCCTGAATAGTGGAAAAAGAATTTTCTTCTGATGTATTATCAGTCTTTGATTATCATGGGTGAGAAACACTTGGATGGCTGGATTGTTAAACCCCTTATATAAATTATTAGGTAAAAATACAGCGCTGGCAGCAACATGAGACAACATACCTCATCATAGTTCCACTGTTAAGGGCCTATATAAGTAATGAAATTTTGTTTATTTTGAAAATTCTCACCTCTGATATTCCTTCAATTCAAATGAAGGTTGGGATGTATAGAACACGAAACACATGTGTAATCAACTCATAGAGTCGAGTGCAGGCACCACTGGTTCCTGGAAGTCTGCTGCCGTATTCGCACCAGAACTGATAATAAAATAATATTTCGCGAAAACAACTTGTGGCCAAATGTGCTTTACATATCCAAGAACAAAGCTAGGCATCAAAATTCTTCAAAACACGGCGACATAGCTACATTGGGGGAAATTCCAAAGCCTTTGCTTTTGTTTGCGTATGAGTATACTTTCGATTTCCGGTCGACGTCATCGGACAGAAAAAGCCTGTAAAAACAACGCCGTCTAAAATCAAATAATGAAAAAGATCGCCTTCATACAGTTTACTGTTATTAGATAGAGATTGCACAGTTGCCATATTCAAAGCAAGGTATCATGATACCTGTTGAAATTTCTCAGAATTACGATTTTGTTTTTTGATGGAAATTCGTGGTAACGACTGATTTGCGCATGTCTGTCGAGCATGGAAACCATCTTCAATAAAAAATGCAGACAGTGTTGTCCTTTTCCAAAATGCAGACCTATCGCTGTATTCGAAAGTGTTTTTAATGCCTAGCTTTGTTCTTGGATATATGAAGCACATTTGGCCACAAGTTATTCTGATGAAATATTATTTTATTATCAGTTCTGGTGCGAATACGGTAGCAGACTTCCAGGAACCAGTGGTGCCTACAGTCGACTCTATGAGTTGATCACATATGTGTTTCGTGTTCTATACATACCAACCTTCATTTTGATGTATAATTTGTGTATATATAATCTGAATTTAAGGAATACGAGAGGTGAGAATTTCAAAATAAACAAAATTCCATTACTTATATAGGCCCTTAAGCTCCAGTGCCAGCTGGTAGTAAGACCATTCTCCTGCTCAAACTAGGGAGGTTGTGTTGGTTTTCCACCTTCTCGGGAATGTGTGTGCGCCATTCATGCTTTTTACGTCTCAACGGAATTTCCGTCTATATAAATATCAACAACTAATGCGCGATCTCGCCGAAGCGAGGTCGCACATTAGAAGTAGCTATTTATTTTGGATTAAATTCTTTAAAGATGGAAACAGATTGCCGTTCTATGCATATGTGAATACCAAAGGCGCCATTTTCCGTAGATACACCGCTGGCCCCCTTCTCTCTTTTACCCTGCATTGTACCGCGGTTGAAAAAAAAAGTCTAAACATTTCTAGTTTCAATGCATCTATTAAAAGTGATATTTGTATTTTGTAGCTCTCGCCTCAGTCTGTAACATTTTCAATGGGGAGAGCGTACACGCGCATAACAGTGGTGGCGCCAAGTGTGTGTGTGTGTGGGGGGGGGGGGGTATAGCCCCCCCCCCCCGTCGGAGAGGTCCAGCCCCCCCCCCCACACACCCCCGTCGGAGATTTTTAGTCAGTCCCTAAGTCTCGTAAACCCGACTTCACGAGAAATTTCCGACAATCGAATGTTGATATCTCGTCTTGTCAGTCTCGAACCCGTGCAGCACTGGAACTTTGATAGAGAATAGTGATTCTCACGAAATTCCTTAATGTCGTTCGTCATACTGACTTTATAGATGAAATATTTCCCGACCTTATTATAATATGTTTACTTTAACCCTTTACCTAAGGTAACGGACAAAACCGGCCAGCGCTATTCTCAAAAATCGCCAATTAATTTTCATTATTTTTTTCATTTTTTGTCTCAAAAACATAAGTTATGACCCCTCGTTGGAACGAGCTCGTTCCAACGAGGGATCATAACCTATGTTTTTGAGACAAAAAATGAAAAAAAATTAGTTATTCAAGAATTATTTTTGCAAGTGTCGTCTGCTTTTCAGGTTAGGTAAAGGGTTAAATAATCAACAAACATACTCAATTTGCTTCTATTTTGGTTCTCCAATTTACCAATTTTCACCCATTTTCCTTCGTTTGGGAGGTCAAATGTTATATTGTCGGAGAGGTCAGCCCCCTGTCGAGAAATCCCTGGCGCCACCCCTGGCGCATAATGCTTGCTGCTGAATTCAGTTTCAGGTTTTGTATCATGCGACATAATTCGTCACTTGAGTTCCAATGTTTTCTATGTGCCAGTAGAACACATTGGAAATCAGGGGACGATATGTGTCTGTTTTGTTACTTGTATATATATTTATTCATACTGAACTGAAATAAAAATAGTGAACACTAAAATAAAATAAAAAACATTCTTGAGCAATAACAAATTTTTCATTCGTTGTTTTCAAAACATGGCTTACGATCCTTTTCTTGGAACGAGGTCAACGAGTTCATTCCAACGAGGGGTCAAGGGCTATTTTAGGGTGATAGAAATTGGAATAATTTTAAATTTGGAAAAGCGATTTTTGAGAAGAGCGTTGGTCGAAAATGGGCATTACGTCAGGTCAAAGGTTAAATACTTCCATTTTGGATAACTCTTGTGGAAGCTTTTGATTTTCTTCAGATTTTGGCTATCACATATTGTAGGGCCAACTGAAGTATGTAGATACCCCCAACACAAATGTATAGGAGGTTGACGTCCATGCAATTTTAACAGGAACGTTAAATTACATTATGGGATACGCTCAAGTGAAAATATACGATGAACTATACTCACACATCATTTGTAGTATAGTCATGTGAATCTGGCATGACATCATGCATATACCATAGCATTCATGGATTTCTGAATGGTAGCAGATGTTTCATAAATTTTCATCACAATTTCTGTCAGCAACTTTTGTTCACTCCATTATTTGTTATCTACATAATATTATGTCAGCATGTGGGTATGTGCTGGTCAGTGGCGGATCCATGATTAAGTGGGTTTGTGTGTGTGGGGGGGGGGGGGGGGGGGGCACATTTCAAGAATGGGTCATGGCGCAAAGCATCATTCGACCAGCGCAGCGTCAAGTTAGATGAGAGTGGGTATTCTCCTTTGGTCAACAGTGTCCGAGACCTTCCCGTGGAAGATTTTGAAAAATGGGGGAGGGGGGGGGGGGCAGTGCGGCACCTCTGGTGGATTCTTTACAAGCGCCCACAGTGTTTTCCAGCCAAAATATTCCCGCAATTTTGTATAGATTCATTAGTATTTTGAAAAAAAGGAAGCCAACTTATAAAGGCTCGCGAGTATCCCTCACGGACTCTCACGGACTCTCACGGACCCTCACGGGAGCTATAGCTATATGCATGTGGTGCAGTATTATCCGAAATATCGCATCGACCATCACATGTCGATGTGTTATCAATGATAGCAGTGTATTCCCTGGTTTCGGCGCTTGTGAAAAAGTGAGTTACAAAATAGGGGAGGGAGGGGGTGCTGACTGAGTCTAATTTTGGATCCGCCCATGCGGCCCTTAGAATGTTAGTCACGTGCTTTAAAGGTGCGTGTTGGGCCGATTGGGGTCTTCTAGTTGGATAGGCACGGGACAACCGTTACTTATTCCCACTTCCTTATTCGATATTCGTTATCAGCCGAATCTATCGGGCGCTTGGTGTCTACGGTGGAAAATACGTGACGCTTCTTTTTATATCAAATAATGAATATATGGTGGATATATAGTTGTCATGATCTTTTTAAACTGATTGTAGTGTTCCTTCTGTTTGGCCATGTATGGTCGAAACTCACTTTTAAAGTCTTGCATGGTAAATTGCCATAATGTAAGTTGAAAAAAAACGTTTTATTGTAATGATTGCATAGCAATTTGCTGTCAGAAATTAATCAAGACAATTCTCATTTGGATATATGTACTGGTCATCTGGCAGATATACGGTGACTGGGAAAGGACATCATATTATTTTATTTTCTTGTATTATCTCGATCGATCTACTTATTATCTCGATCGATCGACTTAGTATATCGATCGATTGACTTAGTATTTCGATCGATCGACTTAGTATCTCAATCGATCGACTTAGTATCTCAATCGATCGACTTATTATCTTATCTGTATTCAGCAAGTTAATGTTACCAAGGGTTAAGATATACCGCCCATACTGTACTACCGTTCTAAACTACCAGGCATTACCCCCATCCCCACAATACTGCCTGGACTAACATTACGTACTACCTAGACCAGTTATAGGATAATATGAAGAATTAGGTGGATCAGTAGTACCAAGGGCTAACAAAAGACCTACATGAGTATATAACACCCTTACTATACTACCGCTCTAGACAACCATGTATTACCACCACCCCACCCCACAGCACAGCTTGACATATCATTATATACTACCTATATCAGTCATAGAATAATACAAAGTAATAAAAAGTCTTGAAAAAATCTTGAATATTCACAAAATTAAAACCGACGTAGCGCATCATAACTATTTAGTTTTATATGCCATGGTTCGTGAAGGCGTGGTGGTCCTAACTAGGACCCTCAGGTTATTACCCACCCACAACTTCTCTTGAATGGAAGTGGGAGGAGCGGGTAACGACCAGAGGGTCGTAGTTAGGACTAGTGAACGCGGAGTCCTTACAAAATTCACGAATCTGGCTACTGTAGAGCCTTGAAAAATATCGAGAATCGGCAATTAATAGACTTCAATTTCATCAGTCCTTGTCTGTAGGATCCATGTATGGTGATAAATCCGTTATAATCTGATTCTATGTAAAGCTGGAAACTGACACAATCAGGCTGTTGACAGAGTTGCAAATGAGACAAACAACAGCAATACCTTTTATATTTTTCCAGCCACTTCCACTCATTTTCAAGCAGAGATGGGAGAGCCAGAAGGGGAAGGTGTAGGGGGCTTCGCCCCCCCCCCCCTCATTTTTTGACCAACAATGCTCAAAAGATTTGAAAATAGCAAACCAAATATCTTAATTGATTATTATTCAACTTCTCATTCTTAATACCAAATAACTTACTTTTGAGTCTTCTATTATCTACGGCGGAGTAGTTACTATCCCGAGCTTAGAATATGAGTGTACGCAATGTTGAACTGGTATGCGATCTGACGATTTTATCCCTTTACCTGACATGAAAAGCAGACGACACTTGCAAAAAAAATTCCCGAATAACTATTTTTTTTCATTTTTTGTCTAAAAACACATAGGTTATGACCCCTCATTGGAACGAGCTCGACGAGCTCGTTTCAACGAGGGGCATAACCAATGTTTTGAGACAGAAAATGAGAAAATAATGAAAATTAATTGGAGATTTTTTAGAATAGCGCTGGCCGGTTTTGACCATTACGTTGGTTAAAGGGTTAATGAATTATTGGGCAACCGGAACCAGGGGCCGATGCTATAAACCTTTTACAATTGTATTTTCTAGAACTGTATTTTCTAGTTATGATTTTAAATGGGTTGAAATGAACCATTACCATTTTCAAGGATGTGGCAATTTGCCAGTTGGCAAATTTCCATGTCTTTTAAAATACTAATAATTCATTTTAGTCAGTTATATTAATAGGTAGAAAGTACAATTCTAGAAAATACAATTGTAAAAGTTTATAGTATTGGCTCTGGATCATTGTCGGTAGTTCACTTATCCCCTAAAATCACCCAGATTGATTCTTTGATCTCATTTATTGTTCCCCGACTACACTTCACCCCCGTCCCCACTTACAAAATCGCCCTGCAGCACTGCTTTCATATGTGACTTCCACACCAGGAAATGATTGCAAACGTATTTGCTTACTGATATGCTAACCCAGGCTTGAACCATTTAAAGACATCCACCACGAGGAGCCCCACAAGGCCATTGATTATGTGCATTCTGATATAATAAATAGGTGCATTCAGTTGGAATGTCAACTGGTACAAATATATGCTGTGGCACTGGCAACACATGCCTGTAAAATATTGTCTAACAGAATGACACTACCGTATCCAATGAGACTACCGTATTCTCATTGCATGAACTTTAAGCTTGTTCCTCTGCTATTGCACAGTGCTGACCGAGAGATTTTTAGGTTACCAGAACGAAACTGATGGGGACTGGTGACTTTCCGTGGGTGGTAACTTCTGGACCGAATTGAACCAAATTTGGAATGAATGATCCATGTAATATGCCATTTCAAGTTAGTTCAAATAAAGTTGCCACACACACAGAACTCTAACATAGTGCAATATGAGGAAAGTTCTTTAAAAATCTTCTTCAGATTCACCAGGCAAAATCTTCGGATGTATTTTATACCATGATAACCTATTCTACTATATATGAAAAGCCTAGGGCATAAATTTTAGCTTTACACACCAACCGTGGTGAACACGCCAGCAATAGGATTTCAATAGTTAAATTGTACACCTACAGCGGAACTACATCCAAGCTGACCTTTGGTGACCTCGTCTTGAATGCAGACTTGTCTAAATTTATCACTCGTCGCCTCGTGAAGACTGGATTGAATCCGGCAATTATTTATTACGTTTTTAAATAAGTTTACCTCATAAAAAACAAATAATATTAACAAACATGCGTTGTCTCGTGTTAATAAAGCATCCATAACTCGAAATAGTGTGTTATTATGTTATTAAAATGAAAAAGGCCCCGTAATTTTCGCGTTTCTTTTTCCATATCATTTCGGCGATAAAATTAAAATTGCCAGCAAAAATACCGCCCACTGGTGTTCATGTAAACCAGGCATGTCAAAGTACAGCCGGTACCAACATAACCGCTACATAACCGCTACCGGGACGGGGCAGAGCCTGTCCCGTCGAAACCGGTACCGATACCGGGACAAGTCAACATTTGGATGACAACACAATGAGATGGGAGAAATTCGTATTTAAACCGACCCAGTTCCCAAGATCGCAAAGACAAACATGGCATCATACCAATTATTCTGCGGCGACATCAAAGTAATAGTAAAGCACGAAAATCGTGTTTTATGATTACTTTGATGTCGCCACAGAATTATTTATATGAAGTAACCAATGATGGTGCTTTCATTTTTGTTGATGCCACGTTTGGAAAGTTAAAATGATCGGCCTCATCGAGGTGGTGGTGCAGACAGAACATGCCCCTTTAGAGTATTTTGACATGTTCATTCACAAATAAGCGAACGTATGTCATGTAAGAGTGCCATACACAATTATTAGCCCGTTTACCCTAGTTCAGTTAGGAATTTTCGCATAAAATAATTTTGTCCCGTTACCAGTGGGACAAAAGCTTCAGTACCGGTGCCGGTTGGAGCATGAGGGAACCGGTGGTACCGGTTGACATGCCTGATGTAAACAAAAACAGATTCGCGCGTGTGAATATTGATTTATTTAACATTTAAACTCTTATTAATCTGACGATTGTAATACAAATAAAATATACCCAAAGTAGGTTGGTGTACCAAATGTTCACCACTCGTGGTGAAGTGGTGTTAACCGCGCGCCAAAGGCTCGCGGTTAACACCACTTCGCCACTCGTGGTGAACATTCGGTACATCAATATACTATGGGCATATTCTATATGTATACATCATCTTTGGTGGGGATGGTGCGGGGTTAGAGAAGGTAAGATTCAAGTTTGATTCGGAAGTTTAATTTAATGCACTATTAGGGATATTCTTCAACGATCGTTTCCTCTAGATCCACCACTCAGAATCTTTTAATATTAGAGATTCAAGCTAGTCGAAGTTCTAATTAAGTCCCTGGGGAGAGATATATATATATAGAATAAACGTATAGTGTTTTCAAGTTCAAAATTTATTCTACGAGTAGGATTAAGTATAAAACAGGCTCGTTGGTCGGCGAAATCGTGCTGTTACTCGCTGCAAAACAGTGCGAGAAGTGAGGAGCACATTGGTCTAATTCGATCGACAACCAAAACTGCCAAAATTAAACAAGGAGCAGTGATACATTTCTGTCTAAAAATAATTCCCCTGCAAACTTGAGCTAATGTTGCAAAAATACTTTATTAAATGAACAATGTTTATCTTTCTTATTTTTGTTGTTTATTGTTGTTTTTTTCGTCGTTGATTCAACTTCAGTTTTATAAACAAAGCAGACGACACGTGCATTTGTTTATTTACACTTCCCTAATTTGGAAAATCAAACATCACTCATCATGCGCCCGCCTTTCACAATCGAAAATATATGCTTTTCAACGACAGGTTTCAATTGATTTACTTTGTGTTTTCATTGTTGTCCGTTTTATTGTTAGACAGGGTTGAAATGCGTCATATATTCTAAAACTAAACTTTTCAGCGACGATCAACGTTTGATAAACGTCGGTTCATTAACATAACATAACATAACATAACATTTATTAGCATAAAACATCCTCTACAGGGCAATATGCGAGAATCTACAAGTACCATGAACAAAAGTACAATTTCATCCACCAATTTTCCATGATCAAAGTATTATATTTTTTTTATTAATCTGATACACGAAAGAACGCGGAGATATGAACTAGAATTTCCCATACAAATCACGAAACATATCATAATCGTCTGCCGAAAAAATGTCTCCCACAAACGTAAAACAGGCCATAACAAGACGAATGCGATAGAAGTCAGAGGTCAGCAAGTCCGTCTCTACTTTAGGAATAAATTCTTTCAGTGCTCTCCCTTTACCTAACGAATCGCCCGCAACCCCGTCGTAATATGCAAATTCAGCAGTTGAAAAAATATTATTTAAAAAAAAAATTAACAAAACAATATCATGTGACCCCTCGTTGGAACGAGTTCGTCGAGCTCGTTCCAACGAGGTATCACATGATATGGTTTTGTTGAAATATTTAGAAAAATTTAAAAAAATGGTATTCAGAATAATAAATTTTGATATCGTCTGCGTTGGGTAAAGGGTTAAACCTACGGGGAAAATTTATCACAATACTAGCAGCTGCTACTTGGTGTATAAAGAAACTACTAGGTGTATAAACGTTATTGTTCGAATAAACGACCATTTATGGGGTAAAACATGACATGGTTTTGTTGAATTTGTTTTTCAACTGCTAGATTTGTAAATTATGGGGGCGGATGCGGCAAATTCACTAGGTAAAGTGTTAACATTGAAATTGACCATTGACAAGTCAGCCATGACAATCGCCCCGCCCCCGGACATGTGCGCATTTAGACATGTGCCACCAGGACATTTGCCATTTGGACATGCCCTCCTCCACCCCTGGTTACCGACAATTCCGGACATGAGTCCCCCTCCGCTCCCGGGTAATTTATTTTTAATCATTTTTAAATGCTGTTCAGCCTTTCCAGTAAATTGTGTATATGTCATGGTTAGCACAAACTATATTAAAAATAAAAATTCGCCATTAGAATTAGCTATTTATTTCCAAAACAGTGAGTAATTTAAATTTGTGCATTGATATTAAGACAAACATTTCATGCAGACTTGACAACCGTTACTTATTCCCAGTTCCTTATTTGACGATAAGATAGGTTGATAACGAATGTCCAATCAGTAACTGGGAATAAGTAACGGTTACCATGTCCCCACACGACAATATTAGGCCTTTCCCCTTGAAAAAGATTATTGTTTTTCTACGGATTATTATTTTGAGTTGTTTTTTTCCACACATTTTGTCCGTACGATTCAGAAGCCATTTTCGAACCGATTTTCACATGATTTTGCACGAAATCTAAAAATCTAAAATGACCACTAGCCGGTCTTTATCTTACCTAACATTCTGCATAGACAAAATATTCCGTCAAGCGTTTGTTAACCCTCTACGGCTGCTAAACATCAACATTTTGATAGCGTGGACTGTTTTCAGGCACCAACAGCACACTATGGTTATGTAACAGATAAACAAAACTTATTTTACCGTGCATAGAATTCATTCAGGATCATTTTTATAAATAGTAAGGGATTTAAAAGAATGAAGCTTAACCCATTTGGGACTAGTTAAGGAGAGATGCCCCTTAAAATTTACATTTTCGGTGCATTTCGCTAACTACCTGTTGGCGATTTTCAAGAACAATTGGACAATGGCAGGTCTTGGTGTAGTATTACAAGTTGCATGGAAAGAATAATCTGCTAAACGTTTGTTAACCCCTTTACAGGCTGTTAAACGTCAAAATTTTGATAAAATTGGCTGTGCTCGGACACCAATACCACCAAATGAGCATGAAACAGATAAACATAATCTTTTTTACCGGACGCAGAATTCACAGGGGATAATATTTGAAAGTCTTAAAAAAAAACTAAGCCTTAACCCTGTTTTGCCGGATCATAGACAGACAGTCCTTAACTGGTAGAGTGCTAGAAGCCACTATCAGGGCTTTAGTATGAAGAGTAGGTACACCAGCCTAAAGGTGTTGTATTCTGTGGATGTGCTTCATATTATCTTAGAAGTGAAATTAATAAGTCTATATGGGTTTGCCTTGTTACAATTTATGGGAGAGTGCCCCTTGGCACTCTCCCATAAATTGTAACAAGGCAAAGACACATGAACAAATTTTGATGACCAAAAATAACTTAGCACTCTACCAGTTAAGAACTTAAGGGCCTATATAAGTAATGGAATTTTGTTTATTTTGAAATTCTCACCTCTCGTATTCCTTAAATTCAGATTATATATACACAAATTATACATCAAAATGAAGGTTGGGATGTATAGAACACGAAACACATATGTAATCAACTCATAGAGTCGACTGTAGGCACCACTGGTTCCTGGAAGTCTGCTACCGTATTCGCACCAGAACTGATAATAAAATAACATTTCATCAGAACAACTTGTGGCCAAATGTGCTTCATATATTCAAGAACAAAGCTAGGCATTCAAAACACTTTCGAATACAGCGATAGGTCTGCATTTTGGAAAAGGACAACCCTGTCTGCATTTTTTATTGAAGATGGTTTCCATGCTCGACAGACATGCGCAAATCAGTCGTTACCACGAATTTCCATCAAAAAAACAAATCGTAATTCTGAGAAATTTCAACAGGTATCATGATACCTTGCATTGAATATGGCAACTGTGCAATCTCTATCTAATATCAGTATATTGTATGAAGGTGATCTTTTTCATTATTTGATTTTAGACGGCGTTGTTTTTACAGGCTTTTTCTGTCCGATGCCGTCGACCGGAAATCGAAAGTATACTTATACGTAAACAAAAGCAAAGGCGTTGGAATTTTCCCCAATGCAGCTCTGTCGCCGTGTTTTGAAGAATTTTTATTCCCTAGCTTTGTTCTTGGATATGTAAAGCACATTTGGCCACAAGTTGTTTTCGTGAAATATTATTAAATTATCAGTTCTGGTGCGAATACGGCAGCAGACTTCCAAAAACCAGTGGTGCCTACAGTCGACTCTATGAGTTGATTACACACGTGTTTCGTGTTCTATACATCCCAACCTTCATTTTGATGTACATTTTGTGTATATTTAATTTGAATTGAAGGAATATCAGAGGTGAGAATTTTCAAAATAAACAAAATTTCATTACTTATATAGGCCCTTAAAGTTCACGTTCACATTTTCTGTGGATATCTTCAAGTGGTTCTTACAGATTTTCAAGAACAAATAGACTCTTGAAAAGAATTATTCTCACAAGCGTTCATTTACCCTCCACAAACCGCCAAGCATCAAAGTTTTAGATAAATTTGAGATTTTATGGGTTGTTTGCAAATAAACGCAGCACTTAATGGGTATGTGGCAAACAAACATAACTTCTTTTGCCAGGACACAGACTTTTCGGACGCTGATATTGATATTAACCCTCTCCAAAAATAGTAATGATTTTAACATAAACTTTCTTTTATCAAACTGAGCCATTTGAGATTATTATACCCACTTTTGTCAAGGCATCAATAAAGACACTTTAGTGATACAGTTAACCCTTTACCCAACGCAGACGATTTCAAAATTTATTATTTTAAATATCATTTTTAAAATTTTTTGCAAAAATTTCTACAAAACCATATCATGTGACCCCTCCTTGGAACGAGCTCGACGAGCTCGTTCCAAAGAGGGGTCACATGATATGGTTTTGTTAAAATTTTTCGAAATATAATATTTTTTCAGCTACTGAATTTACATATTACGAAGACGGATGCGGGCGATTCGTTGGGTAAAGGGTTAAAAACGATTCTTCAGACACTCTGGGGTCATAAAAAATCATGGAATCTCGTCCGGAAAATGCGTGATTCTCTGGAATCATAAAGTATAGTGTTCAAACTGAAACCGTTTCGAAATACAAATGGACGTTTGGGCCGAATCCATAATAATACACAATTTGGGAGAAAAAACCCCCGAGAAAAACACACATATTGATAGAAAATATATTAAATTTAGTGTAGTTTGCAAAATAAATCCATTATAAGGAAGTTATATATATCTTGATGTTTTTTCCTGCACTACAATTTGTACATCAATAATCCAAATACTGATTATTGTAAAACAACATGCAACAGTATATAAATAAAAGGATCAGCCTTGACATCTGAAAGTATAATTGGCACTCAGGTTCTTGTATTTTTGTAAATATATATGAAATGTTCAATAAAAGTAACAGATGTGTTACCGGTGTTACAGATAGGGCAGATGATGGGTGGGGTGTGTGTGGTGTGTGTGTGTGTGTGTTTGTGGGGGGGGGGGGGGGGGTGGTTAATAACTAGTATTCTTGATAACCGGAGAGGGGTACTTCTCCCATTGGCAAATGAACCGGGGGGGGGGGGGGGGAGGGTGGCACTCATGTCCGGAATTGTCGATAAACGGTGAGTGGTGGTGGGAGGCTTATTTATTTATTTATTTATTTATTTATTTATTTATTTATTTATTTATTTATTTATTTATTTATTTATTTATTTATTTATTTATTTATTTATTTATTGGGGTTTAACTACACTTTCGACAGTCATAGTGACCTCGTGTCGGACAGGTTACGTGTGGGGGAAGCCGGAGTACCCGGAGAGAACCACCGAGCAACGGCAAGCAACTGTCAGGCTCCCTAGCGTACAAAATATGCAGAAACAGGGGTAGCTTTGACTGAAGACAAGTGAACCATCAACGTGCAGTACGACTTAGTACACAGCGCCACAGGATTTCAATTTAAGGGGTCCTAAGTAAGATATGGGAGGAGGCCCAAGGTCGAGATGCCGAAGGCATCTCCCGAACGCCGCAGGCCTGAGCTAGAGGGGGATAGGGGAGGAGGTAGTTCAGAGATCTGAACGTAGTGGCTACCCTCCTGTAACAGGGGGATAGCCACCACGTTCGGATCGCTGAACTAGAGAGGAGGGTGTCTGGGGGGATCTCCCCAGGAAATATTTTCATATTTGAACGCCCTCGGAGTGATATCTGAGCGTTTCTACAACAATGACATGATGTGTATTGTTGTGTACAGTTTGATATTGGGTCGGAAAACCACGTTCAGATAGTAATTCGAAGTTTGATTTTGGGGGACCCGAGAGAAAAGTGGAGGGGGCGGACCCCCGAGGCTCCCCTGTGGCGCCGCCACTGCCCGCATGGGCAATCGCGATGAAGTCCCTAGCCCAAGGAAACAACGCAGTAACCCCTGGCGGAGATCGGACCGTGGACCTTTCAGTTGAAGTCCAAGCCGTAACAACCGATCTCCTGGAGGCTCATGTCCTAGCGGTAAGTGTCCGAGTGACACAAGTTAGGACGGACACTTGTTCGTCATTCCGCAGCCCACACTGATGGCCTTTTAACCGTTTCGTAAGATGAAGGGTCGATATCAACAGATGTCCTTAATTGTAATTTCTGTCATTTATAAAAACAGCAGTAACAGATATTTCAGTTCAGTTGACGTTAGAATATATTGTAATTTGAATACATATGTCAGGAATCGATAAAACTAAATACTGAGACGATATATGAATCGCTGTAACATCTGTGGCAAGTGATACATAGTTCATAAACATGCATTGAACAGGAGAGCATCGATGCATTCATTTGTTTTTGTTGAAGTCTTCATAAAAATTTGTCACGAGATAATTCCACGTCACGAATTTCTTTTATGAAGCTAAGCAGTTCTGAAAATTCCCGTCCTTTCGTCCTGTGAACATACTTTGCATGCCGGGTTCCAAGGTTGCGGGTCAGAGGAGACCAACGTCGTAGAATGGAAATATAAATATATATAACCCCTTACCTATCATGAAAGGAAGACGACACCTGCAAACAAAAATTCTTGAATAACTTTTGTGTATGTGTGGGTGCCAAATGCATAGATTATGACCCCTCATTGGAACGAGCTTAACGAGCTTGTTGCATTGAGGGGGTCATAAGCCAAGTTTCTGAGACAAAAAATGTAACTATAATAAAAATTAAATGGTGATTTTTGTGAATAGCGCTGACCGATTTGGGCCATTACGTTGGGTAGAGGGTTAAGCTATGCTTTGGAGGCATACTCTATGCCTACGAGCACGAAGAACTAGAAATAGCAGAGTTTTGTTTAAGAACTGGTTAACCCTTTAGTTAACACGGCAAGAGGAACTGTTTTTGAATAACTGAAAATTTATTTATATTTTTTGGAGTGGGGGTGGGGGCGTGTGGGAAGTAAAACATGCCTTCTCACAGTGATGACCAATGCAGAAAACATTATGGGGGCGTGTGGAACATGGGGTTTCTTAGAAGTAAATAACCCTTAACCCCAACGTCTACGCCACTAGAGGGAGACATACCAATATTCTCGTGTTTTGCGCACGTATGATCTGTGCCGACGAGTATAAAACACGAGAAACAGTAGAGCTTTGTTTTGGAACTGGCTAACCCTTTAGCTAACACAACTAGAAAAAACATGTGTTTGAATAACTGAAAATTTTCGTTTTGAATCTCAAAAGCTTAGCTTATTGCCCTCGTTGGGACGAGCTCAACGAGCAAGTTCCAATGAGGGACGCCTAAGATACGTGTTGGAGGTAAAAACTGAAAAATAGCAACACTTGGCTGGCGATTTTGGTAACAGCACTGGACATGTATGTTCTTTACTTGGTTAACCCTTTACCCAACGAATCGGACGCATCCGCCCACGTAATATGCAAATTCAGCAGTTGAAAAAATATTATTTTTCAAAAATTTCAACAAAACCATATCATGTGACCCCTCGTTGGAACGAGCTCGTCGAGCTCGTTCCAACGAGGGGTCACATGATATGGTTTTGTTGACATTTTTTTGAAAAATTTGAAAAAAATGATATTTAAAATAATAAATTTTGATATCGTCTGCGTTGGGTAAAGGGTTAAAGGGCATGGTTCCTCTCTGTCTCTTCAGTTTCCTTTTATTACTTATTACTTTTGATAAAAACAACAGACAGCTCTAGGATCTGTCTGTTGTTTTCGTTCATTAAAAGTTAAAAGAGGAAACTGGCCTTTTATTTTCTGCTATGTCATAGGACATAGGGTATTTTCTCAAAAATTACTTGCTTCCTAATTGGACTAATAATTTAAGAGCAAATAATTTTATTGAAAGTCGATTTTCATGACGATAAAAGTCAGGGATGTGTCACTTTGTTACACTTTGTTCTACAGCAAGGCTCATGTTAGAAGAATCACACTATGTCAAAACTGCACAATGAGAAGAATATTCATCATTTCTTACTTTATCACAAAGCTCGGAACGCTTGCATCGCATCTTGTGAGTAAATGCCTTCAGACGACAAACACACCTATAGGTAGATATTCTATTGTGAACGATGCCATCTTACATCTCCATAAATATGTCGATAAATTATCCAAAATTGCTGACGATAACATACTCTCCAACTCATTCAAAGAGTGCTCAAATGTAAACTTCCGAAAACTTGGATAACTCAGTTATATCGTTATAATATCAAAGTTTCCGATGCTAATACATTAACCAATAGTGATGGAAAATGCATGAAAGATGTACTAAAATTTCAGCGTAGAGAAAGACTTGCTAAAGATATGTTTTATGATGACAAAATGAAAGGCAGTAATAAGTTACGAACGTATCGATTAGTTAAAAATGAATACAAGCTTGGACCTTATCTGAAAATCACCAGATCTCGACGGGTCGTGAACTGTTTACTAGACTTAGGGTTAGTAACCATAATTTAGAAATAGAAAAGGTTCGACATAATCACCCCCCAATGCCCCTAAATGATAGGAGATGGCAGGTGTGCGATACCGGAGAAATGGAAAGAGAAAAACATTTTGTTATGGATTGTGAGGCATATGTCGAAATTAGGGAAACGGGGTTCGAAGAAATTATAAAATAAAACAAAGAATTTAAACAATTAAATGATTCGGAGAAATACTATTATATATTGAAAAACTGTGATAGTAAATCGATTAATATTATTTCTAACATGATCTGGTCATTCTTCTGTAAGTGAGATCACCTTGTTAAAGAAAAAAGTCATTAGCACTTTATATTATACATCATGTTTATTGTGTCTTCTTAATGGTTATGTTTATATTGTTCAACTGCCATTATGGTGTAATGCATTAAGCTATTAAAATTAAACTACATACACACTACGAGATACTTCCAACATGAAGGGGAATTCATTAACAGTCGTGGTAACCGTTACTTATTCCCAGTTCCTTATTCGACATTCGTTATCAACCGATCGGTTGATAACGAATGTCGAATAAGGAACTGGGAATAAGTAACGGTTGTCACGTTCCCAATTCATTATTGAAGAAAGCATATATCACATGTTTGTTTAGTAAGCAAGCAACACAGCTGGTCAATTTCACTTCTGGTAAGAGCAATACCCCGTACTGAACTTCAGATTCATTTACTCACTAAAAGCGTTTTCAGCGATCCCAGCATTGCCATAAAGTAAAAAAAATCAATTTTCATTCCATTTTTCGATTTCTACACGGTGTGGTACCTCAACTGTGAACCTCGGTGTACAACAAACACGAATTGCGTCAGAATTAAATTCAATCACTATATATTTCTTATCTGATACTGGACTAAGTTCAGATCAAACAAACAAACGAAATGGTTTCACGCGCCGAAGGCGCGCAGGGACGGAATGGGGAGCAAGCCCCTTTCGACCCTCTCTGATTGTACGTGATTTGGGCTCTAGTTTTGGCTTGTCTGGACGTGGAAGAGTGGGAAGAGTTAAGGGAATCAACGGCGTCTGTGCCTCCTACGATTTTTCTTTGGAGGAGGAGGGTGTGTTGGAGAGATAGTAGTTGGTGGAATGGACGGATCAGGCGGAAGAGTTGGTTCTTCTTTGGCTTTGTACGGCCTGATCCTTGCTGCTGTTTCTTGAGATTGTTGGTTGGACTCTGGGAGACAGTTCATGATTGTCCTGATAGCATCTGCTGTGAATTTTCTTTCTAGGAAGAAGTCGTACTTGTGCTGCATCGCGCTTCGGACAGTCTCGTTTGGAATCTCCTTCCCAAGGAATGCCTCCACGGACTCCGGGAAACTCTCCTCCTGGTCGGACTCCTGGTCCAAAGAAGCTGGAGAAGCAAGAGCAGGGGCTGGGGGGGGGGGGTGTGGAAGGTGCGTCATCTGAGACAGCTTCCTGCACCATTGACAGAGCACCCTCCTCCATCTCCTCTTCAGATGAAGAGTCTGATGAGCTGGAGAATGAGCGGTGGCCTGACGACCCGCAGTCCTCCGGACCCTCCTCCTGGAAGTGGGGTACCGGGCTGAACAAGGGTTTGTTCAGGAATGACAGGAGTCGTCCTTTTGACGCCCTCACTTGCCTCCTTCTCTTCGTTTTCCTTCTTCTTCTTCTCCAGGAACTCCGTTGTTCGGCGGGCATCTCGTCGTCTGGCGGAGGGTCCGTTCTTTCTCGTCCTCTTCTTCTTCTTGGTGGCTGTATTACTCCGGCGGCCTTCATCCAGCTTATCCGCGTCACTAGGAGGTTGACCAGTGTGAGGGGAAATCCCCTCACGAAAGGTGCTAAACCTCTCCAAGGACGGCGGTTCCGATTCTCTATCAAAATCCACTGTCAGGTGAATTTTACCCTTGAGCACCTGGATACTCTAGGTGGTGGCAAGGGTAGCCTTCACTCTGACAAGTGTCTCTTGGAAAACAAGTGGGAGCTCCATTGTCGAGTTGTTAGCACCTCGGAGTCCAAGGTGCGAATCAAAACCAACGACTGAAAGAACGAAACGATCTGAAAGAACGAAACTCTAAGTTCTGATGATTATTGTAATCGTTTTATACCAAAATGAAATCAAAAATCAGAAAAAAATCGTTATTTATTTCTTTTTCAAAGCGTTCATAACGCTCGCACCACACGGTATCACGTCTAGTGTTTAAAGGCCTTTATACATAACTTGTAACCTTTCTTTTAAAACGTAGCGCAATATACCGTACACCGACGATTTTTGATTTTTGCTTATTTTGCCTATTTCCAGGGATTTCGGGACTAGTTTAGAATAAATTCAACAAAGAAGTCTTTATCTTCTTTTATGCATATGACTTGGGGAATCTGACAATTGCTCGCCTTTCTCGGTGGTTCTCTCCGGGTACCCCGGCTTCCTCCACCCGTAAAACTGTCCCGGTATGAGGTGACCCTGGCTGTCGAAATTGTTGCTAAGCCTCAGTAAATAAATAAATGCATATGACTGCAGTGGGCAAACAGCTTCTTTTATGGTCCATGTTTCTGAAATATTCCGCCTTATTGACTGAATTTCCCACATAGACCAGTTGCCTTTGAACGCGGTACCTGGGTGGAGACGAACAATATTTAACCCTTTACCATCGTAACGGCCAAACCCGGCCAACGTTATTCTCAAAAATCGCCAATTAATTTTCATTTTTTTTTCATTTTTTGTCTCAAAAACATAGGTTATGACCCCTCGTTGGAACGATCTCGTCGAGCTCGTTCCAACGAGGGGTCATAACCTATGTTTTTGAGACAAAAAATGAAAAAAATTAGTTATTCAAGAATTATTTTTGCAAGTGTCGTCTGCTTTTCAGGTTAGGTAAAGGGTTAAGGGTGGTAAAAATGTGCAATATCTACAATTTGAAAAGCAGTGAGATTCGATTCGATTCGAAATTTTATGTCTGATTCGATTCTATCCGGTATTTGAGACTGATAAACTGTTAGTATGTCTGCAGAGAGACGGTATTTTTAACTCTGTGTAGATGCGCCAGCTTCTGAGGAGTACCTAGATGGGTCGTTTGTGGAGGGTGTGTGTGTGGGGGGGGGGGGGGGGGCATTGTTGTTCAAAGTGAGATCCAAGTCACTCGGGTTGAGACGGGAGTATCGGAAAGAGCGTGCCGGATATGAACTAAGAAGTAACGGAGACCCTGGAACTTTTCCTTTTAGAATTCCCCAAATATTTGATTAGCAAAACAGGCTCCTTGGGAAACTAATGCAAAATGGTATGAAAACATGAAGGCTAAGTGGATGAGGAATAACGTGAGGAGAAACGTCCAATTATATAGTTGGGGAGATTGAGAAAGCACTAATGGGGGAATTACGAAACAATTTTTGACTGAATGCTGGGAGATTGGGAGTGGGGAGGGGGAGCGTGCTGGTACGAGAGAAATAACCCGGTGGTGGACTGGGTTGTTGTGGGCCTTCTAGTTGGAGGGCCGTGACAAATAAGCGGAAGGCCAAAGAAGTATTATTACAGTTAAAACTAGAAGTCCTGTCACGAACTGTGCGCTTATCTAGGCTTAATTTCACGTAGGAATTGCGCGCAACTGCCACATCGAATGGCATCCGAAGCATGGCAGGTTCTCCTGATTACTCAGAGCAAACACAGGCAATGTTTCTGCCAATGGACCTCCGGGTTACCCGGAGGTCCATTAGCTGAAACATTGCTTGTACACAGGCCATATTACAGACTTTGCTAGCCTTACTATTGCCATAACGCGTAGACTAACGCGCAGATCGACGTGCTATTTGTGCGCGCATTTCATGACAGGACTTCTAGTTTTAACTGAATTAGATGCGATATATCTATTGATACTATCATAACACAACAGGCAAAGTGCCATTCTCTTCGCCTCAGAAGTCGCAATATCCCGTGTACGGTTAAATTCAACTACACGCGAGGATACAGGTCGACGGTATTGTATTGATCAGCGCATTTGAGGATTCACCGCGGTCCAAACAATATGTCTACCTTAATTGTTGTCGCTCTGATTCTGGCATACCATGGTTTTGTATGTAAGTACATTTATGCTTTAACGACGGAAAGATATAAAATTAAATAATATGAAAGACAGAACATGCAGTACGTGGAGAGTGTAGTATCACTAAATCACCCACAGAGTGGAGGTTCCACCCGAGCAATAATTGCAAATTTGTTGCAAAGCTTAACCATCACATGTAAGGTTGCAGCCAATGGACCTCCGGGTTAAACCCGGAGGTCCATTGACTGAAACATTGCTTGTGTTTTTTGTCCATATGTACAGAATTTGAAAGTGATACTTTGGTTGATAACTCCAATCCACGGGTGATTTAGTTACAATCCACTCTCCACGTACTGTATATATTTGAAATCTCTGCACACTATCAATGTTCCAATAATTTTGGTTCTCCCTCTGTCATATTGATTACTCTTCAACCAGTAGCGGACACGGGGTATTGTGCCCCTGGTGTTGAGGAAGATAGGGGTCCCAGAGCAAGCAGGCATACCATGGTTGGGACCGGTAGGAGAAAAGTTTTATATTCAAGTATAAAACTAGCAAAATCCTTGACTCTATACCTTTAGTATCTCACTCGAAACTTTTGGGGCCCACGCAGAAGGTCCTCGCAAGCAAATTACTACAAATACGGGACACATTTGTGGGTTACTGGGGGAATGGGTGGGGTATCATACAAAAACAATGCTCAACATCTTTTAAAACTTACCCGGACACCAAGGGCCCCCGAATATTTGAGAATCTTTTTTTTTTCAATTTAATTTTTTTTAAACATTTATGCCCCCCCTCCGCTCCTGAGCTCATGGCGGATTTGACTTTCAATAGCCCTCCCTGTGGTGAGCCATCACTGCTAACACTCTATATTCTACAGAGTTTTTTCTTTTGTAAATACTGATAATCTTGTATACCCCATCCCCTCCATCCTCTGCACATCATATTCTTCACACTTGTGTGCCTGAGGTGTTGTGGTGGGGGATGTGCGATTGACTTCCCTGTAAAATATCCAATTTTTTTTTATATCCATCCACTCAGAGAAAAAATTGATTTTTCTGTAGATTTGTTTTCACTCAACAATATGTTTTTTTTCAACTATATTTGCATTGAGAACAAAAAAAAAAAAAAAAAAAAGAGTATCGATTTTGCTGCACGGGCCGACCTGAACCTGAAATTTTGGTCCCACCTTTTCCCTTGAGCGTTTCTTTCATGCCCGCGCGTGCCAGATTTTTATATAAACAGACATTATTTCCAGAAAAGCAAGCTGCTTGGTATATGCGATCCCAGTGAAGGCCAAGTTACATCTCACCATGGGCGTGTTCTTTTGGGGAGCACTATATGAGTACGTAATCCAAAATTAACCCTTTACCCAACATAACGGCGAAAACCGGCCAGCCCTATTCTCAAAAATCGTCAGTTAATTTTCATTATTTTTTTCATTTTTTGTCTCAAAAACATAGGTTATGATCCCTCATTGGAACGAGCTCGTCCAGCTCGTTCCAATGAGGGGTCAAATCCTATGTTTTTGAGACAAAAAATGAAAAAAATTAGTTGTTCAGGAATTTTTTTTGCAAGTGTCGTCTGTTTTTCCTGTTAGGTAAAGGATTAACCCAGTATCAAACGAATTTTGTTTGTTTGTTTGTTTGTTGGGCTTTGACGACACTATCAAAGGCAAGGGTCACATCGTGTCGGAGTATCAAACAATATCAAACAATAGCTTATTTATTTATTTACTGGGATGCAACGACATTTTCGACAGCGAGGGCCATCTCGTGTCGGACAGTTGTACGGGTGGAGGAAGACGGAGTACAAGGAGAGAACCACCGAGCAACGGCGACCAACTGCCAGAGACTCCCCAATGTACTAACTCCTCACAAGTAGGGTTAGTCTTGGATGAAGACAAGTGCACAATCGACGTGCAGTATGCCATCGTACCCCAACGCGGGCAATCGGTTTAAATCTCTTGCCCAAGGAGACAACGCAGTTACCCCTGGTGGGAATCGAACAGTTTAACTTTAGGTTTGAAGTTCAATGCTGTAACCACTGAGCCAGTGCGATCCCTCAAACAATAGCACAATGGAAAACGAAGTGGAAGAGCGGTGGCTCTGTATGTAGAGATGCAGGCTGCAAGCCGAGAGGTCCTCGGTTCAAATCCCTCCTGCGTTGCGTCCTTGGGCAAGACACTTAATCCCAATTGCCCACGTGGGGACACAGTGGCGTTGTGTACTAAGGCGTACTGCACTTCCATGGTGCACGTGCTTTCAACCAATGGTAATCCTGCTTGTATGACGTTAGTACGTTGGGGAGTCTGACAGTTGATCGGTGGTTCTCTCCGGGTACTCCGGCTTCCACAACCCGTAAAACACTCAATGAATAAATATAAATTAATGTAAAACGAAGTAGTGATTAACATAAGTCACAAACTTCACTGAGGTCTTTTTATTCGTGTGTGTTTCATTTGGTGTCGGTTGATTGCAGTACGGTGATAAATACACGACAGTGAGGCGTTAACCCTTTGCGGAACAAAACTGGTCAGTGCTATTCACAAAAATTGCCATTCAATTTTCATTATTTTTTTATTTTCTTGCCTCAAAAACATAGCTTATGACCCTCATTGAAACGAGGTTGTTCCAATACGGGGTCATAAGCTATGATTTTGTCGCAAAAATGGAAAAAATAGTTATTCACTGGTTTTGTTTGAAAGTGACGTCTGCTTTTCATGCTAGGAGAAGGGTTAAAAAATACTAAGATAGAACACAACGAGGTAGAGAACAGGGGGCAGGAATTCAAGGTTCAAGTTGGAGTTGTTTAACCCTTTACCCAACGAATCGGCCGTATCCGCCCGCGTAATATGCAAATTCAGCAGTTGAAAAAACATCGAGCTCGTTCCAACGAGGGGTCACATGATATGGTTTTGTTGAAATTTTTTGAAAAATTTGAAAAAATGATATTTAAAATAATAAATTTTGATATCGTCTGCGTTGTTTAAGTTTAAGCTCTAAACTTACGCCTGAAACCCCCTCAATTTATGTTTAATTCTGTTAATATTTCATGTTAATCTTTATAAATTTATTTGATTTGAAATAAATACTGTTTAAACAGAACTGGTTCCATCTCAGGGACAAGATTAGAACCAGTTTTGGTTCTAAAGAGAACCTATATTTTTTGCAGTGCAGATTCCACGCGTGGTGTTCTTCGAACATTTCACAATATCTGTATCTTATCGAGTAAAGTTGAATACGCACAGCAATTGTGATTATAATAAGACAGAATATAACGAAGAGGGTGCACAGGGGACTAGAATTAATGACTCGAGTTGGAGGTTTGCCTGTATTTCACGTGCGCTGAATGTACGCTGTGAAATACAGGAAAAACTCTAAAAAGGGTCGTTGATTCCTGTTCCCCGTATTGTTGTACTCTACCTGAGTTATATTCTGTATTTATACCACGATGAAACTTGAATTAAATGAATGAAGCTAATATTTTTAAAGAAAAGCATGACCTCTTGTGGTCTGTTTCTTGCTTGACGCTGTTTGCTTCAAGTAATTTCGTTGACGCCATAACATCAATCGATGCGTGGCGACCAATTACATGTGTTCTTACCTGACATTCTTACATGTTGGCTAGATTCCATGCATGGTTTTTCAAGTACATGCACCTTACGAACCCCCAGAAGTGAAGCAAGCAGGTAAAATATGACCAAATAAATAAATAAATAAATAAATAAATAAATAAATAAATAAATAAATAAATAAATAAATAAATATCACTTTCAGGTTCACCCACTTTCAGGTTCACTTCAGAGTCTCATTGATTCAAACACTCTCAGACAGTTGTCTAAACATACAATGTCCATGCACGAAATCTGCCCGTTTTCCATTAAGCCCAATCCAAGCTCCAAGCTTGAGTCCATTCTACAGATCATTGATTGACCTTTCTCACCACACCGACTTGTGCGTTACACGTTCCCATTAAGCCTTTACCCAACGTAACGGCCAAAACCGGCCAGCGCTATTCACGAAAATCGCCAATTAATTTTCATTATTTTTTTCATTTTTTGTCTCAAAAACATAGGTTATGACCCCTCGTTGGAACGAGCTCGTTGAGCTCGTTCTAACGAGGGGTCATAACCTATGTTTTTGAGACAAAAAAATGAAAAAAAATAGTTATTCAAGAATTTTTATTGCAAGTGTCGTCTGCTTTTCATGTAAGGTAAAGGGTTAAGCTCAATCAATTACACTGTCTAATAATTTTTTTTCTGCTCCAAGTCTCTCTCCAAATAAAACTACTCTTGAGTTAACTTAACCCAACAACTCATTCCGACACCCATAGTCAAAACATTTCCACGCTTTCCTTAAGGGGACGTCCAACCTAACTTTAGTCAAATTTCATGTAATTTTCTTTCAAGTCTAAAAAAGGCCCAAAATGAATAACCCCAATAAATTATATACCAAAATGCTTGGAATGAAACATAGAACATGTGGAAACTGAAATTTGCCATGGAACTGCTGCCATGTGTAACTAGCACCACCTGAAAGTCTGCTGTGGCATAAGTAAGAGAACAAAATTTTTACAATAAAATACCTCAAAATAAAATAACAGCTGTATTCTATAAACATTGAAGTACATACTCGAAGAAATCTTTTCCTAATTCATGAAAGTAATAAAGATTGAGACCAAATGTTATAAGTGGAGTGCTCACTGATTGAAGGCAGACATTTTCTTTTGTTTATGTTTTGATTTGGGGAGTTCAACAAAGGTTAACTTGAAGGAGTCCAGCAGAAGAAGTATGGAAGGGCAAAAGAGTGTCTCCCAATATCAAGATGTATGTGTTACTGTAATGGTTTGAAAAGAAAATATGATATTCTCCTATGTAGAATGCACTGCAAAGTCATACATTGTAGTTGAATAAATATATTTACAAACCCCTTACACTGTAACCCCTTTTATCCCATGCATCAATTTGATAGTGATTAAATTGTTAAATTTGACTGGTTTATCAATAAGTATATTAGCTTTGTTTAACTCTTGGACACCAATACACTCATGATATCTGTTGGAGAAGAAATAAGGGTAACTGTAACCTGTCACTGCAATAAACCATCTAATGTACTTAAAAGTTCATTGTTATTTAAAACACATCAAATCAACCTTACATAACCATTGTTGCATGTACTTTCCCCAAGGAGGCTTATTGACATATTGAGATCAGAAGGGCACATCCAGTGGGTCTCACATATTTGTTTCAAGAACGCAGTACACAAAGCAATCCCCAAAAGATGACAAGTGAGCTCCATTTGACACAAAAAATTTCCTGGGGGGGGGGGAGGGGGGGGGGGGCTCTCTTCCTTGTATGACTCTACCTCCGGCACTCAAGGCATATGCCTTTTTTCTGAAAGTTTAACTCTTTTTTCTTTTTGAAGATCCTGGCCACACTGTTCCAAACACTATCAGACAGGTAACCCTCCAAATAAGTGTATCTGCAAAAATCATGTTACACTGCAAAACATTCTTTTTAGAGTTTTAGTTCTGGACCTTTCATGCTTCTTACTTCCAACTATAACACTTAATTTATCGATTAATGGGTGAATAGAAAAGTCCTGCCATAATCAACATTTTGAGTTCCATAAGCCTTCAAAACAGCTCCGATAAAAGTGTCAAACATCAGATTGGTGGCTTTATACAGAATATTCATTAGGTTGTTGCTTGATAAGTAATAGGAACAAAATCTTCATAAGAAAATTCTGTAGCAATACAATTGAAGGTATCAGCAGGCACTTTGCAACAAATTGTAACAAATCAACTAGTTATAAACAAAATTTTCCAACTCAAAAGAGTGAAAAAGTACCACAACTCTGAAAAAATGTGGGAAGAAACACATGCTACAGCAGCTACACAGGCATTGTTTCCCCATGATGCTCGATCACAACACCAAATATCCTTCACATTGGAGTAGCAATGGTTGAGATACAAGGGAGAATGTTGGTACATGTAATGATGAATGGGTAAGAGGACAGAGGTCACCACTGGCACTGCACGGCCCTAGATGCACTTTTGATTTTCCAACTTCCAGGTCAGGGGCATAATAATCGCAACACACCCACCTTATCAGTTCATAATTTCAGTAAAATAAAAGAAATTATCAATTTGAATTAATTAATAGATGATGGAAAATATTTGGCTTCCTTCGCCTTCTCGTACTATTTAATTACCACAAACAATATCAGTTTGATGCCGACAATCAAAACTGAAGGCATGTGGTTTGGTTAAAAAGTAACTCGGCATGAATAATGAAGAAATTGCGAATATTTCGTTTGTTTAAAAGCCAATTGCAGCTAATATTGACCGTGCATTCGATAATTCGTTTCGGTTTTGACCACACGGCCACGCTGACACTCCGTGACAGCGGTTATGTTTATTGTGATATGCAAATTGGGGGATGGTTTCCGGTGAAGGATATTTGTCACATTTGTCAGTGTAAAGCGATCATAAAAGGCACTGATCGACGCTTGTATTACTATGGTTGGTTGCAAGAAAAAACTAAATTCTCAGCATCGTCCAAGCGCACCTTATTTAAAAGCACGAATGCATCATTTTCAACCCATCTTCAATCGGTCCTTTGCAGACATCAAACATACCCGCCTTCAAATTCCATGGTTACTAGGAAGTACATAACTTCGCAGCGACAGGGGGAAATTAACACGCTCAATATAGTTCCAGGTGACTTGGAATATACTTTGTGAAAAAGTGATTTCTGAAGCATTCTGCTTACTTTGTTATGAATATTGCCTTATTTTATGTGTATCGTCCCGATTTTATACACTCGGTTATTTTTTTTACAAGTGGTTCATGTTGTCTTTCTAGTGCGCAATAATTCAGATTTTTTGTCAACAAAAAAGTTCAGACGGCCTGTAAACACGAGAGGGAATTTCGAACCATATTTTGCAGTTATGACATTAACAGCTCACGTATTTGCTGTCACCTGTTTGCAAATCCGCTCATACATTGTCTCGAACAAATAAGGGGCGTGATCACGTCATTGCATTCTTACGATTGCCCAAATTGAGTATTTCTGCAAGAACCACATCGTAATCACATGACAGGAAAAAAATCATTGAAACATGGCCACATGCGGAACATCCAAAATTTGTGTTGGTGTTATTACATTCAAACGTCAAAACCCTCCAGAGTGTGTGTCAAAAAAATGCTTTCTCCGAGTCTGTAGTATGTTATCATTATATTGAGGACAAGGCTTTTACCGATTATTTTGTGGTTTTACCGGTTCGTTACTTATGCCATTTGCAAATTAATCTTCTTCAAAATCATAAAATTCACTTTTTTTCCTGAAAAAAATTATATGTACCTTTTCTATGCACTTTACTCATTATTTTGATATATAATTTGCCTTTCCTTACTTCTCTTATCTGTTTCTGAGGCATTGGGAAAAATGTCAACAAATTGACCAAAGTTAGGTTGGACGACCCCTTAAAGAGGATACTGACTACCCAATATTCTCGTAATCCTTAAATTCTACAAAGGGAATCCTGAGAGTCAGCTGAGCGGCCCTTTTTGGAGAACGTAATAGTTATTAATGGGTTCTTTGATCTTTATTGAATGTCTAGTGTGAGACAATATCCCACTGCTTTCACTCGCGTTCTCGGCAATGTTAATATAGCCAATTCGCTAAGCCTAATTTGCACATCTGTGATGTTCAGGGTGGTCACCTGTTGCAGTCGTACCTGTTGCGGGATGGATAAATCGTCGATCGACCGAGGCAAGGTTTGATTAATAGCCTGCCTGGCTAGCAATGGACCAAAATATAAATTTATGTACATATCTACACATCACAATCTCTAATCAATCTTGACACCGACTGAGACCACAATTCTGAAAAAAGAAGCCAATTGTGTACGAAGGTCTGCCCGCGGACCAGTGGTGGCGCGAGGATTTTCCCGACAGGGGGACTATTGCTCCGCGACAGGGGTCTACAGTATTTCATGACAAATACACAAAAGAGGCAGTTTTCCAGACGGCTGTAGCCCCTCCAACTCACCCCCACCCCCCCACCCCCCGGCGCAACCAATATTGCGGACACCGTAGGCTCGCGTTTTACGAACGGATTCGACTTACAGACAAAATCGGCCCTGCGGACCTATTCGATCGAATACAAATGTCACTAATTGTCGGGCTTTACTTTCAGTTATTGTATACTCCGTATTGAAACAGCTTGTTGATAAGCAAGGATATGCGTACATATAACTAACTAAAATGAATCATTAGCCTTTTAAAGGATATGACAATTTGCCAACTTGCAAATTTCCAGATCTTTGAAAATGCTGCTGGTTCATCTTAACCCATTTAAAGTCATAACGAGAAAATACAGTTCTAGAAAATACAATTGTAAAAGTTTTATAGTATTAACCCCAGATCGGGCAAATATAGATCACACCCAAGATCAAGCTCTCCAGCCACCAGTCTAAGTCTTTATTGAATTCGGTGTTGTTATGTTTGTTTACTCACTTTTCCTATAAATTTCCGCACAGACTTTCGTTGATGTAATGTGATGTCTTTTACTCATGAAGATAGAAAGACAAAAGTACATTACCCGGATTCCAGTACGAATTTTATCGTCGAGTCGGACGCGCGGAGGATTATTTCACGAAGCGTCAGCCGAGTGAAATAATCCGCGCGGCCCACAAGAGGATAAAATCGTACTCGAATCCCAGCAGTGATCTTGTGTATTTATTTTATTTTCTCCTTATTTGTTTTTCCCCAAATCAGCCCTTTATGATAGATTCAACTCAACCGACTTGTAAACATTAAAAAAAAACAGTCCGTCATCGGTGAGAGTGGAATACGATGCTGGGAGTGGAATACTATTTCCGGCGAGTGGAATGAGAATACGATCTGTTTTGGAGGAAGAAAAACGAATGAAAATAAATAAATACAGATATTTTTTCGTGCTCCGGTTATATGTATTCCAATCAATACGTATTTAATTCGCATTGAAAACACCAAGATATTAATAGTGGAACTATGTGGCGTGATCAAACCTACAGCTGTGGGGGAGTCTTTTCATTTTTAATGGTTATGTCATCAAAGATTCGGCAAATCAAGTCTCGACTGAGCAACAATTTATGGCATTGATTCAAAGAAAATGAATTTTTGTGGTAATTTTTAGATTCAGTCGCATGGAATATATCAGTTGGTCGGATAATTCTCATATAGGACATTTCAATCGCATTTTTGCATCATCTTCCTCTCTCCCTCGTCAAAAATTGAAGCAACAAAGGGGATGTCCCGTATCCATAGCGTGTCCATAGTTCCGACCAATGGGAGAAAAGGTTTATTTTTCAAAGTGAAAGATTGCTGTTTCCTTGCATCTGAACGATCAATGACAGACTGGTCTGCTGGTATATCGACATGCCCTCTGTGTGGACTGTCAATGGCAGTCCACACAGAGGGCATTTCGATATACCGACAGTCTATGCAATCAGATCCATGTCATTTTTTGGCCATTTTCGCGAAATATTATGCACCAACGGTGTTGGGCTTTATCAATTTTGGTAGCCACAGGGCGGGGGAAGCACCGGGAAATTTCCCGGTGGACCATACGGCCAGTCCGCCTCTGACTCATTTCATGTTTTTCAGGATTTTCTTTAATATTCTCGCAGATAATTACCTCTTTTAACAATAAATACGAATTTATCACCACGAATATAACTTTAGATGCTGATGTGGAGCTAAGCACCAATAAATAAATAAATTGTCCAAACAGTAGAGACTGATCCTCTTCACAGCTCTAAAAGATGCAAGATCTACACGGTGGCTCAGTGGTAGATTGTTCGACTTCTATGCCAGAGGTCACAAGTTCGATCCCCGTCTGGGACGACCCGCGTTGTGTCCTTGGGCAAGGCACTTTATCCCGGTTACCTACATGGGGGCACGATGACGCCGTGTACTAAGGCGTACTGCACGTCGATGGTGCACATGTCTTCAACCGCTGTAACCCTGCTTGAGCGGAGCTTGAACAGAGTTAGAATGTTGAGGAGCTGACAGTTGCTCGTCGATGCTCGGTGGTTCTTTCCGGGTACCCCGGCTTGCTCCACCCGTAAAACTGTCACGGTCACGATTAACAATTGTGCATAAGTACGTGACCTTAACCCTTTACCTAACGTAACGGCCAAAACCGGCCAGCGCTATTCTCAAAAATCGCCAATTAATTTTCATTATTTTTTTCATTTTTTGTCTCAAAAACATAGGTTATGACCCCTCGTTGGAACGAGCTCGTCGCGCTCGTTCCAACGAGGGGTCATAACCTATGTTTTTGAGACAAAAAATGAAAAAAATTAGTTATCAAGAATTTTTTTTGCAAGTGTCGTCTGCTTTTCATGTTAGGTAAAGGGTTAAACACCAATAAATAAACAAATATGCAAGATCTACAAATTGAAGAGAGGTGAGACTCGATTCGAGATTTGATTCGATTCGAAAATTTTCACCTGATTTGGTTCGATCCGTTTTTGGTTTTTTTTTAGATTCGCAGGTCTCTACTTCATAAGATACCGTTTTACACCCTTCTTCCGTGATGATTTACAACCCCGACTCCGGACATTCATTCTTTTAATACTAACTTGGATAAACTATTGAAATCATGGCTGACAATTTTCGTCATTGGAAGAGATTTACAAGAAAGTTAGCTCCCCTTAATTGCTTGAAGCTGTCAGTACATTTAACACTAAAAATATGGGATTTTCGACAAAAATTGAAATTTCTAAATGTTAGTGAAATTGTATCGCGATCACAAACTTCGGGAAAACCATTTAAAAATAAGAAAACAGCGTTTTGGGGATCTTTTGTAACCTTCTTACTGTTCATTATATCAGTAGTGTACGCATCGTGACATATAACTCATTTATCTTATTACAATATCAAAGTTTCCGGTGCTAATACGTTAACCAATAGTAATGGAAAATGCCTGAAAGATGTACTAGAATCTCAGCATAGAGAAAGATTCACTAAAGATATGTTTAATGATGACAATATGAAAGGCAGTAATAAGTTACGAACGTATCGATCAGTTAAAAATGAATACAAGCTTGAACCTTATCTGAAAATCACCAGATCGCGACAAACCCGTGAACTGTTTACAAGACTCAGGATTAGTAACCATAATTTAGAAATAGAAAAGGGTAGACATTAACAACCCCCAACGCCCCTAAATGATAGGAGATGCCAGGTATGCGATATCGGGGAAATAGAGAGCTAAAAACAGTTTGTTATGTATTGTGAGGCATATGTCGAAATTAGGGAAACGGGGTTCGAAGAAATTATAAAAGAAAACAAAGAATTTAAACAATTAAATGATTCGGAGAAATACTATTATATATTGAAAAACTGTGATAGTAAATCGATTAATATTATTTCTAACATGATCTGGTCATTCTTCTGTAAGCGAGATCACCTTGTTAAAGAAAAAAGTCATTAGTACTTTATATTATAAATCATGTTTACTAATTCTTCTTATTTGAAATGTTTGTATTGTGCAACTGCCATTATGGTGTAATGCATTAAACTATTAAATTAAACTATAATACAGAAATTGTCCTTTTCATTAATATAAACGCTTATAGGAGGTGAGATTTGCTAATTTTTTCCTTGGAAGAATAAAAACTTGCAAATTACTGTAAAACACATTCGCTAAACAAAGAGCCAAAGTGGACTCTTAGTGTTGGTAGATGTGATACTGGCAAATATTCTTAAGAATATTTGCCAGTATCACATCTACCAACACTAAGAGTCCACTTTGGCCATAATTTCGACATGTGCCTCACAATCCATAACAAAATGTTTTTCACTCTCTATTTCACTGGTATCGCACAACTGGCATCTCCTATTATTTAGGGGCGTTGGGGGTCGTTTATGTCTACCCTTTTCTATTTCTAAATTATGGTTACTAATCCTGAGTCTAGTAAACAGTTCACGGGTTTGTCGCGATCTGGTGATTTTCAGATAAGGTTCAAGCTTGTATTCATTTTTAACTGATCGATACGTTCGTAACTTATTACTGCCTTTCATATTGTCATCGTTAAACAATTTCCATCGTTAAACAGTTAAACATCGTTAAACAGCTTTCCATACAAAGCTAATTCCCTTTTCTTCTTTTTTAAACAACAGACAGCTCCGAAAGCTGTCTATTGTTTTCATTTATTAAAAGTAAAAAAAGAAAGAAACTTGGTTGTATTTTCTACTGATGTCATAGGTGTTTTCTCAACAGATACTTGTTTCTTAATTTAACCTTCTTCGTTCGTCTTAAAACTGCGGTGGGGATTATTATGCTCCCCGATGAGTCTTCAGGTAGGATGGGGAAATCTCACCCGAGGGGCAAGATATTTGAACCAGACCCGAGGCTTGCCGAGGGTCTGGTTCAAATATCTTGCCCCGAGGGTGAGATTTCCCCATTCCCACCTTCAGACTCATCGAGGATGATTTTTCTCTCCCCCCACGAGGATTACGTCATTATAGATAATTGGCGGTCACGTGCTGACATACCCAATTTATCAAGTCGTAATCTTTTCGAAAACGAACAATTTCATCGGGAAGATCGTACAAAAGTTAGGTACATACCATAGGTATATACTAAAAAATTGATTTGTAACACTGTCCGTTAAGGGGTTAATGAATTTGCGCGTGTCAAACTCTAATGTAAAGGGCATTGTGAGATTATTGATCGATCGATAAATTCGCGCAGTGATATTATTATTTATTTATTTATTTATTGTTGTTTATGGTCACATACTTCTGCACAATGGCTAATCATGACCACAACATGGAGACAAAGTCAAGGTCAGTCAATCGTTTAAACCCCATGTTGCCTATTTTAAAGGACTCGCACCCCAAACATTAGTGACTGGGTCCTATTTTACCAGTGAAACAGAGCTTGTTTACCACAGTAAACAAGCACTGCTTCACTTCCCAGGGTTCCCACGGGGGAGTGATATTATTAAATCTGCAGAGAAACATGGGGTTGAAACAAATCAACATTCCAGATACTGACTAAAATAGAATAGATTTTCTTTTTATTATATCCTACGAGACATTTGAATGGCACGTGGATTACATGCGGGAAATCGTGAAGCCATTTTGTTTATTTACAATTGTGCAGACGATGATGAAATAGTTCCGGCGACGTAATAAAATATGCAAATGAGTATGTCACGTGGGGTGGGTGGGTGGGATCTGCTGCCTCAACCGGAACACGCGTATGTTTCACGTATAGCGGGGGCGGGGGAGGGGGGGGGGAGAGAACATTTTATCGAAAGTCGCTTTTCATGACGATACGAGTCAGGAATGTAATAAATGAATTAGATCCGATGTTACCTTCCAATAATCTTCATTCCATCACATGTTAGTCACCATAACACATCTGTTGGAATATTTAACTGCAAGATGCGTACATGTGTTTTTCACTCGGAAACCCACAGCGACTGCATAAATTGAAAGAAGAGTACGTTTACGACTGAGGACAGATCATAAAATAATACAATGTTTTGTTTCGGAACTGAATGACAAAACGTTTGAAACGCGGGAGTATATACAGTGAGGCCGCCGTGGACTGGTCACTTTCCACGGGCGGGCAATATTTCCACGGACGCAATAATATTAGATTCCAAACACTCATTATGGGAATAATCATAAAAAAAAATTAATTAATGAAGCACCGGGTACAACCCGGTGCTCCATTAATTTAAATTTTGCTGATAATATTTATTACCTGGTAAACACATGCATGGAAATCACTGCCCACGCGTGGATTACGACCAGTCCACGGCGGCTGTTCTGTACATTACAGGCAAGATTTGTGAAGGGTTACTGAAACTGCAGTTCTCCGAATGGGAGCTATAGGTGTCTTCAAGCCTGTTCTAAAACCGTTTAGCTTCATTTTCATTCTGAATGTTGATGGTCTGTAGTTTTAGAAAGACCCGCCTGGAATAATATTTAGGAGGGGTGTGGGGGGGGGGGGGCAATCGCGTGACGCCCAAGAGGTATTGGAGGCTCTAGAATTGGGGAAGGTAGGGGGTTCGGACCTGCCGGGCCACCCATGGTTCGACCCAGTGTGAGAAAATTTAAATTTTCCGGTTTGAAACTTCCCAAATTCTTGACTCTAGACCTTTTGGAAGGATTGTATCTAGCACCAAATTGTGCCTGGTTACGTTAATAGTCGGTCTGTTAATCATTTCAGTTGGGCCGTTAATAAACCACGATGTCCCACGAATCAGGTTCTTGTTATATTAAACAAATGGTTTGAAATTTTGTTGGTGAGTTATTTTTCATTCACTGCATGTTAGGTCGTGATATTGGGGATACCTCAGAGGTTGCAATAGCCTATATGTGAGATAAAACGCCATCTAGCGGTTTTTAATAGAGCATAACATGAAGGAGATCAGCTGACTGGGGCAATATTTATTGATTTTGAGACTCTCAATAAAAATGTCACAGTGTCTATTTTGGAAAAGACTTTAAATATTTACACTGGTTGTCCTTCAAAATTGTGAGTTAAAAAATAAGGTGAAGGGGACAAGTATAATATGCCTTTTCAGTTGAATGCGAAACTGGACAGTCGTTGACGAATCGCCAAATTTGAACACAAAAAATACACACCAACATTTTTTTCCTGTTCATTTTTAATGAGATGATACACTAAGTGGATACAGGACTGTTTCCTCCCAAATGAGCTTGATGAGCTCAGGAGACAGGAAGAAGTTAACACTGTCGCCAATGCAAATCATTTAGTGTATTGTTACCTAGAATTTTATGTGTCGCAGATTGAGAAACATTGTCCACTGACCAATGGAAAATCAAGAACCAGGGCTGATTGCAAAGAAAGCGATAGAGGATATGTACGCTGTTTTATTGAATATCGATAATTATCTCATGAGTGCGGACCTGGAAGTTTTATTTTTCACGAGCGCTTGACAATGGATGAGATAATTCTCGATATACACTAAAATAGTGTAGATTTTAGTCGAGTTGTGACGAAGTCAAACTCGACTTATAGTTTGATGGATGAATGGCGGGCGGGCTTTCTTCGTAAACAATTGGTTTCCGGACGATAACTTGATAATGGTTCGACCCACGTTCGTGAACCTTCATAGGTAGGTTGGCATCGGTGAGAGGAAGAACCCTATTTATTTTGGACTCGCTAGGTCAAAGGTCAAGGTCACAGTGACCTTGAACATAGTAAATCGTAAACAATTGGTTTCCGGATGATAACTTTACTTTGGTTCAACCCACATTCATGAAACTTCATATGTAGGTTGGCCTTTGTGAGAGAAAGAATCCTGTTTATTTTGGACTCACTTGCTCAAATCAAAGCAATTGGTTTCTGGACGATAACTTGATAATGGTTCCACCCACGTTCATGAAACTTCATATGTGGGTTGGCAACAGTCAGTGGAAGAAACCTATTTATTTTGGACTCGCTAGGTGAAAGGTCAAGGTCAGAGTGACCTTCAACAGAGTAAATCGTAAACAATTGGTTTCCGTATGATAACTTGATAATGGTTTGACCCACATGCATGACACTTCATAGGTAGGTTGGCCTTGGTGAGTGAAAGACCCTTATTTATTTTGGACTCGCTAGGTCAAAGGTCAAGGACACAGTCACCTTGAACATAATAAATCGTAAACAATTGTTTCCAGATGATAATTTGACAATGGTTACACCCGCGTTCATGAAACTCCATAGGTAGGTTGGCATTGGTGCAAGACAGAGCCCTATTTATTTTGGAATCACTAGGCCAAAGGTCAAGGTAACAGTGACGCCCCACATAGTAAATTATAAGCAATTGGTTTACAGACGATAAGTTGATAATGATTAAACCCACTTTTGTGCTGTCACAACTCGAATTGGATCAGTGTTCCTATCGGAATTTTTTTTAATTATATGCTACGTTACATTTTACTGCGCAATATTCAGTCCAATTTCACTGCAAACGCGTACGTTACAAAACAATAACAAAGATCAGCTGCTCGTTCATTCAAGGCGACGTCATGCGGCGAAGCGTAACGTCATTTAGGAAGCTACTGAAAAAAAATCATCGTGTGCACCTGGAAATATTATTTTTCACTCGCGAAATAAAAGTTTCAGGTCCACACTCATGAGATAATTCCAGATACTAACTAAAATAGAATAGATTTTCTTTTTATTATATCTTACGAGACATTTTATTGCACAATATTCAACCCAATTCGACCCCAAATGCGCACGTTTCAAAACAATAACAAAGATCAGCTGATCGTTCCTCCAAGGAGACGTCATGCGCCGAAGCGTGACGTCATTTAGGAAAATACTGTGTAATATTTCTCGACATTCATCGAGTCGATGGATATCGAGAAATATATTTTAGATAATTTGCGATAATTCACAGGCTACCGTATAATAAGAAATTATTGTTTTATTGCAGTTAACCTTCAACATATCTTAACTTCGGCTGTATCTGCATCATAAAAATACAGATGTTCATTTTAAAACCCTGAATATATACACAATAAATTATTAAATGCATTTAGATAAACCTTTCCCAATGAGATAATGATAATCCTTTTTGCCTAGCAAGAACGTTTATTTTAAAATTTAGAAGACTACTTGAATTTTAAATAGAATATTTGTTTTTCACTGTTTGTATATCAGTATCACTGAATTATTTATCGAGCGTACTTGCGATTAACCCCTTTCGCAAACGTAACGTTAAAACCGACCATTGCTAACCACAAAAATTGCCATTCAATTTTCAGTATTTGTCATTTGTTGTCTCAAAACATAGCTTATGACCACTCATTGGAACGAGGTTGAGCTGGTTCCAATGAACGGTCATAAGCTATGTTTTTGACAGAAAAAAATGAAAGAAATTTAGTTATTCAATAATTTTGTTTGGAAGGGTCGTCTGCTTTTCATGTCAGGTAAATTGTTAAATGCAACTTGATGGTGTATATCAGGGCAGCGGAGCGAATCAGGGTGTCTAAAAAGTTACCAGTTGAGGAAGTTACCTGATTTGTTGTGACTCTGACGGCTCAACCCCCCCCCCCCGACTGATAAAGTATTCCAAATTCCAGCTATATCATCAAGGCATGCCTTCGTCGAAGGCATGCCTTGATGATGTAGCTGGAATATTATCCAGTAAGGGTTACAGTTCAAAAACAGAAACGAGTGTGTGAATTGCGCGTACTAAGTACTGCGCAAGACTTGCCGCTAGCAACAGCTCATCGTTGAGATTGCTTGGAAACTTTAAATTTGCTTCCAACAGTGGTAGCCTATAATGACTGGAATTAGCATTGGTGGCGGCATGGGTGCAGATACTATTTATGTTAATATAGCGGAAATTACACCCAGTCTTTACTTTCAGCATTATTTTTGTACAATTTCCATCTCAACTATGAGACGACTATTCACTAATATGACTGATGACAAGCTATACTCAAGTGAAAGTATTCGAAGGAAACGAATCGGGAAGCTGATTTCGAATCGAAGCGAATATTCGAAATCAAATCGAATGTTGAAGCTTCGCAGGGCCCTAACTCTGACACCGATAGTGACTCGGATAATCGCCGACTCAAAAAGTTAGTTATTTGGTATGAAGGATGACAAGCAGAACAACAACCAGTTAAGTTTGCAAATACACCAAATAGGAGAATCATTTGAGCGTTGTCGAGACTCATTTCAATATCGTTGGTCCCAATAGTGTGTGTGAGTGTGTGGTGGTGGTGGTGGTGGTGGTGGTTTTGTCTGACACCCTCTCCCGGCTACGCGGCCCCTGGATATATCACTGGAAAGAAATATAGGGAATAGGGTTGGAGAATGTTTTTCAATCCCGGAGGCCTAGATAACATTTTGTCTGGCGAGTGTCGACGGGGAGGGGTGCAAGACCATTAAATGGCGGACAGCAACTAGCGATTGTATGGCGTAGACTTAATCCATTACCTTTAACTGAAATTTTCAACTACCTTTTTCAGCAAGTTAATACAAGTCTGACAGAACGCTAATTTTCCACAACTGTTGATGGTGCACGGGGAAAGGTTTGTAGAAGCTCTCTTCCCATATTTACACTTCAGCCCGGCTATATGAATATCTAACCCAAGCCAGAAAATAAGCAAACTGTCATTTACAAAATGAGGTCCCCAGAAGGTGAATTTAGTGATGCTACCCTGCACAGCAGGGTAGCATCGCTAAGTTTACTCTCTGTAAACCTCAATCTGAATCAGGGTCCCAAACCCAAACAAAAAGAGGAACCCAAAGGATACACTGGCCCACTGTATGGGATAGCATTCATACCTCTGGGGACCCCATTCTGCAAAGGACAGATTGTTTATTTTCAGGCTTGATCTAGCCACAACTTATCATGAAATACAACTGAATTTGAAAACATCGTTGTCTGATCAATGGTTTCAGATTTGGAGTTGGAGTGTTAACTGGTTGAGTGCCAGAAGCCACTATCAGGGCGGCGTTAAAAAATGAGGGTACCAGACCAAAAGGCAACATTTTCCTCGCTCATGTTTCATATTCAGTCAAACACAAATAATATTTTATTCATATAAATTTGTATTATTACTGTGGGCACTCTCCAATAATTTGTAAGAACACAAATTTTGATAGACAAATTCAGACTACCAAAAAATAATATGGCCCTCAACCAGTTAAAGCTTCCCTGCATTGGACCTGTTTCACAACGGTTCATTCCCACTAGACCAATTCCCTTTAGACCAATTCCCAAAAGACCAATTCCCCTTAGACCAACTGATAGATAGATAGATACTTTATTAGGAGCACACATAATACATCATGCAACACAGAAAACAATGAACAAATTTACAGAAACCTCATTGACGTAAATATGTATACTCCCAGGGGATGACATAGCCAGATTGGCTGTCTACCTGTCATCCCCTATAGAACCAAAAGTGCATTTGGCACACACTTAGACTGTTAGCAACCATTAATTTTGAATACTTCATACAAGTATTAGTAAATTTAACAAGACTTCTTTGCGATCGTAATCGATCGGAATCAGGTGGCTAGTGTCTACAAATTCATCCCACCTCACGCCTTGGATCATCCTGTTTTTAAACGTCGGCCCTTGAGGTGGTTATTTAGAGGAAACAAAACAGTTTTATTTACCGAAACATAAAATATATTTCAAGCTGGAGGGAGTGGATGGGAAGCGTGAGGTGCGATATGACGAGAATATGACGAGAATACCAGACTTGATTTAATGCAAGATGTAATATATAAGATATGTAGTAATTATGATCCTAAGGGTTAACTTATGGGTTAACTTATGGGTTACAGTCTGGGCAATACGGATTGTTACATTCTACAGTACCCGGATATGACGCGAGTATTTTATTCATTATTTCTTTTTTTAACAAGTTTCTGCTTCTTATCGCACGTAGCTCACAGTTTAGGTCGTTCCATAATTTTGGATAAGCATAATTTGGGAACCTATCTGAGGCTTTAGTTCTTGTTCGCTCAACTGTTAGTGTACTACATTGTCTATTGTTCCTAGTTGATCGATTGCTGACAAGACCGAAGAAGTTTTCGAAAGATCGAGGGAGGTTACCATTGAGAAAACCAAAAACAAATAGGTTCGCAACGAGTTTAAATAAGTCGTTCACTTTCAATATTCTGCTTTTTAAGAACAGTGGATCCGTGTGGGCATTATAACGTTTGTTATGTATTATACGCAGAGAACGTTTTTTGAGCAACAACACCTTGTTCATTGCCTTCCGAGTTTCCCCAGATATGAATTCCATATACCAGGTGACTACGTATTAGTGCGTGGTACAGTGTTCGCATGACATCCGTTGGCAATACAGTCTTCACCTTATTTAGGGCAAAATATGCATATGCAATTTTAGAACAAAGTTTATTTACGTGGTCCTTATATGTTAAGTTTTCATCAATATGTATTCCTAGAAATTTAATCGCCTTTTCAGTTTCCTCTGACCCTACAGTACTTATTTTCTCATTGTTTATAAAGATATTTGGTTTAGCTGATCTTTGTCTGTTACTTTGGGTTGGGTTGAGCAAAATATATTTGGTTTTTCTGGCATTTAAGGCTAACTGGTTCGCACAACACCAATCAAAAATCTTTTCAAGTTCTTTATTTATATAACCGGCCAGTACGCAAGTGTCGGGACCTGATGAGTATGCTGTTGTATCATCAGCAAACACGAGGAGGTGTAATGAAGATGCTTCAGAAATGTCATTGATATATAACAAAAAAAGTATTGGGCCAAGAACTGATCCCTGCGGGACGCCACGTGTTATTTCAGCCATTTCCGATCTGTTGTCAATATAGCTAACATACTGGACAAGTAGCTTTTAAACCAGTCGTTCGTTAATCCTCTTATACCATAGCTATTCAGTTTACTCAATAAGACGTCATGCTGTAATGTGTCAAAAGCCTTTGATAGGTCCAAGAAGACAGCCAGCGTGGTATCTTTGCTGATCTTATTGTTTTCCTGTCCAATATGTTTTAGTAGATGCAGCACTGGATGGATAGTGCTATGTTTTTTCCGATGTGTTCTACTTTTAAAATAATTCTATATCAATAATTTGATATATTTATAAATATTTATAAATGTATTTAATGTTATTGATATTCAAGTCTCAAAATAAGCGGTCTGTCATTTGCAGAATGAGGTCTCCAGAGGGTGAATTTGCTGATGCTATCCCATACAGTGGGCCAGTTTATCCTCTGGGTACCTCTTTCTGTTTATGTTTGAGACCTTGATTCAGATTGAGGTTCACAGAGGGTAAATTTAGTGATGTTACCCTGCTGTGCAGGGTAGCATCACCAAATTCACCCTCTGGGAACCTCATTGTTTGCAAAATGTTATATGTACTGAGCTATGCTGAAATGTTATAAACCTATATTTTTTGTATGTTATGCATATAAATATTTTTTTTATCAAATAAAGTGCTTATCAGTAATAAAATGTTTTCTTAATTATCCTTAATCAACCCTTAATCAATAACAGTATGTAGTTGGTCTAAGGGGAATTGGTCTTTTGGGAATTGGCCTAAAGGGAATTGGTCTAAAGGGAACTGGTCTAGTGGGAAGACACCGTGAAAATTTCGCCCGATACGAGAGTCATAATTCTTTTTTTCTCAGTTTGCACTTCCAACACAGTATATTGCATTAGATTTGAGCCTTGTTGTATAAATCAAATACTGATTGTACTGGGAATAATGAGCAAACTGAACCACAGAATGGCTCATTATAAACTTAAAGCAACAAAGCGTTACGTCTAAACGGTCAGTCATTGTATGTTTATTTTGTTTAGTGGGTTTAGCAACACTTCCAACAAAAAGGGTCACCTCGTGTCGGACAGTTTTACAGGTGGGGGAACTCAGAGTACCGGGAAAGAACCAACGAGCAACGGCGAGTAACTGTTGGACTCTTCAACTTACTAACCCGACACAAGCAGGGTTAGCATTAGAGATGGGCGGTATTGGAATTTTGAGTTCGCGATCGGTTTCGGTAATTTTAGGGGGTATACCTCAGTATCGGTTCGGTATTCAGTATCTGACTTGACTGAGATTTGCTGATAGTACCAAAGAGGAATTCACATCAGGAAAAACAGAATAAGATGTTGTAGTATCAATCTATACCACAATGCTACAAATGACACTGCCAATGAGTTCAACAGTGGCATTCTTTTACGACCACAAATCATATCTACAGTAATTTTGGGACTTATTCTAAACACATCTTAATGTTTAATGACCTATTTCAGGCTTTTGTGAGCATGTGCCCTGACCACGCCCTCTTTAGGAGGTCCTGTTGACAAGAGACAAAACACCTGAGCTGTGGTATCTATAGTCAGGTCTTGGCTGATTAGAAATCACTGTTAAGCAATCGGACATGTACAGGTTGAAGTCCAGTGGAATTCTGGACAGCTGCTCAGTTCATTGAGGGAAACAAGCTCCGGTTTACTGGTAAAAGTGGTAAAAATAGAAAATCAGTCACTTCTTTCATGAAAATGAACCGTTCAGCTGTTATCAAGCCGCAACAGGGACTTATAAATAGCGAATGTAGGAAAATTTGAAAATACAGATGGTTTCGGTATTCAATGATTGGTTCGGTTCGGTTTTTCGGTATATCCACGATAATCAGTTCGGTTTTTCGGTATATTGCCCATCTCTAGTCGGCATCGGTTGACGGCAAGCGTTACCTCGTCGTGCCTTACGTATTAGAACACAGCGAAATCAGACTGAAGTGGTGTCTTGCCGAAGAACACAACGCAGATAACGCGAATTAGGATCGAACCGTCGACCTTTCGATCTCAAGTCCAGTTTCAAACTTCGATTCGATTCAAAATCGTCCCGATGATTCGATTCGAGTCGCTCTGATTCGGAAATTTTCGGATCGTGGAGACTTTCTTGAAATCCTACCACGTATCTCCTCCTCTTGAGCTCTTCTTTTATCAAAGGGGGCCAATACTATAACACTTTTACAATAGTATTTTCTTGAATTGTATTTTCTAGTTATGACTTTAAAAGGGTTGAAATGAACCATTAGCATTTTCAAAGATCTGGTAATTTGCCAGTTGGCAAATTGCCAAGTCTTTTAAAATGCTAATGATTCATTTTAGTCAGTTATATTAAGAGGTAGAAATGCAATTCCTGAAAATACAATTGTAAACGCTTTATAGTAATAGCCTCAGTTCTCCTGAACAGGAGACCTGATTTTAGAAGACGAGTTCAAGGAGGTTCCTCTTCCGAAACTACATTTGATTTCGTATCTTCAGTATTCCGCTTTTTTGACTGACTTGACCACACAGACGAATTGCCGATGAATGCAATACTTGGGGCAATATTTACACCTGTAACAATGTCCAATATCAACAATTTGAAAACGGTGTGATTCGATTCGATTCGAAATCCCAGTCTGATTCAATTCAGGATTCGATTCTGCCTGAACTTTGATAATCGTAGTGCCCTAGACATAAGTTATATATATTCAAGTCGAAATGAGAAATGATCTTTTGAAAGCAAGGCAATATTATATTTTATCTTACAATCAACATGTATTTTGTCTGTATCAACTCCGCAACTGTAGTGTATCCGACCCCCTTATTCAGATGTTTGTATCAGGGGGTCGGATACAAGCACGTTCCTTTCGCGTGAGTTCCATTTTTTCTCTCTTTGTTCATCCGTACGCATGAATAGTTCGTTATATATTCGTCTACATTCTTGACTTATCCCCAATATATTGTAAGATAAAATGATTATTACCATTATGCGGATGTACAAAATATGTATCCGAGTCTCGCTCCGGGTTCTAAGGGTAGATCACGACTCGTCTTCGACTCGTCGTGATCTGCCCTTAGAACCAGGAGCTCTACTCGGATACATATTTTGTACATCCACATAATGGTAATAACCTCTATATCCCTTAAGTCCTCAGATTAATTTTAAAGTATTTATGGCCTTTTTCTGCTTACATAGTTATTGATGACTTGGCAGTGGTTCTACATCACTGCTGGCTGCCTATAGAACCACTGCCAGGGAAAATTCAGTCTACACACAAGAGTAATAAAAAAAGATTACACAAGGGAGCACCTGCTTCAATGCAATATAAAAGTGGCGGTTTGGGGCTATATGGGGGCTTAAGGGATATCTCAGTAAACACCAATGAACAACTCACAAACAAACAGTATCGTAATAAAGAAGTGGTCTCTTTCTCAATCAAATCACGTCACACACACACAAGTGCTACGTGATTTCATAAAAATGCGGAATTGAAATCAAACCTCGAAAACAACTGGAATCTTGGAGTCTACACTCTTGTTGGAAGGAAAGAGGAGAGAGAATTTCAATCTGATTTTGACTCACTCATCCATCTTTGTCAAAATTATGAGCACTAAATTTACAAGAATATACGATGATTTGGAATTCGAGCGGCAAACAATTTCTATGTTTAAGGGCCTTCTTGGATCTTTTCATCTTGTTTTGCCTGAACAATGTACCAGATTTCATTCAAAGTTCAATCTCAAAGCACCTCTGAACTATGCGTTTTAACGAAAAAGTACATCTAAAATACAACAAAAAATGATAGATAGTCGGCCATCTTGAAACGTTTTCCTTACAAAAAAATGATATTTTGTTGTTATGTTGAACAAAGTACTGAATTTCTGAGTGACTTTATGACGTGAATGAAATGCTTCGTCACAAAACAGTGTCAAGCAATTTCAAATAGGTAAACAGACTGCCAAAGGTGATATTTGTCTTTTAAAATATTAGCCTCAACCTCCGAATTCAAGTATTAATAAGTGAAAATGACGCAATCTCCGAAACGAAGCAGCCTTGAAATAAATACATTAACAAAAAACACCTCTTGAATCATTGTATTGAAATCTTGCGTCAAGGCTAAATATTCCGGAGAGAAAAGAGGGCGATTTGATGAATTTTGAGGGCCAGAAGACTTTATCTGCATCTTCTATATTAATGACGTATGTCACCCTCACGTGACCTTTATTTGCAAAACAATAAACACACGTGAAGCAGAATGGAGAGACAACGATGCCGGTTACTGTAAATAGCTTCATATTCCACTTATTTCTTAACGTATAACTGAACCATGCAAAGCCCTAAATGACTGGTATTGGCAATACTTTATTATATCCCCACTCTCGAAAAGAATGGGGGTATACTGGATTACATGCGCCCGTCCGTCCACCTGTCCGTCCGCAGCGATATCTCAGCAGTGAGTGTATGGATTTTCCTTGAAATTTGGTATGAGGGATCCTTGTGACAAGCCGCTCCTGTATATGTTTTAACCCTTTACCTAACGTAACGGCCAAAACCGGCCAGCGCTATTCTCAAAAATCGCCAATTAATTTTTATTATATTTTTAATTTTTTGTCTCAAAAACAAAGGTTATGATCCCTCATTGGAACGAGCTCGTCGAACTCGTTCCAATGAGGGGTCATAACCTATGTTTTTGAGACAAAAAATGAAAAAAATTAGTTATTCAAGAATTTTTTTTGAAAATGTCGTCTGCTTTTCATGTTAGGTAAAGGGATAAAAACGTTTCCGGCATATTTGTCACCAGAGTTACAGTCCTTATATTGTCAACTTTTCATGATTTTTTTTCCATCTGCAGCAATATCTTAGCAGTTAATTGATGGATTTCAATGAAATTTGGTAAGAGGGATCCCTGTGACAAGCCGCTCCTGCAAATTTTACAAAAGGTTGCCCGCGTATTTTTCACCAGAATTAAGGTCCTTATTTTGTCAATTTTTCATGATTTTTTGGTCCTTACTTTGTTTTTAATTCATTAATGCTTCAAGAGATCAACACTGCAGTGGGGGTATAATTGCCTTCAGCAATAGCTCTTGTTTATATAAATGCGTTTAGTATGTTAGGCTTTGATAATGGTACCTCATCGTTTCATTCCGAAAAGCAACAAAAAGTACATAGCGTCAGACTATACGAATTCACATTTCAATGTGTTCTTTACCTGAAGTGTCATATTCAACTCAGATTTATCATATTATTAATGATACAATTGATACTTACTATAAATATTAATTTTAACACAAATGCTCAAGCGCTTAATATACCAATATCGATTTTTTTTATCCGTTCACGGTCAGCCATTTTCTGACAAGGCTTATGGGCTGCTAATGTTCCACGTATGATTTGTTTTGAAAAGAAAGGTCACGTGAAGGGGACATACGTCATTAATTTGGAATGTCGCCCTCATATATTGCCAATAAGGTGCCCCCGACCGTCTCATCGTCCAATCTATCTATAGAAAAGCCTATTTCTCGTGTACTCTCATGATTTCCTTGCTGGTATCTGCACAAAATCACCAGAAAACCCTTTGCGTTTATTATATCCGCATGCTAGGGTCCTGCGAATCACATATTTTCGATTCGAATCGAATGTATTTTTAGAATCGAATCGAACCTCGAATCGAATACACGCGTCTTGAAGTCCCGACTGATAAAATATTCCAACTACATCATCAAGGCATGCCTTCGTAGAAGGCATGCCTTGATGATGTAGCTGGAATATAACCCAGTTATGATTTTTGTTCGGAAACAGAAACGGCTGCGAGAATTCTATACTGGGCATCGCCTGTCGCTAGTCGCTAGCAACCGTGAGCTCATCGTCGAGATTGCTTGGGAACTTTAAATTTGCTTTCAGAAGTGGTCGTGACTAGTGAAGCGGGAATTTGCATGGATGATGTCATGGGTACAGATGTTTTTTAAGTTAATATAACGGAAATTACACTCAGTCTTTATCTTCGACATTATTTGTGTACAATTTCCATCTCAACTATACGTTTGGGGGCGCGGTGGCTCAGTAGGTAGAGGTGCAGGCTGCAAGCCGAGAGGTCCTCGGTTCGAATCCCACCTGCGGCAACCGCGTTGTGTCCTTGGGCAAGGCACTTAACCCCGATTGTCCACATGGGAGCACGATGACGCCGTGTACTAAGGCGTACTGCACGTCGATGGTACGCATGTCTCCAACCAATCTAACCCTGTCTGTGCTGCAGTGCGGAGTTACGATGTTGGGGAGCTGGCAGCTGCTCGTCGTTGCTCGGTGGTTCTCTCCGGGTACTCCGGTTTCCTCCACCCGTAAAACTGTCTCGGTCAGGATTAGCCATTGTGCATAAGTATATGACCTTAAACACCAATAAATAGAAATAAAACTATACGTTTTGTGAGACGACAAAGATGACTGATAAGAAGCGAAATACCCGTGAAAAGATTCGAAGGAAAACGAATCGGACAGCCTATTTCAAATCGAACCGAATACCAACTTAAGATTCGAAATCGAATCGAATCTCGAAGCTTCGCTGGGCCCTACCGCATGCGTACTGGATGTTGTCCTCGCAGAATCACTGCACATATAAAAAACATCACAACCCAACAAAGATCGTGTAAACGTTGTTTGTTTTTTTCAAACATTTGCTCTTGGCACCGTACATGTCCAACAGTGCATTATTTTGTGTCAGTCCCTATCACAGTCGCAATAACCAACATTGACTAGTCTGTAAAACAGTGCTGACTTTTAGCACTTAGCCGTTTTTCATTCATCAGCCATTTTTCCATCAGCGTAATTCTCCTTTCGTCAGCCATGAATGAACAAAATCACCTTAGTACGAAAACACGAAATATAATAAACAGATGTAATACGACCATTCCATTTTCGGATCTAGCATCATTCGAACCTGAAACTAACATTGAAAATAGAATTTTAGAACCTGTGTTAACCCTATAGACAATACAGACGATATCAATTTTTTTTGTATTAAATATTAAATATTTTTTTCTCAAATTAAAAAATAAATCAACTAAACCGCATCACCTAATCTCTCGATGAGTTTGTTCCAAAGATGGGTCACATGATATGGTTTTGTTGAATTTTTTTTTCAGCTGATTAATTTATAAATTACACGGGCGAATGTCGCCGATTGTTAAATAAGGGTAAACCCTTTCAACAAACTTAACGGAAAAAAACGTCCAGAGCAATTCACAAAAAAAATCGCCTTTGATATCTCATTATTTTTTTCTGTCATTTTTTGTCTTCAAAACATAGCTTAAGACCCTAATTGGAATGAGCTCGTCCACCTCACTCCAATAAGGGGGGCATAAGCTGTGTTTTAAGGTAAAAAAATGAAAATGCTATAGTTATTCAAGAATTTCTTTTGCAAATGTTTTCTGTTCGCCTTTGGTAAGGAGTTAATATTTACTAACTTTATACCCCCGAAAAAGTGAGAGGATGAAAAGGTGAATAAACTCCAGTTTTATCCCCCAGTCACCAATGGTGTATATTTGGGGAATGAAGGTGACCCCGGTCAAAGTCTGCCGGAAATAAAGTTCTGTAGCTTCTTATTCTATGGTTCAGTTACGTTAACCCTTAGCACTCTGGTAGTGCAACAGAATGTTCAGCAATCATTCTGTTTTTCTCTTGTTTACTACGAATTTGACCAATTATATCTTGTTTGACAGAGCTCGTCAAACAAGGTATATTTGGTTAAATATCAAACTGCATTATGGGAAATTTTTTCTGCTGAAAACATTGCCATTTAACATCAGAGTGCAGAGGGTTAAGAATAACTGCAATTTGCTAGTGATACTCAGTGCAACATGGAGGTGAGAGATGGGCAGTATTGGAATTTAAAGTTCCGTATCGGTTTCGGTGTTTTAGGGAGATATATCGTGGTAGCGGTATTCGATATCTGAATTGCTGAGATTTTCTTTTTGTTCCAAAGGAGAATTACACAAAGAAAATGCAGAATAAGTTGTTCTTGTATCATTCTACCAGAGCGGCGACACAAATGCCACTGCCAATGAGCTCAACATTGGTATTCTTTTGCCAACCATATCTACAGTAATTGTATCACTTGTTCCAAACACCCCTTAACCTTTAAAGGCCCAAGCCTTTGCTATCTCAGCGCATGTAACCTTAACGTGTCGTCATTAGAAGGATCATGCTTACAATAGACAAATCACCTGAGCGGTGAATTCTAAGTCTAGGCTGCCTTAACAGGTAACCACGAAATCACTACTGAGCAACCGGACGTGCACAGGTTGTAATCTAATGGGAATTCGAAACAATAGCCCAGGCGTCTATCAGAACTGAAAAGAAAATCAGTCACTTCGTTCATGCAAATGAACACTTCAGCTATAGCTGAATTGTTCATTTGCATGAAAGAAGTTACAAGCTATCAGGTAGCAATAAGGTCTTATAAACAGCAAAGAGAGAAAAAAATTGAAAATACAGAGGGTTTCAGTATTCAATGATTGGTTCGGTTCGGTTTTACGGCATCCCCATGACATCGGTATCGGTTCGGTTTTTCGGTATATTGCCCACCTCTAATGGAGGTTCGTGACCGTCCCCATCCAGATCCGCATCTCCATCCCCGCAACTTCTTTTTTAATTGACACGTGCCGTACTCAAATTGTCATGCTCGAATTGGATACCACAAGCGTCCATTTGTATGACCGACTGTGTGCAATATGAGTCGTAGTAGCAAAGTAGAACCCCGTTAAGTGAAACATCGCTTGTTTACTGTGGTAAACAAGCTCAGTTTTACTGGTAAACTAGGACCAAGTCACCAATGCTTTGGGGGAAATCCTCCAAAATGGGCAAAATGGGAATAAACTATTGGCTAAACGTTACTTCATCTCCATGCTGCGGTCACGAAATATGTGACCTCAAACATAAATAAATAAATAAATAAATAAATAAATAAATAAATAAATAAATAAATAAATAAATAAATAAATAAATAAAGGATATGTTTTAGTGAATATCGGGAATTATCTCATGAGTGTGGACCTGAAAGTTTTATTTTTTCGCGAGTGCTTGCAGTGTACGCCTCTCACGCTGTGGTATATGTGCACGTTGTGGTATACCTGCATATTGTGGTCTATGTGCACGTTGTGGTATATTTGGTTTATTGCGGAAGAAAAAAATATTAACAATAATTGCACAAATAGGAAAAAAAAAATATTTATGATTTTGATTAATCCTAACAGAAAAAAATCTCAGTAAAAACATCTCCGGAAAGAAATCTTATCAGTAATTAGAAAACAGCTTATTGATTTATTTATTTATTTTCCGATGCCCCCCCCCCCCCCCCCTATTGGGAGCCACCCAGGGCCCCAAACATTTACGCAGCCTAACACCTGTTGGTTCATGAAATTTCGTGAAAAATGACCAAATGCCGAAATTGATATGATTGCAGAGACTGTCGGTTTATCGAAATGCCCTCTATGAGGACTGCCATTGGCAGTCCACATAGACGGCATTTCGATATACCAGCAGGCTAGACTGTCATTGATCGACCAGATGCACTGAAACAACGTTCTTTCGGTTCGAAAAATCAAAATTTTCTCCCATTGGACCAAACTATGGTCGGCCCGAAGAGTCTTGTGCCCCCTTTGGTGCAACCATTTTTGCCAAATGAGCGACAAAGATGATACAACAATGTCATGGAAAATGCGCTCAGCGTGGACTGTCGTTGATGGTTCAGATGCAAGGAAGCAGCGTTCTTTCCCGGCCTTCGAAAAATCAAAACTTTGTCTGGGACCAGGGTCCCCTTCGTACGTTTCCCAGCAATGTTTTTTGACCCAGTCGGTCCCTGTACTTCTGAAATATATAAACACCCCCCCCCCCCCCCCTTAACTGGACATCATGACACTCATACACATGGTTATACAGGAATATCTATTTTTTATCATTCCAATTGAATAATGTTAGATTTTTTGTCACTCCATTATTATAGGATGGGTTTTGGTCTGATGGGGTTTTGTCCTACAGCCAAAGAGTAAAGTCGCGGTGTACTATTCCTTTAAACTGTGAAGGCCATTTTCTCATTTGTTAGAATTATATACTAAACTGCGCAAATTGTTTCGCGAGGAAGATTACTGGTCCTCGCAGTTTTTAATTTAGGAGGGAAAATTGAACGACGAGCATCTCTGTCAGTTCCGCGACAGCTGCTGCCACGAAAACATATTCAGTGCGTTTGAAATTAAATGTACCTGAATTCATTTAAACACTCGTCATTCGACTATGATCAGGCATGTAACATATGATCCTGTTCAATGGAGCGAGTCTATGCTTAGGTTGAAACATAAAAGGGGATCAAGAGATGGCCCGAATAATTATTAGGCTATTGCATTGAGTACCACGGGAGGTAAACTCTTCAATAAAATTATTAACCAAAGGTTAGGTGCATTTTTAGATAATAATGGTATAATCAGTCAGAATCAATTTGGATTCAGTAGCGGGAAAAGCACTATTGACAGTGTTTTTGTACTTGACACGGTTATTCGGAAATATAAATGCTTAGGTACACGCTGCTTTTGTCGATTTCCGTAAAGCGTTTGATTCCGTTGATAGATCGACATTGTTTAAAAAAAATGGAAGCTATTGGAATGAAAGGTAAACTGTTCGAGATCAGTGAATCACTATACGATTCAAGTTACTATGTCATAAAAACAAGCAAGGGGTTAGGACCGCCTACATTATCAACAATAGGTGTTCGCCAGGGATGTAGTTTATCACCCAACTTATTTAAAATATTCATAAATGATATCGAACGTTCATTCGATGCAACTTGTGATCCAGTTGAAATAAGGTGACGTGTCCTTTAATCACACCATGTTTACGGATGACCTTGTTTCAGTCTCGGATAGTCCTGACGGACTTCAACAATGTTTGGAGAAGTTACAAAAAATTTTACCCATATTAATGCACTATCTATTAATATGAATAAGATAAAATGCATCTATTTAGGGCGTGAGCAGCAAAACGAGACCCTACATTTTCCATAAATAACAACCCTTTAAAAAAATGTTGATGCATATAATTATCTTGGAATAATGTTAAAAAATTCAGGAACGTTCACTCAAGCAATTTCTGAACACAGTGCGAAACGTCGGAGAATAATGTTTTCCGTTCTTGGCGCTTGTCATAGAACTGCCCCGCTTCCTGTCGGAACTTTTCTCAAAATGCTTCACAAATTAATAAAGCCCGTTGCTTTACATGGTTGTGAGTTATGGTGTATGGAAATAACTGAGCAGAATACTAATCGTCTTTACTGTGAACAACTACACATTAAATTTTGTAAAAAAATATTAGGAGTTGGAAAACATGCATGCAACAATGTTGTTAGGGCCGAACTGGGTAGTTACCCATTATACACTGATATTCTTTGTCGTATGGCATCTTATGTTAACAAATTAGCATCAGTCTCAAGTAACACACTTTTACAAAATGCTGCTACCGAACACATGAATCAAACTTCAAACAAATCAATTTTCAAAATTTTGGAATCTTTTGGAATTAATACGCACATTAGTGGTGATAGTTTAGCAACCTGTAATATAAATGTATTAGCATACAGAAATGAACTTTACGCAAAGCATTCAAATGATTTTAATGTTCAAATACACGCGGATAACAGTGAACTAAGAACATATCGGCTCTTTAAAAGGAAGTTTGAGCTTGAATCGTATCTTGTATATATGAATTCAGGTGAAGATAAGTGCATATTCACCCGTCTCCGAATAAGTAATCATTGCCTTGCTATCGCAAAGGGGCGGCATCATCAGCCTCCCATTGAACTTGAAAATAGGTTATGCTGTGTCTGTTCAATGCGAAAAACTGAAGATGAGAAACATATCATAATGGAGTGTCCTGCATATGTCTAATTAAGAACTATATTATTTGACACCATGCAGAGATATAATGTAATCTTTGGTGAATTAAATATAGATGAACAAATAAATCTAATTATAACAAATAATTGTCCAGAAATTGTATCGAAAGTTAGCATCGTAATCAGACAGTTCTTTGATACCCGGCAATTGCAGCTGAGTACTTTATAATCGTTTGCACATTGAGATTTACCTGTCACGAATTTGAATTATAATTTATATACAGTGGAGCCCACTTAACTGGACACCTCTTAATTGTATGACCCTGTTAATTGAATATAATTATCAAACACAAAACCATTTACCATACCTTCAGTACAAATTTGATCTGTTAATTGCATGTGGGTTGTAGAGTAAACTCCTGTTAATTTATATAAATTTTTGTAATATGTCGAAAAAATTACTGTGACACGCACCAAATTCCCCTTATTTATCAACCTTTTTGGCCTCACTACATCCAATACAGACATTTATTCTATTATATCTTGTTTGACAGAGCTCTATGAGCTCTGTAAAACAAGATATAATAGAATAAATGGTCAGTTTACCTCCAGAACACAGGAAACTGACCAAATCCCTGTTAATTGTATACTCCTGTTAATTGAATAATTTTCACTGGCAAAATGGATATTCAATTAAGAGGATCTACTGTATAATATGTATGTTCTTTTCTATATGTATATGTTCATCGTTGTTATGCAATCTGTCCATATGGATGTTTTATTGCTGTTAAATTTATCTTAATCTTATGATCCCTTCATGGAAAGGATAGAAGTGAACATTTGTGATTCTGAGCGCTACAGTGATTTACATATAAACTTACCATCGTTCAAAAAACAGATTTCCACTTCACATGGCTTTAATTTGGGTTTATCATTGATGGACGGTAATTCTACAAAAGAAAAGTTCGGTATATGCATAGGGTCCAGTGAAGAAACTTTGAAACTCGATTCGATCTTTCTCAATGGTTCGATTCGAATCAAGTTGAGTCGCGCTAATTCGGAATTTTTCGAATCGTCGAGATGTTTTCATAATCTCCTTAAAGGTCTCCTACCGAAGTCTTCTTCTACCACCAGGGGCCAATACTATGAAACATTTACAATTGTATTTTCTAGAATAATATTTTGTAGTTATGACTTTAAATCGGTTAAAATGAACTATTAGCATTTTCAAAGATCTGGCAATTTGCCAGTTGGCAAACTGCCTTATCTTTTAAAATGCTAATGATTCATTTTAGTCAGTTATATTAATAGGTAGAAAATATAATTCTAGAAAAACAATTGTAAAAGTTTTATAGTATTGGCTCCAGGTATTCTGTCTAGGAGACCTGATGATAAAAGAAGAGTTCAAGGCGGTTCCGGTTCCGAAACTTCCTTGATTCCGTACTGGAATATTCCGCTTTTTCCATTGATAAAAAAGTGGAAGCTCACACTATTTGTGGTTGTAAAAAGATGCAATAGATACAACTTGAAGAACGTCTATAGATTCAATTCGATTCGAAATTCTATGCCTATTTCGATTCGGGATTCCATTCGACTGAAATTTTGATTCGCAGGAGTTGAAGAATATGTTATAGGGTCTCGAAGTGATAGATTATGGGATAATACGGGTTCAGTAACTTATTTCGTAGCTGGACAACACTGACTCTGTATTATCGAGCACGGTTATTTCATGACCATGAAACGTGGTTATTCCAACCCCGACGCAGGAGGACATGGGTTCCGCTCCATAATTTTCAAGCCTTTTCCCCTAAAATGACATGCTATGCTTTCCCTTCAAATGTTAATTTTGTGAAACTTAGTTGTTTGACCAATGGCATGTATAATATTTTCTAAATCCACGAAAAAAGTGGAACACTATCTGATAAAAATGAAATAAAATGTATTTGGGAGAAGGAGTTTACTGGAAATTTGTATGAAAAAATTCTGAAATCCACTATTTCAGCCACAGAGTAGCATCAAGGCACAATTTTGCCGATGTTGATCCCTACCTGTTCCCAGGGCATATCATACCTGTTTTGAAAACAATAAAAAAAATAATGATGTATTTTTCAATACATTTTTTCTTCTACAAACTGTAACATTGGAACAACTCCGTGTTAAAACAACACCTAACAAAATAACGAGTTCTTCGAAATCACTGTGTCCCTATAGAAACTCTACCCCTCTGCATCAAGATCCAACTCTGTGATCAAAACATTAAAGTCTCTTGTTCAACAAATAGTCTCTCGCTATTAAATACTTGATTCTAAAATTACATTTCCAAATTACATAATGGAGTTTATATGTAAAACATGCCTTCTATATTTATTTATTTATTGGTGTTTAAGGTCACATACTTATGCACAATGGCTAATCGTGACCGTGACAGCTTTACGGGTGGAGGAAGCCGGAGTACCCGGAGAGGACCACCGAGCATCGACGAGCAACTGTCAGCTCCTCATCATTCTAACTCTGTTCAAGCTCCGCTCAAGCAGGGTTACAGCGGTTGAAGACATGTGCACCATCGACGTGCAGTACACCTCAGTACGCGGCGTCATCGTGCCCCCATGTACGCAACCGGGATAAAGTGCCTTGCCCGAGTACACAACGCGGGTCGTCCCGGACGGGGATCGAACTCGGGACCTCTAGCATAGAAGTCCAACGGTCTAGCACTGAGCCACCGCGCTCCCCATGTCTTCTATTTAACCCTCTAAACTCTGATGTTGAAATATCAGAATTTCAAGCCTCAATTCTCTCCCAAAAATGCAACCAGGAAATTAATCAATTCAATCTTGTTTGGCAGAGCTCAATGAGCTCTGCCAAACAAGAATGATTTGATTAAATTCTCAGTGGTATGAAGAGAAAAAACAGGGATTTGAAATTTCGGTATTTTGACATCAGAGTGCAGAGGGTTAAAATATAACCTTAAACAAGGGAGCGCGGTGGCTGAGTGGCTACGGAATTGGACTTCAAACCTAAAAGTTCAGAGTTCGAGCCCTGCCTGGGGTAACTGCATTGTGTCTTTTGGGCAAGACACTTAATCCCGATGGCTCACGTAGGGGCACAGTAGCGCTGTGTCCCAAGGCGTACTACACGTTGATGGTCCACTTGTGTTCAACCAATGCTAACCCTGCTTGTGGGGAATTAAGTGATTGTTGGGAAATCGGACAGTTCCTCGTCGCCGCTCGGTGGTTCTCCCCGAGTATCCCGGCTTCCTCCACACGTAAAACCATAGAAGTAGTGATTAACAAAAGTCACAAACTTCGCTGAGGTATTTTTTAAAATAAATAAATAACCCAAAACAGAAGAAAAGAAAATGGCAACAAAAAAATGGTGAAACGTGGAGTGGAAACTTCAGTGAAAATAAAATAATGGAAGAACACAGAAACGACAGACAACACCGAGGAAAACGCATCACTGCAGAACAAACGTAGGCCTACGCAATCAAAATTGTTTATGTGTGTTTAAGGTCATTTTCAGCGTCAATAACAAAACCATGACAGCAAGACAGTATTCGTCAAAATTAGCCAAACATTTATACCAAAAATGTTAAAAAAATAACCGACGAATATATTATAAAAGTCGACATTTTTATTTTTTATTTCACTTCCGAAAAACCCTCAAAAAGTCTATTCTGAAACTATCAGGGGAACAGAATTACAGCAGGAAGATGTGCGTGACCTTGTCATTGTACCATTGATGACCATACACACGCTCTTTTTTTCGCGCGTCGCGACCGTGATCGACCAGTTGTTCACAAAGTTTCACTCTGAAATTATTTCATTGCAGGGGCTATACTGTGTTGAGAATGTTCTGCATTTCTTGCTTAACGGAGCATGGTGCATGGCCGTGGTATAGGGGCCTGTGAGTTTTCGAAATTCAATTCGATTCAAAATCGTTCCGTTGATTCGATTCAAATCGCCCTGGTTCGGAAATTTTCGAATTGTCGACATGTTTTCAAAACACTACCAAGTGCGTCCTCCTGAACTCTTCTATCATCAGGTCTGCTGTCCAGGAGGGGGAGGGGGTTGTCCATTCTGGAGTATTGAGCTTTTTAGATTGATTTGCTCAAACCGCTGAGACACCGTTGAATACAATACTTAAATCACTGACAATATGTACGGTTGTAAGAAAGTGCAATATCTACAACTGCAAGGCCCCCGTGGGAACCCCGTGAAGTGAAGCAGTGCTTGTTTACTGTGGTAATCAAGCTCTATTTTACTGGAAAAATAGGTCCTAGTCACCAATGCTTGAGGTGAAAGTCGTCTAAAATGGGCAACATGGGTATAAATGATTGACTAAATTTGACTTTATATCCGTGTTGTAGTCACAATTAACCATTGTAGAGAAGTATGTTACCTTAACTCTTAACCTGCTGAGTATTTTTAAAGTATTTCCATCAAATCTAGTCATGGCTGCTTTGGAGCAGCAATGACTAGATTTGATGGAAAATTCATGCAAATTTGACTAAATAAATCACTGGTCAAAAAGTCAATACAATTTTCATGGACATTTTTATTAAATGTTCTCAAATTTTACTTATTTTAGTGGCAAGAGATTTCCTGTACTAGGCATGCAGAGAGTTAAACACCAATAAATAATATTAATAATACAACTTCAAGGGCATTGGGATTCAATTCGATTCGATTCAAAATCTGATGCTCGATTCGATTCCGAATTCGATCGATTCGACTCGAAACTTAAGATTCGCATGTCCCTACCTTGGTAGCCAATTTCTTGGGATGGGGTGGGGGTTAGTTCTCAGAAGTGGGCAACATTATTAGAAACTACTGGTTAAACATGGCCTCACCCTTCGACTAAACAGGCCACACAACAGCGGCCAAATGCAAGTAATTAAAATCCACACAGTATATGGTTAATGGTAGTTCAGCTCTCTTTACTCTAATTCCAATCACATGTTGCGTTTAGTGCAATGATTTTGTAGAAGCTCAAAATAATAAAACATAAATAAGGGGAATAACTCCAAATTCCACAAGCGCCAACTCAAAAAAAAAAAAAAAAAATTAAACCAATTCGCCACTGCGCATTAGATCGATTTTATTCATTTATTGGGGTTAAATGACATTTTCGACAGCCAGGGTCACCTAGTGTCGGACAGTTCTACGGGTGGAGGAAGCCGGAGTACCCGGGGAGAACCATAGAACAACAGAGAGCAACTGACAGACTCCTCGATGTACTAAATCCTCACAAGCAGGATTAGCATTGGTTGAAGACAAGTGCACCATTGACGTGCAGTACGCCTTAGTACACAGCGCCACAGTGGCCCCAAACGGGCAATCGGGATTAAGTGCCTTGCCCAAGGACACAACGCAGTAACCCCTGGCGGGGATAGAACCGCGAACCTTTCGATTTGAGGTCCAATGGCATAACCACTGAGCGACCGCGCTCCCTATTTGATCTATTTTGACCAGTTTCACGTGGTCTTGAAGTGGTTTTATACTGATCAAGCCAGACTTTTTAAACATGTCGGAAAATTTTGATATCCTATCTTCGAGCCCGACCCTAACATGCCCAATGGCACCAGAATGCTATGTTTCGAAGACATTTTTTGGGCTGTTACGGGAAAACATGTCACCCGACAGACCGACACCATAGCGCCCCATTCTCATTTCACGCTTTCACACTAGAGCTGAAACGATTAATCGATTAATCAATGATCAACATCTTGAGCGATCCAAAAAGTAATTGTCGATTAACCGTTACTTTTGAACTAATACATTATATGGGTTAACAAAGGAACAAACTTGCTCCAAAACAGGCAAACATTGTCACACTGACTCACATCAATTATATGAGACAGAGTAAAGCATGCAAGTTACTTGTTGACATACTTGTTTACTTGTATGATCATCATACTGAATCAGTAGCTGGAAATGGTCATTCTTAAGCCTTTACACATTTCGGGTAGCAGACGATACTTGCAAAATAAATCCATGAATTACTAAAAATTTTCATTTTTTGTCTCAAAAACATAGCTCAATGAGGTGTCATAAGCTATGTTTTTGAGACAAAAATTTAAAACATAATAAACTTGAACAGAAATTTTTGTACACAGGCCTAGCCGGTTTTGTTTGTAACGTTGGGTAAAGAGTTCATGCTGTAGATCATCAACGGTATGCCAATTATTCAGATATCTATTTGGACAACTCATTAATCGGTTAACCAAGGTTAATCCACGTGATTAATCGATCAAGAAAACCCCTTAACCCTTTACCCAACGAATCGGCCGCATCCGCCCGCGTAATATGCAAATTCAGCAGTTGAAAAAATATTATTTTTCAAAAAATTTAAACAAAACCATATCATGTGACCCCTCGTTGGAACGAGCTCGTCGAGCTCGTTCCAACGAGGGGTCACATGATATAGTTTTGTTTAAATTTTTTGAAAAATTTGAAAAAATGATATTTAAAATAATAAATTTTGAAATCGTCTGCGTTGGGTAAAGGGTTAACCGTTTCAGCCCTATTTCACAATAATCGTATAAATGTGCTAACCACAGAACAAATTATTATCTTTACCTGGCAACTTGATGACTACATCATCAAACTTGTACATTGGGTTGGCATCGTGCTCCACAGCACACCGGTACACATCTCCTTCTGAACTTGCAGTCGCCGTGATGTCAATGTACTGCACGGCACCAAACGTACAATCATCATTTTTAGTAAACAGTCCCGTTTTCTGGGTTCGGACCAACTTGAATTCCGTTTCACCTCGAAGAAGACGATACCACTGCATTTGAACGGGTGGAAGTCCAACATTTCCCGTGCATTCCAGAGTGAACGTTCTATTGATGGCCACAACCAGTATATCATAGTTAACGCTTGGTCTCTTAGGAACAGCTGCGTGGAAAAGGAGAAAAAACATATTGGTGATATACTTGACAATACTTAGATAGTACTTTACAACACGCAAGTTCAAGGACAGATCTAGATGAGGCGCGTAGCCTGGCAACCATGTTAGTGTGTGTGTTTGGGGCTGGGGGTGGGGTGAGGGATCACATGGATCGTTTTTATTGGGGGAAGCATTTTTATGTTGGTGGAATATCACAAGGATCGAAGTCTCGAGTTGAGGAAAAGTCCCATGGTGATGTCCCTCTCGTGTTGTTGGAACCGTGAGGGGTATATTTTTAGAAAATTTTTCACGAGGAAAACGCACCTTGGTCCTCCACCGGACAAGTTTGGAAAATATGCCGAAAAGTACAAAAGAGCACCAAGCGTGGTATGTCATCTGTAATTTTGCTAGTTAATGCTCCATGCAGATCAAAGAATTCAGGATTTTTAGGGGAGAATGGTAGGGTTGGGTGGGTGGGGGGTGGGGGGGGGCGGCTTCCCAGCTACGGTGTTGATCCAGATAGAAGACCAGTATGGGTTGATCCTGCTCTCTTTAATAAGATGGAGGGAATGCGATCGGCATAAGAATTAGGCTGTGGTTTGAAGTCTGGGATAATTTCATTTTCTGCTATTTTTCAAGACTTCGATTATTTGTTTATCAATTTTTTAAATGTGGAGTTTTTGTTTCCATCCAGCTAGAAATTCAAGCTTGATTATCTCCCTTGATATTTTCTATTTATTTATATTAACTGGAAATATTTCCGTTGAGCGGACGGGACTTCCCGCCCTTGGGCAGACTGGGTTAACTTATTGGTGTTTAATGCCACTTTTACGAAACAACTCCATATTTGTTTAGTATTGTATTCAGACGTCGTTCGTGTTATTGACTTTCTGGCATTTTGTTGAACAAAGTTGCACGAGGTAGATTCAGGTCACGACTGACTTGATGAGAAAGTACTTTAACTTCCTGTCACGGTCTGTCTATTCTTGGTCAGATTCACGAGAATGGAATGATCCAAAACTCGAAGAGATTATTATTATCGCTTATGTGTGAAGGTGTGAGATGGGGAAATCTCACACGAGGGCAAGATATTTGCGCCAGACACGAGGCTTGCCGGGTGTCTGGGCCAAATATCTTGTCCCGAGGGTGAGATTTCCCCATCTCACCCCCACCCCCCATCAGGGATAATTTTCGCCTCTCCACCAAAACACTCTGGCAAGCTTCCATTTGAAATGTGCTTTCTCCGAATCTGGAGTATGAAGCCATTTATTTGAAACCTTATCACTGGAATTACCGATCTATTCGTGATATTTGCAATTCGCTACTCATGCCATTGGAAGCTTCTATGTCGTCAAAATCGTAAAGATAAATTTGTTTTCGCGCAAAAGTGAATATATTCCACTTCCTTGTACACTAGTCATTATTTTGACATATAATATATCCTTGTTTAATTCTTTTATCAGTATTTTGGGCACTGGTGAAAATTTTTAAATTTTTCCCCAAGTTTTGTTGGATAACCCATTAAAACCCTTTACCCAACGCAGACGATATCAAAATTTATTATTTTAAATATCATTTTTTTAAGTTTTTCAAAAAATTTCGACAAAACCTTATCATGTGACCCATCGTTGGAACGAGCTCGACGAGCTCGTTCCAACGAGGGATCACATGATATGGTTTTGTTGAAATTTTTTTAAAAATAATATTTTTTCCACTGCTGAATTTGCATATTACGCGGGCGGATGCGGCCGATTCGTTGGGTAAAGGGTTAAATAGCTTCATCTGTCTTGGAAATGTTTTTCATCATTGTTGGATGCCCGAAGAGACAACCAACAATGATTCAAAAACATTGCCATGATAAATGCAACATATCGCGGTAGTGTTCTCTGGTTAGAATGGTTGTATGGGAACATGGGGGTTAATGTCAGCTCTATGTGGCAAATGGGGACTTGAGGGTTAATGTCAGATATGTGGAGCGAATGCTTGTTAACCCTTTCACTGCCACGCCCACTTTATCCATATATGGAGGACCTCTATGTACGCCTGTGTGCGAGAAAGTTTAATAAAATTTATGACATACTTGAAACTCTATCATCGTTGGAAAGGGCTCTCTCCCTTTCCAACATTTAATCAGATGGTAGGTTTGATCTGCGCATGCAAGAACGTACAGATAATCCTCATAAAATAGGCGACAATAGTCGTTTCGGCAGCGAAACCGTTAAGAGATAACTAAATTCCATGACAATATAAACAGAGTTTTTCAACGATACAACCGAAAACATGCAAGTTTTGGGGTTTTTATCGATTGTTATCCGGAATATCATTTCGCAAAATGGACATCTTGCAAATAGAGTAGTCTCCCTTAGTACATTATAAAAAAAGACCGGGCACAGGGGAAACGATTTCCTGCACCTATCTGCAGCTGCATAGCTCGCTTTCTTAAACTAAGTGCATCTTTAAAGTCATTTTGATCACTCTCACTTGATTTTCACCTCCAAATAAAAAATAAAAAAAAAAGAATGGTAAAAAAAGAGATTCACGATACTTGACACAACCAGGGACGCAAATTTCAATCGAATCTTTGAAAACATTGAAATGTTGATAAACAGAAGCACAGTTCAATTTTTGTTTCATTGACTCATCCATCCTATCTAATATACGCTGAACCAGAAGCTCCAAAGTCAGGAAGGGGGGTGGTAGGGGTGTTTGGAAGATAGGAGGGCTCCGCCGGGCACACACTTTGTGGTGGCACTAAGAAGACTCCACAAAAATAATCAAACCGATTGGTAAACAGTTTGGAATCAAATGTATACTCTGTCAACAGCTTTTTAGAGCACTGAATGAATGCATGCCATTACTCAGTTTCAGTTTTGCCAAGGGAAGCTATCATACTCATTATCTCTGGTTGAATAGAAACCCCACACCCCACTAAACAAAAAAAAAAAAAACAACAAAAAAAAAAAAAAACCAACAACAACAAAAAAAACAAACAAACAAACAAATAGGGTCATTTTTTGGCGTGGCTTAGGTGTGGTATTGCAATTTAGAATCACATGAAAATCAGCGCTCTGTTACTGACTGACTGAAGGTCGGACTGTCCGGGTAGCAGGGTGCGTGGAGAATCGTAAGATCAGAGCAGTTGTTTCAAGTGTGGCCTGCTGTCAGACCATATGTCTTCAGTCGTATGTGTTCAATAAATTCATTCTTTTGTCTCTGGTTTGTACGAGTTAATTGACTTTCTTTCCAGTGAGGGCAAGGTGGCGCTATGTACTAAGGCGTATTACACGTCGATGGTGCACTTGTCTTGAACCATTGCTAACCCTGTTTGTGAGGAGTTAGTACGTTGGGAAGTCTCATAGCTGCTTGGGAGTTCATTCCGGGTACTTCGGATCCTCCACCCGTAAAACTGTCCGACACGAGGTGACCCTGACTGTTGAAAGTGTCGTTAAATCCCAATAAATAAATAACTAAATAAATAAATAAATAAATAAATAAATAAATAAATAAATAAATAAATAAATAACTTTCTTTCAACGGTTCTGTTAATCAAATGTCGGGTATTGTCCATTTGCTAGACCAACCACACTGCATTGCGGTGTGTTATTACTTTTCCATACACAAAGGCCTATTTACATACGCGCTTACGAGGAAGGGTGCAATAAGGCATGAGATCCTTCCTCCCTGCTGTATAGAACGGCGAGTTGTTATGGTAATATCATTGTTACCAGTCGGGGAAAAATTAGGTTCGTGGAATTCATAACTTGAGCACATTAGCAATGTCTGAAGTCGGAATTTGAAAATCATATGAGGAATTTTCCCAACTACTTTTAGCAATTTTCTGCATCACGCTGGGGACAAGTTTCTGCTTCACGCTGGGGACTTTCTTACTTTCGCGTATATTTATAATATTGACTGCAAAGAAACCAACTGCGTTCAAGATTGTCAAGACCTACCCTTTGTTTGACCGGTGTTTGAGCATGTTTGTACCGTCTGGTCATTATCTCCATCCTGTGACATAGGCAAATTCTTCTGGTGTGTGTGTGGAACGGGCATTGAAAGTTTTGAAAATTTAGACAGACATTACCGGTGTAACAGGAATGGAAGTCCGTAGGAAAATTAGTCCCTCTGGACTATTATTCCGCGGAATTATAGTCCTAGGTCTAACATTTCTAGGAATAGTAGTCCGCCGGACTACTATTCCTAAAAATGTTAGACCTAGGACTATAATTCCGCGGAATAATAGTCCAGAGGGACTAACGTTCCTACGGACTTCCATTCCTTTTACACCGGCATTGGTGCAATGCAATGCAGCCTGCAGTGTATCGCTAATGCCTGTCGGACAGAAATTCGTCCGGGTACATTTTGTGCAGTGCTCCCTGTCTAAAATAATGTTACCTGTGCCTATTTGTCGGTATGAAGAGGATACTGCCAGAGCTTCTGCGAACTGAACCCCGTATTCAGCTTCCTCCTACGATCAGCAACTGCGATGGAAGTACGGATAGATGGCACCCCCGTCGGATTACACACATTTAACATTTGTATTAGAAGCACTTTTAGGCGAGAGACCGAGTATCGTGAGTTAGATTTACATTTCCGTACATTTTTTTTACATTTTCCTACAAATCCATCTTTGCGAAATATGCTAGTTCAGCTCTCTGAACATAGTGGCTACCCTACTGCAGTGGGGTAGCCACTGCGTTCAGATCGCTGAACTACGAAAGATGCAATGCGAATAACACAGTTTTCATTCAAACTGCTACTTTGAAATTCATTTTGCCTTCCAAACACAGATTTGACCCATTCTTGTTAGGACGAGCCCAAAGAGAGTATTCGTACCCTATGATCGGAAAATGCAGACGGAAAGGGACTGCGGGGATGTATTTCTGTCAAGCGTTGGGTGCAACGATTGCTTCTGAACACTTTACCTAATGTATGATGCGGGTGCATGGTGGCGCTGTGTACTGGGGCGAACTGAACGTCGATGGTGCGCTTGTCTTCAACCAGTGCTAACTCTGCTTGTGCGGAGTAGTATATGTTTAGGAGTCTGGCAGTTGCTCGCCGTTGCACGGTGGTTCTCTCTGGGTACTCCGGCTTCCTGCACGAGTAAAATTGTCGGACGCGAGTTAACGTTGGCTGTCAAAAGTGTCGTTAAATCCAAATAAATAAATAAATAAATAAATAAATAAATAAATGAAAGAATGAATAATAAATAAATAAATAAATAAATAAATAAATAAATAAATAAATAAATAAATAAATGAATAAATAAATAAATAAAATAAATAAATAAATAAATAACATATATCCTAAATAAACGCCCAGCGTTCTTCACAGACATTGGCATTCGTATTTTCAACTATTATAGTAACATCCCAAACATATTTTATCCCCGCCCCCCCCCCCCCCTCAATACAGGGGCATCGGGAGTTGGGGTGGTGTGTACTCCCTCTTCCTCCATTTTCGTAAGGATTGAAGACTAATGTATCAGTCCTCTCTTGCTGGTAATCTATATTTTCTTAAAAGGCTAGATTTGATACTTAGACTTGTGTCACACACACAGTCGGTCATAGCACCCGCAGCCCGTCTGTTGGGTACCCAGCGTGACCAACACGGTAAATAAGAAAGTACATCACGAGTATTACATGTATATTCTATTTATTCACTATTAAATTTCCGATGGGTTTTTATGCCCCCGACCCTCTCGTTGGGGACCCTCTCTATTGTCAGAGGTTAGTCTTCAAATGGAAAGTTCCAGAATGAGAATTTTCCCCAATGTTCTATTGTTCCATTAATCGATGATTGGCTGAATTAAATCACCTCAACAAGTTTCTAGATCATACTATTTAATTTCAAGTAAACAAGTGTGACCAAACTAAACAATCTGTGAGCTAACAATAGATCCTGTATAAGAGTATTGATAAATATGTTGATAGGTACATTCCAAGGTCACTCACTGCAAATAAATGATCAATCCAGCCAAAACCTTTTCTTTAAATCAAAATAATTTTAGAAAATATGAATTGTTTATAATTATTAGCAAAGGACATACCAATTCTGATATCATAATAGGGGCCTATAACATAGTCAGTGATGACTTGAGTCATCACAGTTGGGACAAATCAGGTTTACACCCCTCCCCAATGGTTCATCATCGCGATGGCCCTGCCTTTGCGACGCTGATATCACAGCAACGAGAAGTCATAAGCTATGTTTTTGAGGAAAAAATTAAAAATTCTTATAATTATTCAATTTTTTGCAATTGTTTCCCATACTGAAAATAACCATCATGCTGAAGTACCCTTCTATTAAATCTGCCCCCCCCCCCCCCCGCACGAAATTCCTTGCTGCACCCTACGCCGAACCGGAAAGGTAATTAGATAGACATAACTAAAATGGCATTAATATGTACTCAAAACGTCATTACATTACAGGTGGAATTCTTAACTCATAACATGGGTTACGCACATGGGTGGCTTTACCAAACCTTTCGCACCTCTTCTCCTCGTTGTCATGACATGACCCGTATTTATCTGTTGGAGCGTTGCACTAATATATCCCCCCCCCCCCCCCCCCCCCCCCCCGTATGCTTAACCTAAGAAATATAACGTGGATGGGCCTCATCTATATTATAGTTGAGAGGTTTAACCCGCTGGATGAGCTGAGACGTCTGTTAGGAAAAAGTTTATTTTCTGATTTACGCCCTATTCTTTAAAGAAGTGATCTTATTTTCTCATTACTGTTTTCACTATTTATTTTATTCCCCATGTTCTTTCCAGATTCCATCGACTCATTTTATTTCATTGAAGATAAGGATATGCTTTATAATACATACTTTTCATCGCTATGATGAAGCCTTAGCTACTGATGTGACGTGAACACCCCCCAAAATAAATTATTTTCAAAGAGAGGGAACACGCTATAAATTTTGATTACGGCGGCAATTCTAACAATGTGGATATTGATGTCACAATAGCCAGATTTTCAGCTATTTTTTGGTCGAGTTGTGTTAACAACCCAGACTTACGGTTTAGCTACGGTCGGTCCGTGTGTGTCCGGGCGGGCGGGCGGGCGGGCGGGCGGTCGGGCGGATGGGCGGGCGAGCGGCTTGGTGTTTTCGGGCCTGGTTGTTTCGGGCCGGGCGAGCCATCGAGCGGGCGGCCTTTCTTTCACCCAGGCATCCTCACACTGTTAGTACAATAACATGAATAAACGTACTCTGATTTGACTAATATTTGCCATATCGGTCTATTGCAATAATATCTCAAGCGAGTTTGAAAACTGTCCTGCCCTGAGTTTTCGTTACAGAGTCAACAGGCCTTAATTTGTCAATTTTTACAAACTGTCAGTTCATTAGCGCAATAACTTAAACAAACGTTCTCCAATTTTACTAATATTTTTCATACAGGTCTTTGGCAATAATATCTCGAGCGAGTTCGAAAACTGTCCCGGTGTGATTTCTTGTTACACAGTTATGGGACTTAATTTGTTCATGGTTGTGAATTGTGAGCTCTACTAACCGGGTTATGGACATGCAACGCTCTCCGTTTTCCACCACGCACAACTCGACACCTGCATCTCCGATGCGCACCTCCTGTTCCCTTTTCCCGCAATGCAACAAGAAATTTAACTAATGCAGTCTTGCTTGACTGAGCTCATTGAGTTCTGTCAAATAAGAGGAAATTGGGTGAATTCCTTGGTAAAATTTTACACCTGGAAATAAAGGAACTCTTATTCCTAACATGCCTGTTATATGAAATTCCCATCTACAGCAACACTAAACCATGCAGAAAATGAAAATCTGTTCCGCACAAATGTGCGGAACGGAAATCGTTGACGGACTATTTTTTTATAAAGAAGCGAAACTCCACTGGAATTTTCTACAAATCGTGCACCCCAATTAGCGATAGCTAAAAGTCGGCCCCTGAGTTCCAATGTGTTCTATGTGCCAGTAGGCACATAGAACACATTGGAACTCAGGGGGACGAAATAGTAACTCTGGTGCCCTTCGCAAATTTGGTTGGAGATAAAATGTGTTATTTTTGTTGATAGTTGTCAAATGAATTGCTGAGTGTCCTTCTAATAATTGTTTTTATAGACGTGAGGCGTGTAATAAACACAGAAAAACATGCATGTGTGAAGGGGTTAATCGATATGGCACTTGTGCCACCGCGGAAGGATAAAAGTCGAGGCCTAAGCCTCTCGGTTTATCCTTCCGCGCTCGCACTCGTGCCATATCGATTAACCCATTCACACAGGCGTGTCGTTCTGTGTATTAGTTACGATTTGATATGAAATTTTGAACCGAGCTCACTAAAATCGACATGAGACGAGGTTTACATAATGTGTAATTTAACCCCTTACCTAACGTAACGTTTATAACTGGTTAACGCGGCTCACAAAAGTCAAATTTGATTCTTTTAAAAAAACATTGGTCTTAAAAATATAGGTTATGACCCCTCATTGGAACAAGCTCGTTCCAATGAGGAGTCATAAGCTATGTTTTTGAGACAAAAATGGGGAGCGCGGTGGTGACGACATTGAACTTCAAACCGATAGGTCCACGGTTCGATCCCCGCCAGGGGTATTGCTTTGTATTCTTGGGCAAGGCACTTCATTCCGATTGTGCATGTGGGGGCACGCTGTGCTGTGTAGTAAGGCGTACTGCACGTGGATGGTGCACTTGTCCGCAACAAATGCTAATCCTGCTTGTGTGGAATTAGTACGTTGGGGAAGTCGGGCAGTTGCTGGCCGTTGCTCGGTGGTTCTCTCCTGGTACTACGGCTTCTCCTCCACCCGTAAAACTGTTCGACGCCAGGTGACCATGGCTGTCGAAAGTGTCGTTAAAACCCAATAAATGAATAAACTGGCCAACGCGGTTCACAGACGACTCCGACCAAACTTATTATGTTTACATTTCTGTCTTCAAAATATAGCTTATGATCCCCCATTGGAACGATGCTCGTTTTTGAGACAAAAAATGAAAATGTTCTTTTATTCAGATTTTTGTTACAATTGCCGTCTGCTATTCTTAGTGAGTAAATGAAACAAAAAAGAAGATGAATTCAATTCTACTTTTGAAACCAACTCCCAATCTTACAACCTCGACGTTGACTTCTGACTTCACGCGTTTAGTAAATATGTTATGTCATTTTCGTAATGGGCCATTTCGTGGTGATTGTATGATAAACTTTGAAATCTCTTCATTAGTGTGCGTGGGGTTAATTAGCGATGTTGAGCATTACTGAGGCTTTCCTTTACTAATTTCTTTTTTAGAGACTAATGTTTTACCGCGAGAGTTTTTTTTTAACCCTTTACCCAACGTAACGGCCAAAACCGGCCAGCGCTATTCACAAAAATCGCCAATTAATTTTCATTATTTTTTTCATTTTTTGTCTCAAAAACATAGGTTATGACCCCTCTTTGGAACGAGCTCATCCAGCTCGTTCCAAAGAGGGGTCATAAACTATGTTTTTGAGACAAAAAATGAAAAAAATTAGTTATTCAAAAATTTTGTTTGCAAGTGTCGTCTGCTTTTCATGTTGGCTAAAGAGTTAACTAGATGTGAAAGTGCACTCCCCTCTCAATACAGTGCAGTTACGTTAATATTACCTTTGACAGAAAGGTTTGTCTGTCCACTCTTTATCCCATCCACCGTGGTTACATCACAGAAGAAGATACCCGTATCGGAACAGTGTATTGCTGAAATTTCCATATCAAACATTATGATCTGATCGTTATATTGCACTATGGGTGCCAGTCGTTTTTTAAAACCAGAACTAATTTTGTCTGAAATAATAGCACGCTCAGAATTTAACGTTAACGTTGCCAATGTTGTCTTGGCTGTATCCGAATGTCTTGAATGGCTCCATTGGACGACGAACCATGTTTCTGTCACATTGTAACTGCAGGTTAATATTACATTTGAGTTCAAAAATCCCAAAACGTTACTTCTAACTCGTACGTCACCTGAAAAAAATGGAGACGTTTATTCATGTGTCTTATAAAAATGCGCTCACTTCATTTATAAAACCCAGTTTATGGTAAACTAGCGTGCCCAACCGTCCCAGGACGGGAAACCCCATCATTAATGATGATATGGCCAAACTAATCTGCCGCGGGTCGTGATTTAAACTTTCTACAGTCATGTACATTTTCTATTAGAGGTCAAGGTCATGATGGAGTGTTTAATGGCTAACCCAGCTCTGTTTGGGAGCTGGTATTTTGTAGGTGAAAATGGGACAATTTTTGTTTAAATATCCTTTGAGAAATTATTTTGAAAAAAAAATGGATAAGAAACCCTTATGTGTTTTCTTTTTTCAGAATGTTTATTTTAAATTGTTAAATCCTTGTTGGGGGGAATGAAGAACTCCTGTGGGATAATTTTATTGCAACCGATGTTTTACTCCCAGAATGCGAGAAGTTTGTCTATTTTCACCCATTTTTCTAGCATCAATCGTGCTAGCCAACTGCGTGTATTTTGATGATGCAGTAAGATTTCATATTGTCGTGTTCTCTGCGAGACAGGTCACATTGAGCGGTTTTAAAAAATGTATAGATTATGAGCATTTGTGAATTTGAATGCGAAATATCCTCAGCCGTGTTTATGTGGAATTAAGAATTTCCAGAAAAACATACACATCCAGCTAAATACATTACAGCCGTCGTGAACTGGTCGAAATCCATACACGGTGATGTCCACGCATGCGTTTACAAGGTAATAAAAATCATTCGCAGCAAAATTTTAATTAATGAAGCATAGGGTTGTACCCGTTGCTTCATTAATTAATTTTTTGATGATTATTAGAATAACTAGTATTTGGAATCTAATATTATTGTGTCCGTGGAAATATTGCCCACCCGTGGAAAGTGACCAGTCCACGGCAGCCGTACTTTAACTGTAACAAAACCTTAGGGCTCGAGAAGTTTCGAAATCGTGTCGATGATTCAGTTCGAGTCACCTGGATTTGAAAAATGTCGAAGCGTCAAGACGTTCTCAAAATCATACTAAGTGTCTCCTCTGGAACTGGTCTTCTATCATCTTTGGTACCGGAAGCCTGATGATATTTATTTATTTATTTATTTATTGGTGTTTAATGTCACATATTTCTGCACAATGGCTAACCATGACCGTGACAGATTTACGGGTGGAGGAAGCCGGAGTACCTGGAGAGAACCACCGAGCAACAGCGAGCAACTGTCAGCTCCCCAACATACCAACTCCACACAAGCAGGTTTAGCATTGGTTGAAGACAGGTGCACCATCGACGTGTAGTGCGCCTCAGTACACAACGTCACCGCGTCCCCATGTGGGCAACGGCGGTGAAGTGTCTTGCCCAAGGACACAACGCGGTTGTCGCATGTGGGATTCGAACCGAGGACCTCTCGGCTTGCAGCCTGCACCTCTACCGACTGAGCCATCGCGCCCCCAGCCTGATGATAGACAAAAAGTTCAAGAAGGTTCTGCTTCTGAAATTACATTGCTTCCGTCCCGGAATAATTCGTCTTTTTGACACACTTGCCCAAACAGACGACGGATCGCCGTTGAATACAAAACTTAGTGGAGATTGACGATATTTATGACTGTGAGAAAGAGTAGTATCCACAATTCGATTCGATACGCTTCGAAATCCTCTGTCTGATTTGATTCGGGATTCGATTTGATCCGAAATCTGAGATTCGCAGGACCCTAGCTCAAGGAGCTCGTTCCAGTGAGCGCTTCACACGATATGGTTTTGTTGAAAATGTTTGATAAATTTTGATATTGCCTGAGTTGGAAAGAGAGTTAACGTTTGTATCGCGTTCTGGGTGTGGCAGCTTCCAGGCCTGGTAATGTAGGCGAATGAAAAATGGGTTGCCGTATTACATTTGCATATGGGGCAAACAACAGGTAAACGGTACGAACCTTCATCCAGTTTGTAAATATCGCTGAACTAAATATTTGAATTAGAGTTATCCGCCTTGAAATGTTGCACATCGGAAGTGATGCAATCTCTAAAAATAAACAGCCTTGGAAAAATATATTATTTCAATAAACGTGTGAAACATTCTATTGACATCTTGCATTATTGTTAAATATTCCTGATAAAAAAAGAGGGTGATGTGATGTCTTTTTGGGGCCTAAAATTACAATTTACTTTTTGTGTGTTTTTGTAGGGAATTCCCTGAAAAATATGTGCACATGACAGGTACTTCCCTTCGTGTCATTTTTTCTCTCTTATATGTTGCATGACCCCTGTTTTCGGGTCAGAAAAAAGATATTTGAATGCCACAATTAAAGTTATAAGATCATATTTCTTTCGCCTGTACGTTATAATGGTCGCCTATGGGAAAATATTTAGTTTTGTGATACCTGTACCAGACAGGCTGTTGTTGTGAAATCACCGTTCTTTCACACGCAAGCTGTTGTGATTCTAACTTCAAGAGACTTATCACAAAACATCGCAGTGTCACACAGTCCATACATCGGATTGCTCTCCATCAGACAGCGACTGCAAAAGTGATTTTTATGTCCAGTTTTTGTTGATTGTGTATGAAACCAAACGCACTGCAAATATCTTCGCAATACACAAGTTACGTGTGCGTCAAACTGCTACTGAAACGCGATGCCTGTCTATCAAGGAGTCAGTCACATTAACCCTTTACCCAACGTAACGGCCAAAACCGACCAGCGCTATTCCCAAATATCGCCAATTAATTTTCAAAATATTTTCATTTTTTGTCTCAAAAACATAGGTTATGACCCCACGTTGGAACGAGCTCTTCGAGCTCGTTCCAACGAGGGGTCATAACCTATGTTTTTGAGACAAAAAACGAAAAAAATTAGTTATTCAAGAATTTTTTTTGCAATTGTCGTCTGCTTTTCATGTTAGGTAAAGGGTTAACAGTTTATTTGTATCATGCAGTCTGAAATGGTCATCTTTTTGAAAGCGTTATATACTCAAACGGGATATTTTTACACTGACGCTGCCTCTTTATTGTTTTGATACAAAATGGTTGTCAACAACTTGTAGGCAAAATTGTACGTTGATCACGAAGAGAGCTTTTAAAATTAAAGTAGCCCAACAGAGCAAATAATGATTTTCTGTGCAAATATCTTTTTCAATGAACATCAGTAACTCATTATAGGTAGATACAAACTACGGGAAATAAAGCAGTCTGATTGGACATTCTAAGAGTTGGACGCGGGTGGGTCCAGAGAGAGCTGAAATGAAATAGAATGGTAGGGCGGTAGTAGTAATATAGATGGAAGTAGATTGTTCTGAAAGAATCCGAACAAAAAAAAAATAGTTTTCTGGTTGATCATTCATATTCGATATGAAGAACATTGGTAGAAGACGAGCAGACGATACAATGGGCAGAAAGTCTGAAGCGAGGTTCGGTAATAATTTTAACCAAAACACCCACCCTGAACATTCCGCCCATCTCGCCGTTTTCGCCCATTTCGCCGTTGACAGTATGGACTGAAATGATACCTTCCAGGGCGCCAGTGTTGAAAGGGTAAAATTGTGTTTGGTCTTCAAGCCCGCATTTTTATTCGGGCCTGCACTTTTATTTGGAACATCAGAGTAATTTCTAATGCGAATGTTACGGTCTCTATCCCGAATCATCAAATACCGTAAACGGTGCTCGTGGCCGGCAGACGTGTGGTAGGACAAGTCGATAAATGGGTCGCCTAACGAACAACTGGTTTGAAAAATCAAAAACAAAAGTTAAAAAAGAAAACAAGAAAAGCAGACAGATACTTACATTTTACTATAACGATGGAAAACTGGAAAATACAAACCATGACACAGAATCCCCTCCATCCACAGTTCAAGAGCATTTTTCAAGACTCAAAAACACCTTTCACCTTTTAGTTTAAACGCCACAGAACTATACAATTCAAGCACTTGCGTCATACAATACGTTTTGTGTTCTGCTAATCAGTTATTGAAATCATCAATACAATGATTGACTTTTTCTCTGAATACAGCCATGTACAAAGGCATTAATAACGAATACCCGACTACAAGTGACAGTTCCGGATATCCACACACATGTGCACAAGACAGACGTTAACCATTCAACTACCAATACGAGCAGTTGACATTTTTAAACAGTGGCAGGATTGGTATCTTGGGCCCTTGTAAATTCATATTCAGAGTCAAAAGTCTCAAAATCCTCGACTCCAAAGGACTTTGGCTTATTATAAGACAATAATAAGACGAGTTCACACTAATTTGCCTGTTTCAATGATATCTCGTTTTCTTTTTAATCCCAATAATTGTTTTCGTCTCCAGAAGGCGCTGTTTCAAAGACCTCTCGTTTTTTAATCCGAATGTCTGCTTCTGTCTCTAGAAGACGTTGTTTCAAAAACTACTTTTTTAAATCCTTTGTCTCCAGAAAGCGCTGTTTCGGAGACCATTTTAATCCGAAGGTAGGCTTTTGTCTCTAGAAGGCGCGGTTTCAAAGACCTCTGTTTTTTTTTAAACCCGGATAGTTGATTTTGTCTCTAGAAGGCGCTATTTCAGACCTCTCGTTTTTTTAATCCTTTACCCAACGTAACGGGAAAAACCGGCCAACGCTATTCACAAAAATCGCCAATTAATTTTCAGATTTTTTTCATATTTTGTCTCAAAAACATAGGTTATGACCCCTATTTGGAACGAGCTCGTCGAGCTCGTTCCAATGAGGGGTCATAACCTATGTTTTTGAGAAAAAAAATGAGTTATTCAAGAATTTTATTTGCACGTGTCGTCTGCTAAAGGGTAAATCCGAACGTCTGCCTTTATCTCTAGAATGCGCGGCTTCAAAGACGACTTGTTTACTTTTTAAATCCAGAAACCATCTTTAGTCTCTACAGGGCGTTGATTCAAAGACTTCCGGTTTTTGCTTCAATTCGATGGCCTGCTTTTGTCTCTAGAAGGCACTGTTTCGAAGACCTCTCGTTTTTTTATAATCCGAATGGCTGCTTTTTTTCCCTGAAAGGCGCTGTTTCAAAGATTCTTTGTCTTTTTTAACCCGATGGCCCGCTTTTGTCTCCAGAAGGCGCTGTTTCAAATGCCTATCGCCTTTTTTCTCAAGGAACCAGTCTCTGATCCAAAACCAATTACGACCGTATTCTCGCGTGACGCTATACGGAACCAATGGCAATTTACCTCCTACGTTCATGGTTAATATATCCAATGAGACGAAAATTGTTTTGTGACAGATTTCTTGTTTGACTCGCACAAATAGTTTTTTTTCCAACCAGCTGTTCCTTACCTACCCGTTAAAAGGAAACTGGAAACTCAACGTAAATTACAAAACTCATTCTGTTTGAAGATGATATCGTTTGTTCAGGAAAACCTATTAAGAGCTCTTGTGTTACAATTTGTCGATACCCTTCCCTGCGATCAATGCACAATTTATTTTGCTTCCAACTGGTAAAAAGTAATTTGCGTGTCTGTGGGTGATCGGCTGATTCATTTTCGTGATAATATGGTATCATTACTTCCGATGGAAGTGTAAATTTAATTATTCACTGTTATCAACTTTTGTCACGAGCAGCCTGTCGGTTCTTTCATTTAAACCCATGTAATGCTGGCGGACAGGGCCGCCGCAAAAGGGGGAGGGGGTGGGTGGGTTAGGGAGTTGTGTCAGCAGGGGCGCACTGGGCCAAGAAATATTACCGAGAAATGCACAAAAGGAAGGCCCCTAGAAAAGTTTGATTTTTCGAATTGAAAGAACGCTGCTTCTTTGCGTCTGAGCGATAGATGGCAGTCCACATAGAGGACATTTCAATGGCATTTATGTTTTATCTTCATCGCTCATTCGGTTGCACAACATAGCGTCCCAAACCCATTGTGCCGACCATAGTTCGCCCCCCCCCCCTCCGAGCGCCCTCACCCCACCCCCGTAATGTTTTTCCAGTCGGGAAACTTTCGTCAGAATTGGGTCTGAGATACTTGTGTCACACACATACACAGACGGTTATGCAAATGGAGGACTGGGATTCCCAATTCGGGCGGTTGAGGCCCTTTCACGGCCAATTTGGTGTACCGGTATAGTAGGTGTTAATAAAAATTTTAAAAAACTTGCCCCACCCCTAATGCATGAATATTTTATTTTATCAATACATTCCCAGGGAGCGCGGTGGCTCAGTGGTTACGGCATTGGGCTTCAAACCGAAATGTCGACGGTTCGATCCCCACCAGGGATAACTTCGTTGTGGCCCTGTGCAATGCATCTAATCCCGATTGCCCACATGGGGGCACGGTGTCGCTGGGCACTGAACGTCCACGGTGCACTTGTCTTCAACCATTGCTAACACTGTTTGTGTGGAGTTAGTACGTTATGGAAATCCGACAGTTGCTCGCATCTGCTCAGTGGTTCTCCCCCGATACTCCGGCTTCTTACACCCGTAAAACTGTTCGACACGAGGTGACTCTAGCTGTTCAAAGTGCCGTTAAATCCCAATAATAAATTGCCAAGAAGTCTTGAGTTTTGCTTTAACTATAATCAGGCCTTGGAATACCAGTCAGGCGAGATTATAGTTAAAGAAGGCCTTCAAAGCATGCCTTCGACGTAGGGCTGCACGGTAGATCGATAAACCGATATATACCGGTATTCAAACCAATATCGATTGAATACCGGTGTAATTACAAAAATATCGGTTTATCGTCATTATTTATTTACCCATAATTTAATTTCCAAGATGTCTTGAGTTGTTTAACTGTCGCTCCGAATGAATAAAATTATCCCTTTACTCAAGAAATCGTCTGCTTTTACACGCGTAATATACAAATTCAGCAGTTCAAAAAATAATTTTCAAAATTTTTCCACAAATCTATATCATGTGACCCCTCATTGGAACGAGCCTCATTCCAATGAGGGGGTCACATGATATTGTTTTGTAGAATTTTGGGGGGGGGGGGGGATCTGATAAACTTATCTTTAAAAATAGTAAATTTTAATGTCGTCTGCGTTAGGTAAATGATTTTCGAACCGCATCATCAAGGCATGCTGATTCGTTCCGACTGTGATTCCTTAAGTCTCGATTGTGGTATCTATTTTCATATATTTGAACAGTTTCCGATATACCGGTATACCGCGGTATTTTTTGGAATACCGATACCGGTATTCAGTTTTGAGTATCGTGCAGCCCTACTTCGACGAAGGCCTTGATTATGTAGTTGGGATATTTTGTCTTCACAAGCTGGGACAAATCAGGTTTACCTCCACCTCCAACTCACAGTCTGTCATCTTCTCGACACCTCTGCTGGCAAAGCACGTGGTAAAAAGTCACATGAAGAAACATCACAGTCACAAGTCTCATACAGCCACAGTTCAAGCTGGATACACTGAGGCACAAAGTAAAAAACAACTTCGCTTTACCTTACACAAACCGTTTCTCGGCCGAACAAGTCCCCGCAAGACCAAATGTGTCCACAAGCCTTTTACTGCCGCAAAGCAGGGAATATATTTTGACGCGAATCCGAGAATCGATTCACGCAAAGATTCGCGCAAACAAACCAAAGAGAATTCATGTAGATTCTCGCGGCACCTCTGTTAGGATTCGCATGAAAAGAAGTGAGTCAATTTAACCGTTTACCTAACATAGCGGATACCTTGAAGATACTTTAAGCATATTTTTATTTGCCATAACTATTGAGCAAAAAGGGATAGGAGGACAAGTGCTTTCCACTTAGTAAAACCTCCGCTCCCATAAAATGAATACAGAAGACCGATTAAGGGAAGGGGAGGGGGACTGTAAACCTGATTGTTCGACGGGCTCAAGTCCCGACTGATAAAATGTTCCAGCTAAATCATCAAGGCATGCCTTCCTGGAAGGCATGCCTTGATGATGTAGATGGGAATATTACCAGCGAGACTTACCAGCAACTAAGCCACTGCCACAGGACTAGCCGCTAGCAACAGCTCATCGTCAACATTGTTTGGAAACTTTAACTTTATTTTCAGCTGTGATAAGACTAGTGAGACTGGAATTAGCATGGGAGGTGGCATGGGTCAGATGCTATGTATGTTAATATAGATGGAAATACACCCTGTCTTTATTTTCTAGCATTATTTACGTACAAATTCCATCTGAACTATATGTTTTGTAAGACGACGACAATTACTAAATACCAAGCTATATCCCCATGTAAAGATTCGAAAGGAAACGAATCGGGCAGCTGATTTCGAATCGAATCGAATATCAACTTAAGATTCGAAATCGAATGGATTCTCGGAGCTTCGGATAGCTCTAACCACGAAGAAACATGATTTAATAGTTTGTCCCTTGAGTGTACCATCTCCAATGCTTAAGCAGTGCAGATGACACCTTGTTGCCTTCAAGTGGCGATTTGTACTTATTTGCATGATGAGGATAACTAATAGATAGATCAATTAATGAAAGACTATAAGTTGCGAATATTAAATAAATAAGTTTATCATTCGACAAAACCAAAATTTTCGTTATGCAAAAGTACCCTTAAGTTTCATAACATCATTCATAAGGAAGCGTTCGTGACGATTACATTAATTAACTTGAAGGTGAGAATTTATTGTTTTTCTCAAAACAGGTAGGCAGCATTTTTTCAACCCGATCTTCCTAGTCGATTCACTCGCGGACAATTCCGTGCAATGTCATTTTCCATATTTGTCGAAAGTAGCTTTCTGAGAAGGACAAAGTCGACGTTTATGGTCACGTGTTTCTATTTATAGCGTACGCGCACATGCAAACCTGTTTTAGATTACCGTTATTGATAAACATGGTGTATGCTTTATGGGAAGTATAACTGCACTTTATTTAAAGTAATACAATTTTTTTCTACTAATGTCCAATTATTGCTGAAATAATGCATAGCTGTTGTTCGTGGTAATCATTCGTTCGATACAGCAGCAAAGTAAGAATTAGAAACCGCGTGTATTCAGAAATTAAGTCACGGTAATTAGTTTATTTTCCGATTATACTCTTATACTATATAAGTCATTTCGCGTTGGTTCTGATGTTCATGTTTACATACAGTGTTTTTACTTGCTCTTTCACATTCAAGCAACATCATAGAGTCTATATTTTTATTCAAATTAGCAGCTTATTATTCCTGTATCTGTGTAAAACGATGGAAGAAGCCAACTGTTGTTGTCCAATTTACATTTTGAAGGAATAAATGCTTGATAACTTCACATTAATATACAGTTCGATGAGTGACTTAATTTTTTATCATGGATAAATATATACTCTTTTCAAATGAAACACAATACTGTATTTTGATTGACTGAGAGGTACGGTGTAACTTGCAGTCCACAGTGACTTTTTTACACCGTGGTTAACCACAGTGCAAAGACTAGAATATACAATAACAGGCTATATGGCTTTTTAGCCATATAGCCTGTTATTGATATATTCTAGTCCCACTTTTAATTATTAATCCATACCTTCTGCTCGGTTATGTTAGAACAAAAAATACAGGAAATTTAATATTTATGTGCAATAAAATATTACAGATAGGATGTCATTGGAATTGGCTTACTGAGACAGTTCCAATGAAATTCCATATTTGTCTGGTTTTATTTATTAACCCGTTTACTGCCACGCCCACTTTCGGCATATATGGAGGATTTCTATGTACGCCTGCATCCGAGGAACATTAATAAAATTTATGACATACTTGAAACTCTATCAACTGATTAATTGTTGGAGAGGGCTTTCTGGGTGGTTCTGCGTATACCAGAACATACAGATAATCATCATAAAAAATGTTACAATTGTCTTTTGCGGAAGCGTATGTCTTGAGAAACTTACAAAGTACAAATTTTCTGTCAGTTTTTGGAGACAATGTAGGTTAAAGTATTAAGTACACCAAAGGCCTTGGAAATAAATCCGTTATCCTTGTGTTTTCGAGGGCGTGTGGGAGTTTACACCGATCTGGGAACTCATACAACACTCTTCGGCTTCGCCTCTGGGTGTATGAGCTCCCAAACCGGTGTAAATTCCTATACACCCCGGAAAACACAAGGATAGGTAATATTATCACCATTATGTTTACGTCATTGTACAGAAGGTTGTATCAGAGTCGAGCTCTTGTTTCTAGTGTCATATCTCGATGAGTCGACATATAGCCTTAGAAACATGAGCGAGACACTGATACAACATTTTGTACATAAAAATAACGTTGATGATAGATTTATCTTAGAATTCTCAATGTAATAACTTTTTTAACACATTACCCAAAGAAACGGACGCATCCTCCCACGTAACTTACACGCTGAGCTGTGAAAAACAATTAGAACAAGTGTCAACAAAACCATATCATGTGACCCCCCCCCCCCCCCCCCTCACTGGAACGGGCTCGTTCCAATGAGGGGTCGCATGATACGATTTTGTTCAAACGTTTGGAAAAAATTGTGATATCGTGTGCTTTGAGTAAAGAGTCAACTATGATTTTAATACCTGGGATCGTTTTCAGACTCATAAACATATTTCTCGTTTCGGCTGTCTTCAGCTTTTGTGATCGTCGGATAAACGTATCGAGTGCGTACATGCTCAACAGTTCGAAAATACTGTGCACTTGAATGCTTCCAGTGAAGACTGTACATTTTAGTGTTTCCAGTGATTCAGATACAAAAGTATTTATAAAAGTAATGTGGTTCCACAATTTAATAATTATACGTTTTCTTCACTCACTCACTCACTCACTCACTCTCTATCTCTTTTCGTATATTGAAATATACAAGATCCCACGCAATTAGTAACGTAAACAAATTGTAACCAGGCACGCGGTTGTATTAAGCAGTTACAAGATACAGATTTTGTATCGATTGCCTTGAATACACGCTGTATTTGGGAAATTACGGACCCACATCACACCTATTGTAAGATAAAACGAAAGAGTAACAATTATAACATTGTTAATGGCACTTTTACCATTATCATAATCTACCTTTCTGAAGTTTAAAAACAAATTAAAAAGATTTTCTCCATGTTTATGTTTTTAGAACTCGGTAAAATAACGAGTGAATATTGTAAGAGTGTGAGAGTTTTATTTGCATCGCACATTTCGTCCATTCAGATCACTAGATCTTATACTGGTGGAAAGTAAGAAAAAAAATATAAAGTGGCTGTTTGATGTACTGCAGACATTGTTTCTCCAGTGACATAAAATATATATACAGTGGCATTTATAAATTTTCGGTTCCATGACTTGAAAAAGTCTAACTGCCGTCGGCCATTTAAAAATTGCTTGAAAGTATTTTCCCACCCGTTGGTCGACCGGAACGTTGTGTTTTGTTTTATAGTTTATCAGCATTGTGGACAACGTGGGCTAACATATATAACTGTGAACACTGCCCCATACTCTGATGAGCAGAGTCCTACATTTCCAGCTTTGGAAGTTGAAAGCCGACATTGCTGGTGAAACAGACTCAACGGACCACATCAAATTTGCATCTGTCAGAAGCACCCTAATTATAATAATCTTATTCAGACATTGGTAGTTAAAAGTGCTTTCAATTAACCCGTTATTAAATTCCCAAACCTGGTGTTCTTTCTAGTTCATTAGCAACTGCCAAAATGTATTTGGTTAGATTTCCACATGGCAGTCCGCGCAATAGACTGCTGAACAAAGGGGAGATACTTTTATCGAAAACCATTTGAAATAATGAAAGCAGTTAAGGGTGTTTTTCTGACAAGCAGTCTTGAACGATTCACCTTATGCTAGGCAAATTCCAGGTGTTTCCAGTATTTCTTCGTTAATCCTTTATACAACGTAAAAATCAAAACCGGCCAGCGCTATTCACAAAAAAATCGCCAATTAATTTTCATTATTTTTTTCATTTTTTGTCTCAAAAACATAGGTTATGACCCCTCTTTGGAATGAGCTCGTCGAGCTCGTTCCAAAGAGGGTTCATAACCTATGTTTCTGAAACAAAAAATGAAAAAATTAGTTCTTCAAGATTTTATTTTGCAAGTGTCGTCTGCTTTTCATGTTAGGTAAAGGGTTAATAAAGTTTATGTATTGATTTATTTGTTAATATTTGAAGCGATTTTCAGTATCTATGGCTACATCATGGACGCAGCACAAGTATAAAACCCATTTATTACACATCCATTAAACTTTAAACCCTTGTATTTAACGGAACGGTCTCCATGACATAAATCTTTCTGCATTCAACCGGTGATGTACAGGCCGGAACTTGTTTCCCAGCACCGTTTATACAAGTTCCTTTCACATCGAGTCATTAGTTACGCTTCGAAAAGTTTCCAAATTTCGTTATACAATTCTCGAGCGTTTGTAGCGTAGTGTGAAAATGAAAACGTCCAAAGCAAAATAAAGTCTGTTCACAAAACATTAGTTAACCCAAAAATGAGATAATATGTAAAAAAACACCCACTCATTTCCAACCACAACATTAACCCAGCCCCGCGGGTGTGTCGTTCTGCGGATCCCGTTATATCTAAATTGGTCAACTTTATTTCGGTAAATCTTCGGACATCTTGACATGCTTCGAACTTCTTTTAAAAATGTTGCTCCGAGCTGTTTTGCAAATATGTCAAATTTGTACTTGTATTTTTACTAACAGCAAATGCTTAGGCGTGAGTGGACACCAGCAATCGAGAAACAGCGATACGAATTTCAACAAACACTGGTTCCCAAGAGGTTGTTTTGATTGTTTATCGATCCATTCATTTGATCAGCCCAGCTTCAAACAAATCAAATGGACTCTTCATCTTTGGGTTTAAGCGTCGGAATAAAAATTTGTTTATTTAAATGAATTGTAATGTATGGGATATGTAATAAACACAGAATGCGATGTGTGTTTGAATCGGTGGGTGTTTTACTTAACTCGTTAGAATGACGTAGTCATATTTCGCTCGAGCCTACGGCTCTCGCGAAATATGACTACACCATTCCAACTCGTTATGTAAAATACCCACCGATTCAAACAGACATGGTATTCTGTCTATTTAGCTAATCGTTTATACCCGTTTATACCTATACTGTCCAATTTATATGACCTCTACCCCAGATTTGGATACTAGATCCTATTTCACCAGTGAAACAGCTCTTATTTATCACATTACAGAAACACTGCTCCACTCCCCGGTGTTTCCGTCCGGGGTGTGGCGGTGAAACAAAAATGACACGCTGTCCTGTGATGCACTGTTGGAAAGGGTTCAAATCGTTTTTTTCCAACAGTGTCTCACCTCACACCGTCCAGTGCCAGGCTGCTTTTTACCTAACCCAAAAAATATTCTGACAACAGCAAAGTTGCAAGAAATAATGATTCACAGAATTTTAATCAGTCTAAACTTGTTTGTAATCAATGAATGGATGGATGTGGCATGTTGTGAGTGCATTCTGTCGTGATTCTGATTTTTATTGATAATTTAAATATTTCATCGCATATTGATGGTGAGGGAACGGTTTCTATCCACGATACAATGGTTACAGATGTTCTACTTTGTAAACCTATGAAATATAAATGTTGCAGGTAGACATCAAGCCATTTGGGACTCGACAACAACTCTCAGAAAGAAATGGAACTAAGGCTGTCATTTAAAATATCGATTTTCGTACACTAAGAATTTTTTTGCAGGAGTTTAACCGGTCTGAATATTCGTTACCAAGAGTCTACAGAACTTATTTAACCATTGATAATTTCATCTAAACGGGGATTCTTACATGCTGAGATGCCGTGGAGCACAGTGCCACAGAAAAGACTATGCAAAACACCCCTCCTATATCACATCCGTGTGCAGTGGAGCTGGACACGCAAGATCTCAAACCACCAGCCTAAGTTTGTTAGGAATTCGACGCTCTTACACTACAGTCGCCGTAGACGGGTCATAATCCTGCGTGGGCAGTGATATCCACGCATTCGTTTAACAGGTGATAAAAATCGTCATCAGCAAAATATTAATGAAGCACCGGTTTGTACCCGGCGATTCATTAATTAATTTTTTTATGATTATTCCAGTAATTAGTGTTTACAATCTAATATTATTGCGTCCGTGAAAATACGGCCCACCCCACGGAAAGTGACCAGTCTACGGCTGACGTACTGTATGAACTGGAACCAGTCTGGACCTGAACTAGCCTATCGCCTATGTTTAGATTCAGTCCGCTGTAATATTTTATCCAAATGAATGTGAAAAATTCGATGAACTTTCATCATGGCCAGCCTTTACCTTCAGATCAGTGGACAAAATATCTGGTTATCTCCCCTGAAAATGTCGTTTGGGAGATTGAAAATTAGCATTACGGATATGGGAAAGTTTTACAATTCCTAAGATTAAACAAAATGTTCGAAAGTTACATTATGGAAGCGCATGGCATCTGAAAGTTTAATATATTTTCTTTATAGTAATTGTTGAATGGTGCCAGTTTACCATCTGAGTTTTGTTCCTTCGTCACTTACAGAATGTACTGGTTTCTCCAGTGCAATCATGCTAAAATGTTTAAAAACACCGTTTCCCCCGACGTTTGGTCATCTATGTACGCTTTTTGGTTTGACAGATTTCTAGGAAGCGCATCAATTCGAAAAATATGATCTTGTGTCTACTGTTTGGTGGAAATATCTATCAGGTCCAAGCCTTGACTTCTGTTTCTTTTGATGTCCAAAATTCTGTATAATCTGATTACTTTTCTCACACCTTGGCCGATTATCTGTGAAGCAATTAGCTGATGGGTCCTGATCGTCGATAAGTGGAGATAACCGTCCACTTGAACCAGTCACTTGAAGTGGAAAGCTGGGTATGTCTCTGCGAATCAACGCAAGAAATGTTTCTCAATCGAGACTTTATTTGACCGAACCATTGATGACGTTTACCATTATGAATGAAAACTGACCACAGCTGTAGTTTTATGATTACGCATGCGCAGTTTCACTAATCTGTTCATATCTTCATGTTTTCAATGTGAATTAAATACTTTGTAATTGGACTATCTATAACTGTGCATGAAAGAATATCTGTATACTTCTGTGAGTAAAGATACATCACATTGTATCAACGTTCTTCTGCGCACAAATTCCACGAAAGGTGAGTGAACAAACAGCCCATTACAGCATCGAATTCCGAACATCAGTATCATAATCGACCTAATACTGCAGGAGAAATTTGATGACCGAAATTGTTTACGTATCAATAACACTTATATAATAAACACAATGTTAGTGTTCTAATCTGATTGCGTTCACCTCTACCGACAACGTTTGTTTTGTCTGATGTTCAATGACGTGCTCATAATGTGACGTACAATTAAAAATACACCGCTGAATGGCATGCAGGAAACAGATCTAGGTCACACACCTCATTTAACCCTTTACCCAACGTAACGGCCAAAACCGGCCAGCGCTATTCTCAAAAATCGCCAATTAATTTTCACTATTTTTTTCATTTTTTGTCTCAAAAACATAGGTTATGACCCCTCGTTGGAACGAGCTCGTCGAGCTCGTTCCAACGAGGGGTCATAACCTATGTTTTTGAGACAAAAAATGAAAAAAATTAGTTATTCAAGAATTATTTTTGCAAGTGTCGTCTGCTTTTCACGTTAGGTAAAGGGTTAAACGATAAGTACCATTTTACTCTATATGTCCATATAAAGCATCTAGGTTATTACTATCATTTTAACAATACCATCTCGAAAACCTAATTGGTGGTAATAACCAATATATCCTATTCTCCGCTTTATTGACTTGTTCGCATATGTTAACAATCATTCTGCATCAATGAATTGTTTGTTATTTTTAAGAATCAAGATCATGACATGATGGTATTACATTCTTGTGCTACGCATGCGTAATCTCCATTCGTTGTTCTACTTGAACTATAATCACTGATAATCTCACCCTGATAACAAACTGGTTCATGTACTCTCACTCTAATAACAAACTGGTTCATGTACTCTCACCCTAATAACAGACTGGTTCATGTACTCTCACCCTAATAACAAACTGGTTCATGTACTCTCACCCTAATAACAAACTGGTTCATGTAGTCTCACCCTGATAACAAATTGGTTCATGTACTCTCACCATGATAACAAACTGGTTCATGTACTCTCTCCCTAATAACAAACTGGTTCATGTAGTCTCACCATGATAACAAACTGGTTCATGTACTCTCTCCCTAATAACAAACTGGTTCATGTAGTCTCACCATGATAACAAACTGGTTCATGTACTCTCACCCTAATAACAAACTGGTTCATGTACTCTCACCCTAATAACAAACTGGTTCATGTACTCTCACCCTAATAACAAACTGGTTCATGTACTCTCACCCTAATAACAAACTGGTTCATGTAGTCTCACCCTGATAACAAATTGGTTCATGTACTCTCACCATGATAACAAACTGGTTCATGTACTCTCTCCCTAATAATAGACTGGTTCATGTACTCTCACCCTAATAACAAACTGGTTCATGTAGTCTCACCATGATAACAAACTGGTTCATGTACTCTCACCCTAATAACAAACTGGTTCATGTACTCTCACCCTAATAACAAACTGGTTCATGTACTCTCACCCTAATAACAAACTGGTTCATGTACTCTCACCCTAATAACAAACTGGTTCATGTAGTCTCACCCTGATAACAAATTGGTTCATGTACTCTCACCATGATAACAAACTGGTTCATGTACTCTCTCCCTAATAACAAACTGGTTCATGTACTCTCACCATGATAACAAACTGGTTCATGTACTCTCTCCCTAATAATAGACTGGTTCATGTACTCTCACCCTAATAACAAACTGGTTCATGTAGTCTCACCCTGATAACAAATTGGTTCATGTACTCTCACCATGATAACAAACTGGTTCATGTACTCTCTCCCTGATAACAAAACTGGTTCATGTACTCTCACCCTGATAACAAACTGGTTCATGTACACTCCCCCGATAACAAACTGGTTCATGTACTCTAATCCTGATAACAAACTGGTTCATGTACTCTCAGCCTGATATTGTTGGTAGTTTTGGTATTTTGGTATAGTTATTCCTGAACTTTCTGGGTACTTAAGCCCTTCAAAAAAAACTACTCAGGGTGATCCAACTGGCATGAACATTTTTTTTCCCGGGAAAACCCTGGCCCTTCATCTTTGAGCGGATATACACTCTTAACCCAACAGGGACCGAAATGAAATGGGGGAAAAATATATTTCTGCTGTCATTGGCAGTGGAAACATAGTTTGTCGCCACCACCACTTCATTTAACCTTAGAGTCAACAAGGAGCTGCGTAGCCATTACGGCTTATTATAAACGTGTGAACAAGCTGTTTTTAGTTATTGTGATGAACTGACGGTAACATGGACTGAGGCTTGCGGGTCGGGGTTTATGTTCAAATGAGACGCGAAGCGTCGAGGTTGAACATACGCTCTGAGCCGCAAACCTCAGACCATGTTACCGTCAATTTATCACAATAACGTATATGTTCCAATACGGCCCTATCCGCAGCCCAAAACCTACATCGTGAAACACAAGAAGCTTATTTACTGAACTTGTGATCGTTAAAAGTTGCCTTGTTCAAGGCAACTTTTAACGATCACAAGTTTAGTAAATCAACCTCTCGTGTACCCCACGACAGTAGTGAATAAATAATAATTAAATCAGATAAACTCATTCCATCTTAGTTCAAATCGTAAATTTGTTTGTAATTTAAGCAACACTTCATTTGAAACACTGTCTGCTACGTGTGAAAAATCCAGAAAAATGAAGCGGTTTGCTACATGTAGTCACTCCGTTGATGAAACAATTACGAAACGGGCGACTTCATTTCAAATATTTGGCATTGTGACGCCAGACGGTAACATTTGCTACTGGAGCTGTAATCATAAAAGAAACAGCTCTCATCCAATCAGAGGACGAGGATTTTACTCTTATCGGAACATGTGGCATCACTGAGTTTCCACTGATGAAAAATGCCGACCAACAGACATGATTTACATGTCGCTCAGCTTTAAGATTTTTATCCATGAACAAATCCAGGTTAAACATTTGGACGAAGGGTTACCACGATGATGCAGGTGGGATATTTTATCACTCAGGACTTGAACCACCACAGTCGGGACAAATCAGGTTTGAACCCCCCCCCCCCCCCCCCTCCACCTCCAATCGGCCATCTTCGCGACGTCCCTGCTAAGAGGTAGCCATAGCTCGTGCAATGTCTAATGATACAAGAAGTTTGGATTCATATTATCTCGCAGAATGAACACAAACAACTTTACAGTAAGCGACTCACTCGGCTTGAATCGGCATAAAACGTATTGAGGAATGTTGGAGTATGTGAGAAATACGATAGAGGACTTCTGCAACACCGTATTGATTTAGCGCCAAAGTAATATCATAGCGAACAGGGAATTGCCAAATCCTTTGGCAGCTGCATACAAGAGATATTGTTTTATTATTTCATTGATACGCATTCTCCATATTGTCTTAACTCTTTACCCAACGTAACGGCCAAAACCGGCCAGCGCTATTCTCAAAAATCTCCAATTAATTTTCAGTATTTTTTCATTTTTTGTCTCAAAAACATAGGTTATGACCCCTCGTTGGAACGAGCTCGTCGAGCTCGTTCCAACGAGGGGTCATAACCTATGTTTTTGAGACAAAAAATGAAAAAAATTAGTTATTCGAGAATTATTTTTGCAAGTGTCGTCTGCTTTTCAGGTTAGGTAAAGGGCTAACCCTTTACTCCGCGTAATTAACAAACTGAGCTGTTGGGTGAGGGGGGGGGGTGGGGGGGGGGGGGGGAATCACAAAATTTCAACAAAAACATGTTATGTGACCCCTCACTGGAACATGCTCGTCGGACCTTCCCAACAGACACGTTGATACCATCTCCCCCACCATGTCTGGTTAGGATAGATTTTGAAGACGTGATGACAGATTCACGTATGGTGTTTACTGCAGTGGCTTTCAGCGCCTTTCTCGCACTACCCTGCTAGTTATTTTAATGCAGAGCCATTAGAACTTTGATGGGGGCTTGTAAATTTTTAGCGATTAATTCATTTCACACATGAGGTTGCCTCTGGGTATTTTTTTGCGGAAGATTTCTCTCGTTGGAGATTCGAAAATCTCCCTTCCTCGTCTCTCTCTATATTTATTCTGGAGAGCTTTCCCAACGCTTTACATTATTCATGCTTGTAAGATTGTTGATCAAATTCTCGTCTTTCCCATATTAATCATTTATACATTGCAGTCTACTTATGCGCACTAGAAGTCCATGGGCGCCTGAAAGACAGGGGCGGAGGGAGCAGCTGCCATCCCTACTCTCTGAACCCGGAGGCGGAAGGGCGCGGCAATACCCTTCCCATGTTCGTCACCCATCATTTTTTCAATGATTTATTCTCGAAGTAAAGCTAAAATACACTCCAAATTCTCAGAGCTTTTAAAATTCAAATATTTTGCCGCAGGACGTCCTCTCCCAAACTCTTCCCATATCGGGTCTTCGGCCCTCGAGACAACCATGCCTTCGGCGTGTCATGGCGGGTTTTCTGGTGTTAGTAAATACAGGATCTGCACCCCCGGTCCTGATGTGTTTCCGGCGCCCTGAAGAGCGCCATGCCGGCGTACACTTTATAATAGTGAGGTGATGGTAAAGTAAGGCCCTACGAATCACTCATTTTCGACTCGAATCGATTCTTGAATCGAATCGGATCTGTTATTAGTCCTCCGAGGGTTACCGTGAGGGGACTTATTGATCGCACACAGTCTGTCTGTCTGTCAGTCAGCCAGTCTGTCTGTCCGCCTGTCCTGTTACCACCTGTATCTCAGAGGCGCTTTGACACATTTGTTTCAAATTTTCAGCATTGATCAGGCATTACGTAAAGTTGATGCGCGCCAATGGTTTTTGAAAAAAATTCAACTGGCGGCCATTTTTGTCGGAAACTGCATGTAATTAGTTTTCTGCCTAGAACTTATAAACTACATTTCCGATTTCAATAATGTTTGGTATGGAGGTGTTGCAGCATAATATAAATAACATATCATACGGGTTTTTTTTCTAGGGCAAAAATTATGCAAATGAGACGAACTAAAGCTTTTTTCAGCCATATTCGTGTGTATTATGTTGATGTGTCCTGTTACCACCTGTATCTCATAGGCGCTTTGACGCATTTGTTTCAAATTTGCAGCACTGTGCAGACATTATGTAAAATTGATGTACTTCAATTTTTTTTCGAAGAAACAATTCAAGATGGCCGACTGGCGGCCATTTTTGTTGAAAATTGAGTGTAATTAATTTTCTGCCAAGAACTTCTAAACGGCATTTCCGATTTCAATAATGTTTGGTATGGAGGTGTAGCAGCATAAGATGATAAATAACATAGCATACGGGTTTTTTCAGTCATATTTGTACATATTATGTTTGTGTGTTCTGTTACCACCTTATCTCAGAGACACTTCGAAGAAGTTATTTCTAATCTTTACCAGTGATCAGATTATACAAAATTGATGCATGTAATTTTTTTCAGATTTTGGTAAAAAATATAGAAATGTTCCAAGTTTGGTGACACTGCTTACCGCGGGGGACTATTGTCTGATCGCAGGCGATCGGCGATGCACTTGTTCGAAGTCGAATCGAATAAGGGAGTTCCGGAGATGACCGATTGGGCTGACGTGAGAGGCCGTAACCATGATTTGTCCCGACTGTGATGGCGCAAGCCCCGACTGACAAAATATTCCAAGTACATTATCAAGGCATGCCTTCGCCGAAGGCATGCCTTGATGATGTAGTTGGAGTATTGCTGAGTAAGGATTATAGTTCAAAACAGGAACGGTTGCGAGAATTACGGCATTAGGCACTGCGCTGAGCTTGCCGCTGGTAACAACTCATCGTCGGCATTGTTTGGAAATTTTAAACTTGCTTTCAACAGTGGTATAGTGACTAGTAGGACTGAAATTAGCATGGGTGGTGTCCTAGGTCCGGATGCTATTTATGTTAATACGGTGGAAATTACACTCAGTCTTTATTTTCATCATTATTTACGTACAAATTTCTTCTGAACTATACGTTTTGTGAGGCGACATAGATGATTGATACCAAGCGAAATTCCGGTGAAAAGATTCGAAAGGAAACGAATCAGGTCGCCGATTTCGCATCGAGCCGAATAGCGGCCTAAGATTCAACATCGAATCGAATCTCGAAGCTTCGCGGGGCTCTATGGTAAAGGGAATATAAATGACTCGAAGTTTGATATGTGGATACGTCGTAAGGCCACAAATTGATTTAATTTTCAAGCAAAGGGTCGCATACCATATTTAATGTTGAGGAAATGATATTATGAAAGAAATTATGAAAACTGAAAACCAAAACTCTTCCAAATTTGTGTTTTCGATTTGTATCACACTTTTCCAGAAAAACAATTTAATCCTTTACTTGGCGTCAAGGCCACACTGAGCTAGTTTTTTTTTCACAACTATCGCCATTCAAATTTCATTATTTGTCTACCAAACAGAGCTTATTACCTCAATGGAACGGACTCGTTCCAGTGAGGGATGACAAGCTATGTTTTGGGGCTAGAAATGAAAAGTTTTACTTATTCACGAAAGTTTTTTGTAACTTTCGCCATCTACTCGTGTTGGCTAATGAGCTAATAAAAAATGCAAAAAGGTGGACTTTCATGTTACCTTCTAGGTCCGCATATTCTCTACCAATGGTCTGTTGATACAGAGCGCCGTGATCGTCAGTTCAGAGCGCCCAAAGGCAGAGGCGCCGGAAGCCCTTCAGGGCAGGGGTGTCAAACCCCAGGAAAAGGGCGTTTACTCGTACTATAGCAGCCCCGCCATGACTTGACGAAACATGTATGTCTCGAGGGCCCAAGGCCCGAGATGGGGGAAGTTTGACAGGAGGTGTCCCCCTCCCACCGGGAGGGGGCACATCCACCCAAACTCCCCCCACTGAATTTTGAAAACTCCCAGAACGGATTTGGGGTGTATTTTTTGCTTTTCTTGGAGAATAAATCACAGGAAAAAAATTGATTAACGAACCCGGGGAGGGCATTGTCTACCCCTTCTCGCCCCAGTGGTCCGAAGGCAGGGAGAGCAGCTGTCCTTTCTGCTCCCGTGCTTTCGGGGCACCATTCAGTCAAACTTAAAATCAAATCATATTCTGCTTCTATCAAATCTTCAAATTCGCCATTTAAATTCCGAAAATGTGAAATTTTGTATTCATCTGTTGCATCTGAGATTCAGAACTCGTCGTTTTGGTGAAATACATTCCCGAACTAGTACTCTGCGGGGACGGTTCTACAGGGGATGGGGCATGGTGGGCATTTGCCCTTGGGAAGTGGGCTTTGCACCTCTCCATGCGAACTCCGTATTCACTTTTTACCCTTTACATACCATAACAGTTGGTGCCAACCAGTACTAGCTGGCTCAGTGGGTAGAGCACCGGACTTTAAACTGAAAGGTAGATTTATTATATTTATTTGTTAGGGTTTAACGACACTTCCGACAGCCAGGGTCAACTCGTGTCGGACAGTTTTACGGGTGGAGGAAGCCGGAATACCTGGAGAGATCACCGAGCAACGGCGAGCAATTGACTTCCCAATGTACTAACTCCACACAAGCAGGGTTAGCATTGGTTGAAGAGAAGTTCACCATCGACGTGTAATACATCTTAGTACACAGCACCACGGTGCCCCCACGTGGGCGATCGGGATTAAGTGCCTTGCCCACGGACCTAACGCAGTTACCCCTAGTGGGGGGGGGGGGGGGGGGGTCGAGCAGGGAACATACCGGTTTGAAGTTCAATGCCTTAATCACTGAGCCACCGCACTCCCTGCTGAAAGGTAGACGATTTGAACCTGACCAGTGGTAACTGCGTCGTGTCCATTGGTGATACAATTAACCCTTTAAGACTTTAATTATCCTGACGTTCAAACTTTACTGCGAATTCAGTTTCTTCAACGTTTTTCAAAATGCGACGTCAAACGTCGGAAAGTACCAAAAAAAAAAAAAATTTCACTTTAGTGATTATCTGATTGAGGGCGAGATTATTTTTGGTGGTCTGAATTTGTTATTCAAAACTTGTTTTATTACAAATTATTGGAGAGTGTCCGAAGGCACTCTCCAATAATTTGTAATAAAACAAATTTATATAAACAAAATATTATTTGTGTTTGGCTGAATATGAAATATAAGCAAGGAGAGTGTTGGCGTTTGCTCTGGTATCCTCATGTTTTGAAAGCCCTAATGGTGGCTTCTCGCACTCAACCAGTTAAGAAGTCTTCACAGCAGGATTATATTAGTATTTTAAGCTGCGATAACATTTGGCTCAACGATTATCACTGAGCACTATTCGGGAGAAAATAGGAATTTGAGGTTAAAACTTTAAAAAATTGAAAAATAATAACAAAACAAATGACCACTAAGTATCAACGTGCTGTTTGATTTCGTGCGTAATAACACTTACAAAAGTATCAAGGGGTTAATCGCAATTGCCCATGTGGGTTCACGGTGGCGCTGTGTACTAAGACGTACCACACATCGATGGTGCGCTTACCACCTACCGCTGGTAACTCTGCTTGTGAAGAGTTGGTAAGTTGGAGAATCTGACAGCTGCACGGTGGTTCTGTCCGGATTTTCCGGCTTCCTCCTCCCGTAAAACCGTCCGACAGGAGGTGACCATGACTGTTGAAAGTGCCATTAAACTCTAATCAGAAACAAACTAAACCGGCCAGCGCGAATCATACAAGATCGCCATTTAAATACGATATTATTATTATTTTTTCAATATATGCTTCGAAAACAATGCTCATGACCATTCATTCGAACGTTGAGCCAGAAATGGAAATGTTTGGCCTTTCAAGAATTTTGCTTTTACATATATCATGGTATATCCGTGTTTGCAAAGAGTTAACCAACACTTTACCCAACGTAACGGCCAAAACAGGCCAGCGCTATTCACAAAAATTGCCGTTCAATTGTCATTATTTTTTCATTTTTTGCTCAAAAACATAACTTATGACCCCTCATTGGAACGAGCTCGTTGAGCTCGTTCCAATGAGGGGTCATAAGCTATGTTTTTGGCGCAAAAAAAAATGAAAAAAAAAATAGTTATTCAATAATTTTGTTTGAAAGTGTCGTCTGCTTTTCATGTTAGGTAACGGGTTAAGCCAGACATAACATACAAACAACATTAACTTGATCTAGATCTAAAAAATGGAAAAGGTATGCATAAAAAATATCTCTTGCAGAAATAAAAAAAATAATAATGAGCCAAATTTCATATTGATTAAACGGTAGTGTTTTTGAGTGGATGACTCGCAGAGTGTGTTTCCTGTCAGAGCTGGTGAACAGTGGAGCTCATTCTTTCATCATGTTTAGATTTTGATGATAACCTCGAAAATGACATTTAAATGTTTCTCCTGTTTGCAAACTATTTTATCGTACAAACACCAGCAACCTCTTTTTGTTTACAAAAGAAATAAATTTTGTCAGTACGTTCTAGTTTTCGATATTATCTATTGAAGAGTTTTTGTCAGCCCTTAAGCTGCCCATTGTATTTTTATGAACGTATGCGTCTCTTTTTCTAGTTTGTTTCAATGTATAATTCGTGAATGTATTCACGGGCGTGACACCCGTTACCTATTCCCAGTTCCTTATTCGACATTCGTTATCAACCGATTTTATCGGTTGATAACGAATGTCGAATAAGGAACAGGGAATAATTAACGGTTGTCACGTGCCCAAGGTATTCACGTTGGTTGCTTGAATTTTCTCCTTTTTACATAAGAGTTCGCAAAATAGGTGACATGGCTGACAATTTTTATCATTAGAAGAGCTTTACAAGGAAGTTAGTTCTCCTTAATTTCCTAAAGCTGTCGGTAAATTTAACACTAGAGGTATGGGAATTTCATATAAAAATTGAAATTTCAAAATATTAGCGAATTTGTATCATCAAAGTGCGCATCATTTCACAAATATAAGGCATGCTTCTGCAGTATAAAAATACAGCTGTTTTTTTTTACAATATTCTACCAATCTGTTTTTAACAGTTGACTATTATTCTCTGTTAAACTCATTTAAAAAGAAGAAAACTGCATTTTCACCATCTTTTGATGTTCTGTAACTTTGTCTATTCACTATATCAACAGTGTGCGCATCGTGACATATAATACAGGCACTGTCCATTAATATAACAGTCAAGGAGATGAGATTTGCTATTTTTTCCTGCGAAGAATAAAAACTTGCAAATTACTGTAAGAACACATTCGCTAAACAAAGAGCCCCAAGTGGACGCTTAACCCTTTACCCGACGAAACGGCTGCACCCGCCTGCTTAATATGCAAATTCAGCAGTTGAAAAAATATTATTTTGCAAAAAATTTCAACAAAACCATATCATGTGAGCTCGTTCCAACGAGGGGTCACATGATATGGATTTGTTGAAATTTTTGGAAAAATTTGAAAAAATGATATTTAAAATAATAAATTTTCATATCGTCTGCGTTGGGTAGAAGGTTAATGTAGGTAGCTGTAATACTGACAGAAGAAATAAATAGGCAGCTCCAAGAGCTGTCTGTTGTTTTCGTTTATTAAAAATAACGAAAAGAAACTTGATTTTATTCTCTACTGATTTTAGAGACGTTTTCTCAACAATTACTTGCTTCCTTATCGGACCTTCCTGACTTGTCTGATAATTTTAAGGGAGATAACTTTATCGAAAGACGATTTTCATGACGATGTAAGTCAGGAATGGAAAGGGAAAACCTTCACATTTGAGTTGATTTGGGTATTTTACGGGGTGGATTAACTGGTAGAGTGCTAGAAGCCCATATTTGGGCTTTATTCTGGAGTGCAGGTACCATAGCTTGAAGGCTGGTATTCAGTGGATGTGCTTTGTATTATCTTTGAAGTGATATTATTAAGTCTGCAAAGGTTTGTCTTGTTACAATTTATTGGAGAGTGCCTATAGGCACTCTCCAATAAATTGTAACAAGGCAAAGACAGGTGTGCAAGATTTGATGGCCAAAAATAATTTAGCACTCTACCAGTTAAAAAGTTAGTGGCCTCACAGATAGTCTAGCTGGCTCAAAATGTGTTCCACATTACTTTGCGATATATCATATTTATTTATTTATTTATTGGTGTTTAAGGTCACATACTTATGCACAATGGCTAATCATGACCGTGACAGTTTTACGGGTGGAGGAAGCCGGAGTACCCGGAGAGAACCACCGAGCAACGACGAGCAGCTGTCAGCTCCCCAACATCGTAACTCTGAACTCTGCACCGCAGCACAGGCAGGGTTAGATTGGTTGAAGACATGCGCACCATCGACGTGCAGTACGCCTCAGTACACAGCGTCATCGTGCCCCCATGTAGGCAATCGGGGTGAAGTGTCTTGCCCAAGGACACAACGCGGTTGCCGCAGGTGGGATTCGAACCGAGGACCTCTCGGCTTGCAGCCTGCACCTCTACCAACTGAGCCACCGCGCCCCCTTGCGATATATCTCCTCGAACTTCTAAACCCTTGTTACTGTATTCCAGCTATGCTTCAGCTTAGTTATTTCCTCTCTAGAAACCTTCATTGGAAGATTTCTGAAAAAATGTGCCCCCGTTCGTTGAAGACTGAGCAGAAATTGACTAAGACTGAAGATGTTCAGGTAGCCTTAAAAACGGTTTCAGGGGAATTTTCGAGAATTATAACTTAGTATGCGACATTGGTCTGTTAAGTGTGTCCAGAATCAAAACTGCTAAGCAAGCGGTGAAAGCACCCTGCTTCATCCCACTAAGGAAACTCAAGAAGGCGGCCCTTGTTGGCAAGGCGATGGCTTCGGGATGCCAGTATAACAATGATTATTAACTATCTGAATAAAGTTCATACCATAAATATGCAATATAATGCCACAAAATTATGCCTGTTGGGAAAGACTATCGAAGAAGAATGATGTAGAAAACTCCAAGCAGGGGTGCTTCTGCTTCAGGACAATGCCACACCTCACAAGAGGCGTTGATGGAGCACCAGAATGTGGGCTTGGAACCCCCCCCCCCCCCCCCCCGTTTCACAACCTTTACTTCTCAATAGTTACTACAAGAATGAGTGAATAAATTTTGTTCTCAAGATTTTAAAATCTCATTTTCTTTTTTCCAAACACGAAAGGCTGACGACACTTGCAAACAAAATTCTTGAATAGCTCATTTTTTTTCATTTTTGCGTCAAAAACATAGCTTCTGAACCCTCATTGATACGAGCTCAACGAGCTCGTTCCATGAGTGATCATAAGCTATGTTTTTGAGACAGAAAAATAAAAAAAATAATGAAAATTGAATGTTGATTTTTGCGAAAAGCATTGGCAGGTTTTAACCGTTACGTTGGACAAAGGGTTATTAGATTGGAGATCTTCAGTTATAAATTCGTTAAGTTTCTTCTGCTTATAATTTATCAGCTGGGGGTAATCAGAGTTTATTTTATTATGCAAACCACGTGCTCAGCACCGTGAAAGAATGCAATCATTATCAGAGATTGCCTCACTCACCTCCTGTACTTATCCTATTAAACATCATATGGTTCTGATAAATGCATGCAACTGATATGCTTAGTCTGTGCAATATGGAGATAGAACTCAGATATTTCTCTGTTCATTGAATGCACCCAATTATACATATAAACTTAAATCGATGAGGCTCGCAGTCATAGGTAGTGGAATGGATCGAAAAGCAACTCGTCTGACTTCACTGAAGTTTATTCCTCGAGTCCATTCGATTTGCTGGCGACAATGACAGCCCCGTTTTCAGAATAACTTAACTGGTTAACTTAAGAGTTGGAAGCCATATTTGGGCTTCATTGTGATTTGAAGGCACCGCAACATGGAGGCTCCAAATTCAGTGGATGTGCTTTATATTATATTTGAAGTGGAATTATTTAGTCTGTATGGATTTGCCTTGTAACAATTTATGGGAGAGTGCCCACAGGCACTCTCCCATAATTTATAACAAGGCAAAGACTTGTAAACAAATTTTGATGACGAAAAATAATTTAGCACACTTCTAGTTAATAAATAACCCTCTAACTTAATACACCTGATCTTTGGAAAGTTCCGTCCGTTCTTTGAAATGAGCTCATTTAGATTGTTCCCACAAGAGTGTCATAAATAGAGGATCTCTAATGAGTAGCGATTTCATATGAAATTTCTGTACCGAGTTCACTAAAGTGAGGGGGTTAATAGAGAACTATTCAATGGAGATCTCGGACTTAGAAGTGGACACAAACCAGGGTAAAAAAATCGTCAGAGAAAGAGTCAAGGCGGACTGTAACGTGAATTGGCGAGAGGGGAGTCAAAGTCATTCCGTATTAGGTTCTGCTCCACAGATTACCAGGCATTTCCAAAAATGACATGCCATACACTCTCTTCAAATGCAAATATTCTGTAACTTAGTTATCTAACCCATAACATATATTACATTTCCCAAATCTACAAAAAACATATAACACTATCTGACTAAGTAGAAACAAACAATCTGAATATGGGTGGAATAATTTATTGTTTAAGGCAGGACTTCAACCTGAAAAATTGCATGAAAAAATGCCGAACCCACTCATTTTCAGCCACCCAGCAGCCTCAAAAGCAGAATTTTCCTACCACCCGCACCTACCTACCCCTGGAACATTTCCTACCACCTCCACCTACCCATCCCTGGAGCATAGCATCCCCTGTTTCTAAATGCAAAAAAAAATTATGCTCCGTTTCATTTTTTAGTTACATGTCTGGTAACAAACCCGTGTTAAAATTACATTTTAAAAAATAAACAATTTTTCGAAGCCACTGTTTCCCATAATTCATCTAGTCATTTACCCCTATGTATCAGACTCTAACTTTGGGACCAAAACTTCAAATTTTCTTGTCCAACAAAAAGCCTAATGTAATCATATATTTGATACTAAAATATATCTCTATTTTACAAGGCCTTAGTTTCAACATATGCCCTATTTTTGGAATTTCACCCCAGTGCAATAGTGCGAAACTGAAGAACGGAACCTCAAGACAAAACAAGAGTGACCTCCCCTTGAATTTCAATCAGGCAAAAGCATCTGGAGTCTATCCTGAGTTGAATGAACAAAAACCACAAGTCTCTGTTTTCAACCAGTAAAAAGATACAGCATGGTCTTTCTGACTGCCGAATAGCTTTTGCGGCCAGTTTCTGCCTTATTTTCACAACCACACCACACCTCCTCAACCCTCACATTTCTCTAAGCCACTTCAGAGAGCATTTTTGTTATTACCACCAGCCACATTGACTACCCAGGGCCTGTCAATAGCACTGTTAAATACAATCAAAATATAAAACAATAAGCAGTAATAACCATTACTTTGGGAGTGGGGTGTTGATCTCTAGATATGAAAGTGCAAACAGCTTAACGGACGGATGACACAAAGACATGACACCAATGACCAAAATGAAAAATAGACACCATGACTGCAAATATCTGGTTAATAATAACAACCTGGCTGTTCAAAATTGCATATTTCAGTCATGAATACAAAGCTCGGTGTTTAGGAAAGGCAGTGCTCTACCTTAATGTGTTTTCGAAATCATGACGCAAATTCAAAACAGGTACGAAATTAGGCTACATCAATAAATTTCTCCAAATTTCCACTTATTTCCTTCCAGTTGTGCTGAGATATCACTTGATGAATGTTAACTATCACTAACAATTGCACACAAACCAGAAATAATGAAAAGCTTTTTTGAAAAATGGTGTAATAATAACTCAAACACAAATAAGGAACTTCCTGATTCAAGAATTGACACCGACAGCAAACTGCTTTTTAAGGTTCCGCTCTACAGTTTTCCAGGCATTTCCCAAAATGACATGCCATACAATCTTTTCAAATGCAAATATTCTGTAACTTAGTTATCTAACCCATAACATATATTACACTTCCAAAATCCACAAAAAAATATAACACTATCTGACTAAGTAGAAATAAACAATCTGAATGTGGGTGGAATAATTTATTGTCAAAGGCAGGACTTCAACCTGCAAAATTGCATGAAAAAATAATGAAACCACTCATTTTCAGCCAGCCAGCAGCCTCAAAAGCAGAATTTTCCTACCACCCGCACCTACCTACCACTGGAGCATAGCATCCCCTGTTTCTAAAATGCAAAAAAAATTATATGTTTCTGTTTCATTTTTTAGTTACATGTCTGGTAACAAACCCGTGTAAAAATTACATTTTAAAAAATAACCAGTTGTTCAAAGCCCCTGTTTCCCATAATTCATCTGGTAATGTACCCCTATGTATCAGACTCCAACTTTGGGACCAAAACTTCAAATTTTCTTGTCCAACAAAAAGCCTAATGTAATCATATATCTGATACTAAAAATATATCTCTATTTTACAAGGCCTGAGTTTCAACATATGCCTTATGTTTGGAATTTAACCCCAGTGCAATAGTGCGAAACTGTAGAGCGGAACCTTAGACGTGTTGTGAATGATATTTTCCGTAATGAGCCATTTAATGGTGATTATGCGATAAATACACAGAACGACTGTCGGTGTCGTTGCTGGAAGAAATAGATTCACGCCGCGTATTCAGCCAAAACTCAAGGAGTGTCGCCCGAATCCGTGCGTGGATGTAAGTCTCGCCGTAACGAACCCGCCCGTTTCACTTCACTCTTTCACAACCGTCGCACGGCTACTAACGTATTGTCACTTCACCAGACACCTTTGCCATAACATGTAACGCAATGTCACTCTGCCACTGCTGTTTCACGGTCACTAACGTATTGTCACTTCACTATATTGCATTCCCTCCAACAAGTGACGGAATGTCACTCTACCACAGCCGTCGCACGGCCACTAGCTTATTATCACTTTACAGGACGCTTTTCACTCAAGCAGTCGCCACCAATGGGATTAAACGCTCCCCTCCATTTATCTCAAAATAATGTTCATGCAGCAAAGCCTTCTCTGCCTACGTACCGACTTGCCCCGCGCCTGCTCCTATTCTAAATATGAGCTCTGTACTCCCCTACATCACAACGTGCCTAAAGTTTCGCTCCGATGCGGCACCTCCTCTAACCTATACCATGGGGCATCCCCATCTACTCGCAACGACCCGCAATCTTACACACCTTCAGACTGGAATGAAATCGCCCAATTTTTATTTCGATAGCCAGAACATTAATTCTCAGTCTAATCGCTTCTCTTGAACTTGGCCGCTTAGATCTATCTTAATTTAATACTCGCCTTAAAGTTCCTTTGAAAGACTCGCATTTAAGTTTTTGTTGACATTCGGTGACAGGCTAGATGCGTAATATGGGTGTGTGTCCGGAACATGTGCGATGTACTGTTTTTACAACAATTACCTATTAACTGGTCATAATTACACAGATAATGACTGCAGGAGACGACTGGTCTCGCTTTCTTTTAATCTTTATACGATAGCCCATGTGGAGTTCAACAAATGCTCAATAATGGACATTAAATTTCATGCTTAATTAGCAGCGCTTGAATTATTGCTGGTCTGTTTAATTGACAAATCGGTTTTCGGGGTTCCTCATATACCTATCTTTACCCTATATATTTAGCCCAGTGAGAAAGATTATCGAAAATATATACACTTTTAAACAAAAAATCGCAACTTTAAGCTATCACCTTGACAACGACACACGCGTGTGAATGGGTTAATCGCCATGCAGACATCGGACTCTCCACACAGTTTTGGATTCAGTATCTACGCCAGTGTTTTTCTCCAACACTTCTCTCACAGGGTTAAATCCACCTTCACCTGGACTTAGTGAGTTCTGCTATCGTATGTCCTCACCGGCGTTTTTACACACTTGAATCACTGTCGCATTCACCTCGGTTCTGTCTTACGAAGTTCAGTGCATATTCACTGATTCTACCCTCGTGGAGTTAACTTAGCCTCCACCTACCAAACAATTAGTAAATCAAAATGTATGAATACTGTTCTCATAATGTATTCTGTTATTATCAACATCTGCCGGCTTTCAAAAACCAAACAGTTCTGACCAGGGCTGGGAGGAGTTAAAATTTTCCTAAACACGTTAACATGTTAAATAATTCTGCGTTAACGAGTTAAATGACGTTAAATGTTAAAATGAACAAAATTTTAATAACTTCGGCCATTTTTATTGATTTGAATTTGAATAAAATTGAACTTACGCGCAGTTCGTCTCTTGAGTTCCAATGTGTTCTATGTGCCTACTGGCAGCCTACTGGCACATAGAACACATTGGAATTCAGGGGACGAGTAGTTAAGATAGTTCTCTCAGATTATCGTAAATTCTAACATTCAGCGATGTTTTCATTTAAGAATACAATCGTTGCGGCCGTATCCTCAGAAAGACACACCCGCCGTTGCTCGAATACCAGTCCTAACATGGAAAATAGGCATTCGGATGAAGATGATATTGCTGTATCGTCAAATATCGGCGGGCCAACTTCGACAACGTTGGTAGGAGGGCTACGGACATCTAAATTATTCGTGTTCTTCAATTTCGCCAAATGGGGTTTGGGTAAACACAGGATAACGACGCAATGCTACATATTATACAATTATAATGTTCAAAGTTAAACGTTATTAACTTGGTTAATTTTTTTTTAACGTTGTTAAAATAATTTAACACGTTAACGTTTGGAACGTTAACTGCTCCCAGCCCTGGTTCTGACTCCAGATTCTCTGATGAGCACAACAAGCTCTCAACAACTCTGAGCTGTGCAGCTATTAAAACTATTGCTTATGACTCCCTCATCCCGAGTCATCCGAGGCTCATGCTTTGTCGACTCACGCGACTTTGTGGTTCTGTGAGTTCTCTTTGGCATGAAAAGCTGACTACCCAAAGTTCACCCCGAGACAATATACAGAAATCAATCATTTTCAGCAATAAGTGATCGCTTTGACATATGTTTGGCCATTATAAATATAATTTTGCGGCATGTGCCTCTCATGCAAGTTTACCTGACAGAATCTCGATATTTTAATTACGTTCTGTGGGTGTTCTGGCCATACATGTTTTTTGAATGAATATATTCGATTTTTATGCAAGCCGACTAATGTATTGCCGATAGCGATTCTGATAGGGCCCTTCGAATCACACATTTTCGGTTCGAATATTATTCGAAATGAAATCGAATCTCGAATCGAATTCTGGGCGTCTTGAAATGACAGATAAGGGAGGGTAGAATATAAACTTGATTGTTCCGACTGTGATGGCTCAAGTCCCCACTGATAAAATATTCCACCAACATCATCAAGGCATGCCTTCCTGGAAGGCATACCTTGATGACGTTCTTGGAATATTACACAGGAACGGGTGCGAGACTTACCATCACTTAGCACTGCACAGGACCAGCCACAAGCAACAGCTCATCGTCAACGTTGTTTGGAAATTTTTACTTTGTTTTCAATAGTGGTAGAGACTAGTGAGGCTGGAATTAGCATGGGAGGTGGTATGGGTCAGATGCTATTTATGTTAATAAAGATGAAATTGCACACTGTCTTTATTTTCGGCATTATTAACATAGAAATTCCGTCTGAACTATACGTTTTGTGAGACAAAAACAAAGCCTAATACCAAGCTGTACTCCGGTGTAAAGATTCGAAAGGAAACGAATCGGGCAGCTGATATCGAATCGAATATCAACTTAAGATTCGAAGTCGAATCGAATTTCGCAGCTTCGCAGGGCCCTAGATTCTGATAAGTATTTCACAGAACAAGTGATCTCCAAGCAAAAGGCAAGAAGCAACAACAAACAACTCTAAATCGAACGCTTTACCTCAATTAAAGACTTTTACCGACGTCATCTATTCCTATTCATTGGTATTTATTTATTTATTGGTGTTTTAGGTCACATACTTATGCACAATGATTAATCGTGACTGTGACAGTTTTACGGGTGGACAAAGCCGGAGTACCCGGAGAGAACCACCGAGCATCGTCGAGCAATTGTCAGCTCCTCAACATTCTAACTATTTCCAAGCAGGGTTACAGTGGTTGAAGACATTGCACCATCGACGTGCAGTACGCCTCAGCACACTGCGTCATCGCACCCCCACGTGGGCAACCGGGATAAAGTGCCTTGCCCAAGGCACAACGGGATCGAACTCTGGACCTCTAGCATAGAAGTCCAACAGTCTACCACAGAGCCACCGCGCTCCCATTCATTGGTATATGTGGAGGATACATAACGAGTTGGTGTTGGATAGGTGAAAGAAAGATCTTAAGCATAGGATAGTCCAACTTTAAAAACTTTTACTGACGTTATCCATTGTTATTAATTGATATATAGTTTGACTATCTCACGCTTAATAGTTGGATAGTTGTATATCCAACAACTAACTGTTGGATATTTTACATCTACTGAACTATCCATCAACAAAAAGTCTTTAAGTAGGATAAATAACTCATTGACGTTGGGTAGGCGAGAGAAAGCACCCCGTCTCGGGCCTAGCGGGGAGGTTTCTCTCGCCTATCCAACATCAACTCGACATTTATACTCTACAGATGTCACCGCTCTATCGAATGAAATCACAATGACCAATTGGCTTTTGTCAGTGACAATACAAATACACTTATCTAAACGAATTTGAACATTATGCGCTGCTTGATTGCTCGAGATTATCACAATGCTTCTCCATATCTAAGACAAATCGTCCCTTGAGTTCCAATGTGTTCTATGTGCCTACTGGCAGCCTACTGGCACATAGAACACATTGGAACTCAGGGGACGAAATGTTTATAATGTGATTGACATAAATCATTTTCCAACCACTTATCCTATTGTTTCTGGGAACGAAGTGACTCAATGGTAAGGGCATTGAACTTCAAACCGAAAGGTCTACGGTTCTATCCTGACCAGCGGTAGCTGCGTTGTGTCCTTGGGGAAGGCACTTAATCCCGATTGCCCACGTGGGTGCACGGTGACGCTGTGTACTATTTATTTATTGGTAGCTAATCATGACCGTGACAGTTTTACTTGTGGAGGAAGCCGGAGTACCCGGAGAGAACCACCGAGCAACGACGAGCAGCTGCCAGCTCCCCAACATCGTAACTCCGCACTGCTCCACAGGCAAGATTAGATTGGTTGAAGACATGCGCACCATCGACGCGCAGTACGCCTTAGTACACGGCGTCGTCGTGCCCCCATGTGGACGTTGGGGGTTAAATGCTTTGCCCAAGGACACAGCTCGGGAGTCCGAATTGATCGCTCAGACGGCCACCCATCCGAGGATTAACCGCGCTCGACGGTGTTTAACCTCGGTGATCTGACGAGAACCGGTTACCGCAACGCAACCGCACCCCCGACGTTGTGTACTAAAGCGTACTACAAGTCGGTAATGCACTTGCCTTCAGCAGAGTCTAATCCTGTTTGTGTGGAGTAATACTCGGTATTGCACTTGCCGACAACCAATGTTTACCTTGTTTGTGTTGAGTAGAACGCTGGGGGTCTCACAGTTGCTCGTCGTTGCTCGGTGTTTCTCTCCGAATACCACGGCTTCCTCCATCCCTAAAACTGCCCGACACGGGGTGACCCTGGCTGTCGAAAGTATCGTTAAACCCCAATAAATGAAAGATTAAATGAATGAATCCTGCCGCTTCTAAACTTCACAATGCTGACAATCGGCGCGAACATACATAATTTTAGGTCAGGTACTTTATAAAGATAAAGAAATTTTGTCTCGCTACATCTTACCTCCTTGAAAGCTGCACGGTTATAAAAAAAAGTTTAAAATTTTTAAAGCTTGCAAATGTGTCAGTATGAAAGGATTCCTGTAATATAGGTACACGCTAAAAACTAAAGTGTTAAAAACTACACTTGAAGTGCTGTATTTAACACTTACTGAGTGCTGAACTAGCACTTTGTTCAAGTGTAGATATCCCAGAACTTGACAGGTGTTGACAATAATACCACTTGACAAGTGTAATGTCGCGAAACTTAAAAGGAAACAACGCAGATGACGCGGATCAGGCTCGAACTCTCGAGCCTGATCCGTGTCATCTGCGTTGTGTCCTTTTAATTATGTACCCACCAAGCGCAAATCAAATTATGGACGATTCTGGAAGAACCACCAATGCCAGACATATGGGAAGTGCCATCCATCCAAGTTTTAGATGTCTGACGATTGTAATGTCTAAGTGCTTAAAGCATTGCACTTTGAGTGTTAAAATCAAACCCTAAGAGTTAGAATGGGTTTAACACCTTGAAAGTGTCTGTTTTAACACTTTAGTTTTTAGTGTGTATTACCTGCAAATGTAAACAATTTTATTTCCTTCCTCTGCTTTGAAAAAGAAACTGTATACCGTGGATTGATATTTGCAATATAAGAGACCTTTCGCACAATGAACGACGACTGATAAGAATTATGAATAGGGTATTACGTCACCAGTATTTGTGTTCCGCAAATCAGTCGTCGTTTTCGTTTTTACGTAGTTGCGATTACGGGTTATCATCAAAACGCCCACATACATCTTATAGCAAAGAGTTTGGGAGCGTTTCACGGCCCTTAATATGGAAGTTCACTCTAAGATTGTGTCCTAACAATGTAGTACCTTTAAACTGCTATTGGTTCGATGTTTGAACGGTACGATTTTTTCACAAACGCACTCGTAGTCGTCAATTCTGCGAAACGTTTTTCTTGTCCGTCCGACAACGTTACGACTACTATTATCATTCATTATTGTCGTTCATTATGCGAAAGGTGTCTGTTGTAATCATTGCGACTCCATTTGATTGCACAATTGTGGCATGTGGTGAAGCCTTGCTTGCTAATTTCTGTCAAGCATTTACGGTCTTCATTTCCACTAAATGCACCATCAGTGGCGTCGTGGTGGTGTATATGTAGGGAGGGGTATGGGGGGGGGGGGGCATTTCCCCCCAAGAAAAAAAGACTTTGTCCCACTTCACCTCTCGCCCTCCCCCCAAACACACCAACACTAAAACTTACAAACCTGCCTCTGGGATCTCGCACCGCCACTTTGCTCCATCCAATACATTTTTGTCTCGTTCAGGACACGAAAAGCCAATCAGAAGGTATTAAATGAGTCACGACTTTCAATATACGAAATGTATGACCCGAGTTCACTACATTTACTTCGAGCGAGGATTGCAGAGTCCAGAAATAATTTGGTGGACGAGATTAATAAATTTCAAATGGAATTGCGACGAACTGGATATTATTTTTATCCACTAAACGCACTGTTGAAAATATACTGTAGTTTCAATCGGAGTATTTATATAAAACAAGAAACCGCATCCATATTGAAAATTATGCCAATGCGCATGACAGTGTAGCACGTGTTCTTTATTTTAAAACTCAATATGAGGTTCTGAGCGCTAATTATATGATACAGTATAGTCGCTGTGGACTGGTCGTAATCCACGCGTGGGAAGTGATGTCAACGCATGCGTTTACCAGGCAATAAAAAATCATCAGCAGCAAAATTTTAATTAATGAAGCACCGGGTTGTACCCGGTGCTTCATTAATTAAATTTTTGATGATTATTCCTATAATTAGTGTTTGCAATATAATATTACTGCGCCCTTGGAAATACTGTCCACCCCGTGGAAAGTGACCAGTCCACAACGGCTGTACTGTAAGTAATTATGACCAACTGGTTTCTTTGCAAAGGGTTAACTCATTTCCAAAGCTCATTCTAACAAAATGAAGTTAATTGAAAGTAGTATATTAAAACTTTACCCAACGTAACGGCCAAACCCGACCAGCGCTATTCTCAAAAATCGCCAATTAATTTTCATTATTTTTTTTATTTTTAGTCTCAAAAACATAAGTTATGACCCCCTCATTGGAACGAGCTCGTCGAGCTCGTTCCAATGAGGGGTCATAACCTATGTTTATGAGACAAAAAATGAAAAAAAAATAGTTATTCAAGAATTTTATTTTCAAGTCTCGTCTGCTTTTCGTATTAGGTAAAGGGTTAATTGGTGGCTCTAGATCTGCACTGCATACATAAACAGTCGCCATCGGGTGCAAAAGGGTTCGCGACAAAGGTATGTAAATACCGAAATAGTCCGTGGGATAAAATAGAAATATTTCACCAATGATCACACTTTTTTGCATTTTTGAATAACAATTCTAATTATAATATATAAATGTGAAAATCTGTTTTAGTGCTGAAAATAGAATTATCCCAGAATCTACGGAAGCATCTAATTATTGGGTCAGCAGTGGCATAAATTGGCCCACTTTTAAACTTCATTTCAGCAATGAAGGGTAATAAAGGTTGTTTGATTTAATATCATTGCAACTGTGAGGTTTCCACCCACAGCATATAGCTTGGTGTAAATGATGTTTGGAAATACATGTCCTCGGGTCAGTACTTGAAAACTGGCACGAGTATGATCCAGCTGACGTAATATTTTGCTTTTTCAATGCAATTGATGATGTAGGTGAGGGGTTTGGAAGTTATATACTCCAACTTCACAGCATCCTTCAAGGGTGTAGCCAGGGAGGGTCACGGGGTCGTATGACCCCCTTACCCCCGAATCCCAAAGGTCCGCGGCCGATATTCTCCACAGCAATCTAATACATGCATATTTACACTGAATTTGATTCTCTTTCATTCAGCATGAAATCTTTGATCACTGCTAATATTAAATATTGAAGAATTTTTCCGGGGGAGCCCCTCCCCCACCGGACCACCACCAGTGGCCAAGGGTCAAGTTTGAGTAGATTATGGGAGGGGGTCACCCCCTCCCATAATCTCCTCCAACTTGACCTTTGGGTTAAAGGGTTAAGCAGTTGCGAAAATATTTTTCAAAAATTTCAACAAAAGCTTGTCATGTGACCCTCACATGATATGCTTTTATTGAATTTTTTTTTCAACTTAAATTTTTTGTAAAAAACAATTAAAAAATAAATTTTTATAACGTATGCGTTGTGTGAAGGGTTAACTCTCCGCGTACCCCCCCCCCCCCCCAAAAAAAAAAAAAAACCAGAAAACAAAAAACAAAACCCACAAAGCTCGCAATTCAAACCCTTTTATTTTCATTTCTTTCACCCAATCCAATCCAATCCACAGCCACACACTTGAACGTTCTCATTTGACAAACTCATACCACCCCGTGATAGAACTGAATCGATTTTCATATCTGCTATTAGGGTTTAAATACTCTATTCCGCTGTAATACTTCTTCACTATGTGTCGCCCACCATGCTCATCATAATTTGATATCAGAAACCCAGGGACGATGGGGGAGGGGGAGGGGGGGGGGGCTTCACGCTCCTCACTTTTGGGGTCAAAATGCTCACAATATTTGAAAGGAGGAAACAAAATTAGCTTAATTTCTTGGTCTTGACATCTTTAATACCAACGAACTTACTTTTGAGTGAACGGAGTAGTTACTATTTTTAAGGCCTCACAAAGTTGATCTTCTTCTGTTTCTCAGGAGGTTTTTTGTAAAATTGCATGTGGGTGGCTGGTTTTTATTTTATTAGCTCAACTTTGACACAGTCAAATTTGAGGTTATGCCATGGCCCGTCGGTCCGTCTGACTGTTCGTCAACAATTCAATACGGCTGGGGCTAGAGGCCGTATTTATAAACCGATCTATACGAAGCTTCTTGGGTACCTTTGTTATCACTGTGGGACGAGAACGAGTGTTTTGGGGTGCGGTACGAAATTCAAAGTGGCCACCAGCAGCCATTTTGTACCGAAATTAGTGCAATTAGTTTTTTGTACAGAACTTCTGTATGAAAGTTCTGATTTGAATAAATTTTTGTATGAATGTTTAGTAACATGGAATACATCACATATAATACGGGTTTTTTTCTCGTGCAGAAATTATGCAAATTAGATGAACTTTGATTTCTTCAGTGCTACTTATACACAGTCCCTGCATATTTACCAGTACCTAAAATTGCACTGCACTGAAAACTTGTCACACGACTGAAAATTTTGCACAGCACTGAAATTTTGTCGAAATTACATACACGCCAGTAAAGAATTATTTTACTCCCTAGCAATGTTTCTAGGGCTGCATTAACGCGTTGCGTAAGGGCACATTTTGGTGTACCATTGTATTAACTTTTTTATTAGCTTGTTTGAGGCTGACATATATATACGCTATGTATATTGCGTTGTTGGGTTATATCGTATAGGACAGTTTTACGGATGGAAGAAGCCGGAGTACCCGAAGAGAACCACCACACAACGGCGAGTAACTGTCGAAATCTCCAACTAACTAACCCAGCACAAACAGAGTTAGCATCAGTTGAACGAATGAATGAATGAATGAATGAATGAATGAATGAATGAATGAATGAATGAATGAATGAATGAATGAATGAATGAATGAATGAATGAATGAATTTAATTCTTGGAAAGGTATTGATAAATAGAAAAGCCTTCCACGACATTGTATTACCATTTATTCTACATTTGCTGCCCTTGCCTAAGTTGCCACTCGCAGTTCTATGTTGGTGAATACCTTCTTCAGCAAAGAAAATAAATTATTGTTCCCATTTATCTGTTGAACATCATTCCAGTAGGAGATAATCTGCCCTGATGCATGACAAATTTTCTGATTCAAACAACGTCCGGAAAACAGATGTTTGCACGATTCCCCAAAGTTTCTAAATTCCACAGGGAACAAATATTTATGACCCTCAAAGCAAACTTCTTCAAATGTCAAACATCGGATCGACTTTGAATAGAGCTTTCTAGATTATAAAAGTGTGGATTGTGCTATTTATAACACTTTGCCCTGAAAACCACATTCCTTGGTATTTCCACCATAAATTTTCAATATCTAACTTAAATCGACAAAGACAACCTTATTTATATGGTAACTGCATTCGACATTTGAAAGGCCAAAGAATTTCGACTACCCCGGCACTCGAAGCATCGACAACGTGAAGAAACCATATTGATCAGAAAACAACACTTAGGCTCCACAAAGTAGATCTTCTGTTTCTCGTGCCATTTTTGTAAAATTGAATGTGGGCGGGCGTTTTCTTATTTTATTTTTTATTCTTGTAATTATTTCTTTGCAATCAAAAGTTCATGTTCTTGGTTTGTTTTATGTTTTAGGCCTCATAATCTACAGAATAGCATGATTGGCGGTTTATATCATTCCTTGAGTTGAAGAAGGCGTTGCAGTGCTAAAGCATTGCAAAGCCTTCTTGCACTCAAGGGACAAATTTGCCAATTTTATTAACTTGGGTAAAATATCAGACATAAACCATTTAATTTTTATTTTTTTAAGTTTACATTGGTTATAAAAAGAGAGCATGCGGCAGCCAAAAGGACCATGCGAGAGGGCCCGAGAAACAGATTTTAAACTTTTTTAGGCCTTATTGTCTCCGTTTATCTTGGTGTATCAGCATTTTAACAAATTAAGAGGAGTCGGGGATTCACCAACGACGACGGGGATAATTTATCGACTTGGAAGGTGAACCTCATCTTGGCTACCCCGACTCACATTCTCTCCCATCTCACTACATGCCCAGAGCTGTCCACATCAGCGCTCGGCACGTTAAGCGCTAAAATGGGCAAGGCTATTCCTTTCCGTTCGCTGTTTCGGGTGTCCGGAGCAACCCCTTCCATTGGAAAAAAAAATCAAATGCCAGGTGGTGTTCTTGTTAAGTTGTACACTCGGATACACCAGAAATGAACTCAACTAACTTCTTCATGGAATGAATGCTAGCAAATTTACTAAATTTGAATTCCTGACTATGGCATATCTGATTTATACACAAATCTCATATTGTGTTCTATACTAAAAAACCAACAGCAGACGGCACTTGCAAAAAAAGAATTTTGAACAACAACAAAATATTGGAGAAGTGACAACTGTTATTCCCAGTTCCTTATTCGATATTCGTTATCAACCGATACGATCGGTTGATAACGAATGTCGAAAAAGGAACTGGGAATAAGTAACGGTTGTCACGTCAGTAAAAAATTCATTTCTCTAATAAAAAACATAGATTATGACCCTCACATTTGGGCGAGCTCAGTAAGCTCGTTCCATTGAGAGGGCATACTCGATATTTTTGTGACACACATTGAAAATATGAAATTTGGATGGCGTTTTTTTCTGAATAACTATGACCGTGTCTTGGCGTTACGCTAGGTGAGAGGGTTAAATTGATGAATGCAATGCTGTTAAATTTTCTCGATGAAATAACTTGATTGCCATTTTTTTAAACCTTCACCTGGTGATGTTATGCTCCTCCCCCAACTCCAGTCTTACTGAGACTAATTTATATAATATAATGTGTTGTTGTTGTAGATTGACGTTACATCACACCAGAAGTTTAGCAGCATATTAGGGGTGGGAGGCGGCATCTACCGGGATGCAAAATATGTCTAAATACTTAGCAATGCATGGGGATGAGGCGGCACCTAAGGATGTCCTCGAGGGACAATCTGTGCGTATTCATCTCTACTGAAGAACAAACAAATTTCAAATACGACGTCTCAAGTCTGAAGTACGAGTTGAACACGAACGACAAGATTCTGATCACTAGTTGCACATTGCATCCAAGAGCATATTTCCTGGGAAGGGAGGGGAGGATAAGGGGGTCATTCCTTCCTCTAATTCTTCTCCTCGTCTGGCAGTAGTGGAAATAACAGTATTGTCCGATAATTGTTATGTTCAAAACGGACGTGACAATCGTTACTTATTCCCAGTTCACCATTCCACATTCGTTAACCCTTTACCTAACATGAAAAGCAGACGACACTTGCAAAAACAATTCTTGAATAACAATTTTTTTTCATTTTTTGTCTCAAAAACATAGGTTATGATCCCTCTTTTGGAATGATCCCTCTTCCAAAGAGGGATCATAACCTATGTTTTTGAGACAAAAAATGAAACTATAATGAAAATTAACAGGCGAATTTTGAGAATAGCGCTGGCCGGTTTTATCCGTTACGTTGGGTAAAGGGTTAAACCATAATCAGATTTGAATTATCTATATGTTCTTAGTTTGTTCTGTCCACTTGGTCTATCGTCATCAAATATGTCTGCTATGAAATTAGAAATATAGTTGTTCCTATATCCCGATAAATTCTGCCTTTTGATTGGTCAGAATGTCTTGGACAAATAGCCATGGCAAAGGATGCACCCAACATCCAAGGTATATCAGAGCGCGCAACATCTAGGGTACATGGGCACGCGAAACATCAGGGTATACTATATCTTTTAAATGAAAGCTTTTCGCATTCAGTCGCCCCGGTATAAAAATCGAACCAGAAAACCTGAAAATAGTCACAAATATTATCAGATTTCCGACAATTCGATCATATTTTGCCGTTATAAATCAAATAGTCGAGTAATTAAATCAAGCAACTTGAGAAAAATAAAATAAGAGCAAATATCGCTCTCCGAGTTCCAATGTGTTCGATGTGCCAGTGAGCACATAGAACACATTGGAACTCAATGGACGATATGTCGACAAAATACTGTTTACTCGTTTCCTTAACGACCCAAGGGATGTAACTCTATCTATTGTCTTCTGCGTTTATAAAAAACAAAATTATTCACGTATTTGGTCCAAGTGATTGCGGAGCGTGAGAAATGCGTCCACAAATTTATTTCCACTGTGTTTGTACTGTGTTTCAAACGGGACAAAAACTTTATCTCCGCCAACATGTATGGTATATGGAGATTTGATACCTGGTTCATTTAAATACCTCGCCTGTGGCTCGGTGTTTAAAAAACGACATCCAGATATTAAATCTCCATATACCATACATGTTGGCGGAGATATCTTATATTGTTCTCCAGTTTAGTGATGATGTTATCCACCATAAAAGAGTGTCTATTATTATCGTTATTCGTTATCTCGCTTATCATTGGTATATCGAATTTATTTGACAATTTCTCCGGGATTGTAAGATCACTGCATAATGCCGTAACCTTGAATGTTAGCGATTCTTTATTAGCTGCGTGAAGCTTTGAAGTTTATTTAACAGCGCGAGTCAATGCTTCAATTACAGCTGGATATCTACCGAATTCCGCGCGCACTGCATGATTCGACGACTTCCTATTTACACCTAATGCATATTTATAAAATTAAAGGCGTTCCGTTTCACATGGTACGCTATCAATTCTGTTTAAGTTCATCGACGAAGCCCATATTTCGCTACCATACAGAACGATAGGATTGCTTAGTTTATCAAATAGTCTTATCCACGTGACAATCGATAATATGTAATGTTTCCGTAAAGATTTTAGCAAGGAAAATAATGTTTTCATGCCAATACTGGTCATTTCCATTTGGGCCTTCTTGAACGACCCATTCGCGGAAAAAATTATACCCAAGTAAGAATATTCATTGACAACATCAACACCAGTACCGCATATTGTGAATGATGGTGTTGCTTTGAGACATCTTCTGCGAAAACCATACATTTAGTTTTATCTGTATTTATAGCCAGTTTATTTTTCTGCGAATACGTGTGTAACGCATGTAAGTAGTTTTCTTTTGTTTGAGATGCCATGACCAAATCTTCCAAACAGAAGATGATTCACTAGTTTATTATCAATGGATACCGGTGTGCACTTTCGATTGAATTTTTCTTTTATAAAATAAATAAAAAATTTGAATAGCGAGGGGGCTATCAAACATCCTTGTCTAACACCAATCTTTGACACGGATGGGGTTCAATTCCCTCCCTCGTTTGTGTAACAAAAGAGCTATTTTCATGCAATGATTGAATTGGTTTCAAAATAGACCCACTTACCCCCACTCTCTTTAGTTTCTGGAACAGCAAACATCGATTCATCGAATCAAATGCCCTACGAAAGTCGACAAATGCCAAATAGAGATGTTTATTCTGGTGCCTGTATCTGTTAAACAATGTTTTGATGATGAAAACACTATCAATGGTTCTACGATTCTTATCTCATTTCTTCTAAGAAACATATAAGTCTTTTATTGAGTATTTTATTGAACAGTTTTCCAATTGAGCTGCTCAGTACAATAGACCTGTAGTTATTTGGATCATGACGATCCCCCTTTTTGTGGATGGGCTTAAGGACTGATTCACTCCATACCTTAGGATAATGTGATGATTTATATACAATATTAAAAGTTCGTAAACTAACAATGTAACAACCTCCACAAATGGGAGCGCGGTGGATCAGTGGTTACGGAACTGAACTTCAAACCGAGGGGTCCACGGTTCGATCTTTGCCAGAGGTAACTGCGTTTTGTCCTTGGGCGAGGTACTTTATCCTAATTGCCCACGTGGGCCCAGTGGGGCACGGTGGCGAAGTGTACTGAGACGTACTGCACGTCGATGGTGCACCTGTCTTCAGCCAATGCTAACACTGCTTGTGTGGAGTTAGTACGTTGGGGAGTCTGACAGTTGCTCGCCGTTGCTCGATGGTTCTCTCGGGGTACTCCGGCTTCCTCCACACGTAAAACTGTACGACACGCGGTGACCCTGGCTTTCGAAAGTGTCGTTAAACTCCAATAAATAAATAACTAACCTCTATATATACCGTATTTTGGACGATGATGGCGTTTTTTTTTTGTTCAGCCTAGACGTGAAGTGGAGGTGTACTAATTTGCTTTGACGTCATTACACCAGAAGTTTGTGCAGCACAGTAAGCAAGAGTAGGGCAATTAATCCTTTTAACAAACAGTCATGTGGCTGCAGGTTGAAATATTGATTAGTGTATCTTAAGAATATATATCTTTCTAAAGTAGACATATTTCGACATGGACGACGCTATTTCGTAAAATCGGGAATTAAGGCAGATGCGGAATGGGTCCGGTGAATTAACCAATTAAGGGGGGTGGGGGGTTGAGGTTTTCAGAGCCGGAGAAAATTTTGATTTTGCGAATCAAACGAACGCGGTTTCCTTGCATATGAGCGATCAATGGCAGTCCACATATTGGACATTTTGATGGCATTTTTGTATCATCTTCATCGTTCATTCGACAAAAATGGGTGCCCCATCGGGAAGATCATAGTTCGGCCCAACAGGTCGACCTAATCGGAGAAAATTTTGATTTTTGAAACTGAAGGAACGCTGTTTCCTTTCATCTAACCGATCAATGGCAGACTAGACTGCGGGTAGAACGCTATGTCCTCTATGCGGTTTGCCAATGAGAGATAGAGAACATTTTGATATACCGGCAGTGTATGCAATCAGATTCATTTCGCCCTTTGGTCATTTTTATGAAATTGTATGTAGCCCGGAAACGACTCGGAGGCGGGGGTGGGGGGGGTGGGCTTTTAGGGGGTTGGCGGGGGTTGATTGGCACCCGGACAAATTTTGATATTTCGAACCAAAAAGAACGCTGCTTCCTTGCATCTGAGGGATCAATGACAGTCCACACAGAGAGCATTCTGCATTTTCGTATCATCTTTGACGCTTATTTCGCAAAAATGGTTGCACAAAAGGAGCCCCGAACTCATCTGGCCGACCATAGTTTGGCCCAATGGGATAAAATTTTGATCTTACGAACCGAAAGAACGCTGTTTCCTGGCATCTGACTGATCAATGGCAGACTATACTGCTGTTATATCGAAATGCCCTCTCTGTGGACTGCCATTGGCAGTCCACAGAGAGGGCATTTCGATAAACCCAACAGTTTATGCAATCAGATTCATTTCGCCTTTTGGTCATTTTCATGAAATTTCATGTACCAACTGATATTGAGCTGCATCAATTTTGGGGGTCCCAGGGAAGACCCAATAGGGGTCCCACCGGAAATTATCCCGGTGGACCATACGGCCAGTCCGCCTCAGTTACATGCATGCGTTCGATTTGAAAGATTTTTTCTCCATTGAACAGGAACATCCCTCAATTAGTATTTCGAATGGTAAAATTTGTGGTAGAAGTTGCGGCAGCTGGTTAAAGTTTTTATGGAATTTTAAGAGTGAACAATACAATTTAATTTATTTCTTACAGATTCAGCTGAAAATACGGAGGAACTACTGAACGCCATCAACGATATTACTTCAGATAAAAATAATACAGGTATTTATATAAAACACATTGTTTCAGCAGTTAATAATCGCATAAACCCTTTTTAAAAATTGTATATTATAGGCCAAACAAAATTAAATAATTGATTCTCAGGCATTTTATTTGTAAAACGAATGAGAGAGAGCGGTTTTTGTTTTTATTTTTTTATTCCTGATGGAATGGTCTCCGATGCCTAAAATCCAGTTGTGAGAGCCTAAAATTAAATACTAGAGCTTCCATGTTAATTTTACTGATAGTTTTTTTGTAACAGTGATCATACAACACAAAATCAATGGAGAACAACTAAAATGGAAATCAAAAACAAAAAGGAGTTTTTTAACTGGTTGAGTGCTAGAAGCCACACATCAGGCCTTTCAAAATAATGCGGGTTGAGTGCAAAAGCCAACATTTTTCTTACACATGTTTCGTATTCAGTCAAACGTAAATAATAATTTGTTTATACAACTTTGTTCTATTACAAATTATTGGAGAGCGCCTGTTGGCACTCTCCAATAATTTGTAATAAAACAATTTTAGATGAACAAATGGGGGGCGCGGTGGCTCAGTTGGTAGAGGTGCAGGCTGCCAGCCGAGAGGTCCTCGGTTCGAATCCCACCTGCGGCAACCGCCTTGTGTCCTTGGGCAAGACACTTCACCCCCCATTGCCCACGTAGGGGCACGGTGACGTGGTGTACTAAGGAGTACTGCACGTCGATGGTGCACCTGTCTTCAACCAATGCTAACCCTGATTGTGTGGAGTTGGTATGTTGAGGAGCTGACAGTTGCTCGCCGTTGCTCGGTGGTTTTCTCCGGGTACTCCGGCTTCCTCCACCCGTAAAACTGTCACGGTCATGGTTAGCCATTGTGCAGAATTATGTGACCTTAAACATAAATAAATAAATAAATAAATAAATAAATAAATAAATAAATAAATAAATAAATTCAGACCACCAAAACTAATCTAGCCGTCAACCAGTGAAATAAATATTTGTTTTTACATACATATGAGAATCGTGTCGCATTTCGATAAGAGAATGACAATACTCTGTCAATGTATATAGGCTACAACATATTGCATCGCAAATCGTGAAGTGATACTGCTAAAATCACACCCAATGATAGTGTTACACATTAGGAATTTTGCCCCCGAAATAAATATGATGAACTCGCCGCTGCCTGAGAATATGATGAACTCGCCGCTGCCTGAGAATCAAAAGATTAATTTCTTTAGCCTTATAGAGAATCTATTACCACGCAGTGGTGGCGCCACTGCGTGGTAATAGAATCTATTACCACGCAGTGGTGCCCCCCCCCCCCCCCCACCCCCCGTCGGAGATTTTTAGTCAGTCCGTTGGAGAGTCTCGTAAACCCGACTTAACGAGAATTTTCCGACAATCGAATGTAGATATCTCGTCTTGTCTGTCTCGAACCCGTGCAGCACTGGAACTTTGATAGAGAATAGTGATTCTCACGAAATTCCTTAATGTCGTTCGTCAAACTGGCTTTATAGATGAAATATTTCCCTACCTTATTATAATATGTTTACTTTAACCCTTTACCTAAGGTAACGGCCAAAACCGGCGAGCGCTATTCTCAAAAATCGCCAATTAATTTTCATTATTTTTTTCATTTTTTGTCTCAAAAACATAGGTTATGACCTCTCGTTGGAACGAGCTCGTCGAACTCGTTCCAACGAGGGGTCATAACATATGTTTTTGAGACAAAAAATGAAAAAAAATAGTTGTTCAAGAATTATTTTTGCAAGTGTCGTCTGCTTTTCAGGTTACATGTAGGTAAAGGGTTAAATAATCAACAAACATACTCAATTTGCTTCTATTTTGGTTCTCCAATTTACCAATTTTCACTCATTTTCCTTCGTTTGGGAGGTCAAATGTTATAGGCCCCTGTTGGAGAGGTCAGCCCCCTTGTCAAGAAATCCCTGGCGCCACCCCTGTTACCAAACCTGGTTAAACCCTAATAAAATAAATAAATAAATAAATAATCTTGTTTGACTGAGCTCTGCCAAACAAGGTATATTTGGTTAAATATCAAACTGTATTATGGGAAATATTTGCTGCTGAAAACTTTTTGCCATTTTGACATCAGAGTGCAGAGGGTTAATAGCGATGCCTGGGTGCAGCCGTGCAAAAGTAAGGGTCACATGTCATCGCCAGATAGCTATCCTCCGAAATATGTCCCCCAATAGTCACAACCATATTATGAGTATTATCCAATACCCCCATGTGTACATGTGTTGAATGTATTCAGGGACGTGGCTAGGGGTATCCGAATGAGGAGGGTGTAGGTAGTGAATTTCCAACTAGAGGGAGGGACCAGGAGGGAGAACCCCCCTCATGGTCCCTCCACCTAGTTGGAAATTCACTTCCGAGAAAACTTTTGAAAATGAAAGTATGAAAGGGGGCATAAAATTGATTCTAGTAACTGAAATGCCAACACATTTATGATAGAAATATCAGGTTATTATTATTTGGTATTATTCTGGGAATGTGCTAAACAAATGCTCAAGCTAAATCATGATGTGATTTTCTTAAAGTGCATTTCGAAGATTTTTTTTTATTACGATAAGTAAACGTACTACAAAAATCTAATTCCCATTGACATCATGCATACTTATATGAAGCTCGATATTGCATACAGCAACAGTTAGAATTTTTGCCGATTTGAAACCGAGTTGGGATTTTGGGAAGTAAAGGAGACATCAGCATCACCAAAGAAGCTCTAAAATCCAGATAGATGCAATTTCCAACTACTCATGACTTGCCCTCCGAATTTGCAACTATAGGCCAGGATGAGGGGGGGGGGGTGACACCCCCATAACCCCCCCCCCCCCCCCCCCCGTCACCACGTCCCTGAATGTATTGTGGCACAAATTGTACACTAGCACATATGCGCATAGGCTCATACGATGTATACCTATAAGCTGTATGTGTTGTGTGTACATTGTTACCTAACGCACAGGCACACCTCATAGATACATAGCCTCCATTTGTGCAAGAAATCGTACATGCAGAGACGGATTAAGATACATGATACAGTCTGACTGAGTCTACCGAGACTTGATCGATGGTAGTGGTCGTGGCAGGGCCAGGGATAGCAAACAATCTTGTAGTCAGAAGTAACAGACGAAGACTCCTGCCACCAATCACCATGCATGACAATGACATCACAGCATGGCCACTCGCTCTTGCATCTATTACAGCACACGTGATACTGACAAAGGACTGTGGTATGACGTCACTTAGGAGGTTCCCCAATCCCGAGGTCTCCCAAATGGGGGATAATTCATCCTCCACATACCACTGTCATGTATGGCTAAGAATTTAAACCAATCAAATCTTGTTTGTCAGAACTAAGTGAGCTCCGTCAAGCAGTGGCGGCGCCAGGATTTCAATTTAGGGGGACTTAAGTAAGATATGGGGGTCCAAAGTCGAGATGCTGAAGCATCTCTAGAACGCCGCAGGTCTGAGCTAGAGAAGGATACGGGAGGAGGTAGTTCAGCGATCTTAACGTAGTGGCTACTCCCTGTAAGGGGTTAGCCACTACGTTCAGATCGCTGAACTATGGAAGAGGGTGTCTCCCCCCCCCCCCCGTTTGATATCCCCAGGAAAAAGTTTCATATTTGGACGCCATGGGAGCGATATCTGAGCGTTTCTACAACACCTGACATGATGTGTATTGTTGTGTGCCGTTTGTGGGTGTGATATTGGGTGAGAAAACCACGGTCAGATAGTAATTTGAAGTTTGATTTGAGGGGGGGGGGGGGCAAAAGTGGAAAGAGGCGAGCCCCCCCCCCCCCCTGCCCTGTGGCGCCGCCACTGCCATCAAGCAATGTATGTGTTGGTTAAGGTTATATTTAAGTACGGAAAATAATTTGCTTTGAAATTCCTAAGTCTGATATTCCATAAACATAAATATTAAATATACGCAAATTATACATAAAAATGAAGGTTATGATGTATAGAAGACTTAACTTATATGCAATCAACTCATAGAGTTGAAAGCAGACACCAATGGTTTCTGGAAGTCTGCTACCGTATTCGTACCCGATTACCCGAACCGATAATAAAATAATATTTCAGGAGAACAACTGGACACATTGGGTTCGTATTCACTCAACCCAACACAACGGCCCTTCAAATATCATCTTTAGCACCCCTGTTATAGAATCCCGATAGCTGTTTCCGGCATTGAGATAGTTAAACATTCCGGTAAAGGCTTTATCCCGATTAATATCAACACACGCGTTCTAATATTTTGTTTCCGCATCGGATAATATTCGAGTGATCTGTTGATTAAGTATTTTGTGGAGAGCGACTGTACTCCGGTTTTAATGTTTGGGATACTGACAGTTACAGTTTTACAACATGTGTATACAAAAAAAAAAACAGCATTTCCGTCGAAAATATTTCTGACTGACATTGATGTCCCTGTTGTTCAATTCTTTTGTTTACTGAATATACTTTCACCCCAGCCCATCGTCTAACTCTGTCAAAGCTCCCACTACAAACAAACGAATTTCGCAAGCCCAACTCCACCTCACACTGTGTGAGGTAAGATTCACTTGTCAACATTTAGTATCTTTGGTATGATTATCAATACACAGCGCAGATATATATGCATAAAAGTCCGGAGACCCTATCCCCTAGCCTCTCCCCCTATCAACACACACACACCAAAATATTTTGCGGAAATTTGCAAGATTGTCGGAAATAAGTATTTTGGGTCACTGTCCCTGATATTGCGTGACATTAAACAAGACGGAGATAATTGCTGGCTGCCAGTTATAATCAAGACCGGGATTTCATCCTCTGGGCATCCATTTTTTTTAAAAAGAAATGCCCATTTTAAAAGAGGATCAATCATCACCTTCATTTAAGGCGGCGTCCAAGCCGATGAGATGTCCAATGGAAATCAGCAATTCATACACAAATGGCACGCGGCGATGCTCGGCGTCTTTAATAACTTTTGTCAGACTGCCTCCCATCTAGCGTGTTCGCACAGCAACATCAACTGGCACACTAAAGTCACCCCTTTACCAAACAGAACTTGTAGAGAGTACTTGCATACGAATTCTTGAATGACTTTTCATTTTTTAGCCCAATCATAGCTAACCTTCATTGGAACGAGCTGGCCGAGCCTCACCGGTGGAGACCCTTAAGCTATGTTTTGGGGGCAAAATTAAAAAAAAGAACATGAAATTTGAATAGCAATTTTTGTGAAAAACGATGGTTGTTTACTTGGCTTGGATAAATGGTTAATTATTGGCAAATGTCATTAGTCAAGGTTGTGGTCAGGGGGAGGGGTAACAGATGTAATGTGACTCCCATAATTTCAAAACAAACCACTCGTGGTTAACATGAGTCCAAACTTAGACCCAAAGCCCGTAATATGATTTTTGGTGCAGTTCGTCCATCTCCAAAAATATATGACAGCCTTTGAGTCCAAATTTGGACCTGGTTAAGATCCCCTAGGAATATTGAAGAAGTCCAGCTGGATTTTATTTCCATCAACAAAATATACTCATAATACCCCAAAGAGAATTGAGATCACAGATTCACTCTCATGACCAGTTTCAAAACATTTCCCGATGAGGACCTCACCAGCGAGAGTGGACATCCCTCTCTTGCTCTCTCTAGGTTTTACTTGTAGCAGTCGTGGATGACCTTCGGTCATCGAGGGTCCATAAAACCCACCCTAAAAATATCATGGCTACAACCCCTGCATTAGAATCCATCGTTTAACCCTTTAAACCTTGGTGGTATCTACCGTGTCAGTCCAATTTTAACGAGAGGAAGTGCCCATTTTCATTATTTAGGGGTATATCAATTAATATTTGATTGGTCTATCCCACGCATGCACTTAGCTCCCACCCTACTTAATGAAATTATGACATATCATGTCCCTGGACCAGAAAAGCGGTCTCTCGGGTTCAAAGGATTACCTAACACGAAATGCAGACGACACATGCAAATAAAATATTTGAATAACTATTTTTTTTCTTCATTTTTTTGTGTCAAAAACATAGCTTATGACCCCTCATTGGAACGAGCTCGACGAGCTCGTTCCAATGAGGGGTCATAAGCTATGTTTCTGAGACAAAAAGTGAAAAAAATAATGAAAATTGGATGGTGATTTTTATGAATAACGCTGGCCGGTTTTGCCCGTTACGTTTTGTGCGTGCATGCCCTGCCATTTGGGGCTAGTGTCCACGCCTTCGGTGCCCAATTGTACTTCCTTCCCAAAACTCTGCGACTGGCCATGTTAGCCAAAAATTAGCGTTCGTAAAACGAATAAAACGAGGATTGCCAGAGCTGTAATAAATCTAAGCGAAAGTGGCACTTGAAACATCACATCATTGACAAATCTTACTGGCTGAGCTGCAGAAAAACAAGATACAGCACGTGATTCGATACCTCTGTAACGGGAGCGCGCGCGTGTGTATACATCTGGTTCAATCAAAGAAAGGCTGTACCAACTAATTGTTTAATGTAGAATAATTTGAAAAACCTGTTATAATTGAAGAACCGACAATTCTTTCTAGTCTACGGAAGTTTCTTGTTTCCTTCTTAAATTGTTCCTGATCTGATTAGCTGTGGTGTGTTTTTTATTCCACAGTAAATAAGATTTCTTAATTTCAAAATGGAACTAAGTGGATTTATATCATTACTAATTTCATTATTTATTTATTGGCTATTTTTCATCGTCAAAACTTCAGGTAAGTTGACATTTTTTTGATTATTTGTTGGCTGTGATGGGGAGAAATTAAAAATGGAGAGTCTGCGCGACAGTGACATAGCTACCGTGGGGAGGGGGGGGGGGGGGGGGTAGCCGCTGCGTACAGACCGCTGAACTACTAGGGGGCATACAGAATAGGATGCGCAGCATCATGCGATCCACGTAGCGGCGAGATTGGGGTGAGCACAAGAGGGAGGGACATTCTTCTCCCTGGAGGGGGCCTCCCCCAGGAAACATTTCCTTGACTCTGAGTCCGTTTGTGCCCATAATTATAAGTTGTGAAAAACATCAAAAATTAGGCCACGTCACCTGGGAGGGGGTGCAATGGCTGGATTTGAGGTTGGGGCATGTGCACCCCTACGCCATTGTTGACCTGGGGATGGTTTTGCCCCTCCTAAATTTTTCGCTGCCCCCCCCCCCCCCCCCAAAAAAAAATGGCTAAGTGCAAGTTTCACACAACATAGGGGCTACCCACGCTACAAGTGTCTCAGGTTCTCTCTTAAAGCACTAAATTTTGCAAAACTTTCTCGGGGTGTGTTGGGGGCTCGTCCTAACTAGGACCCTCCGGTCGCTGCACCTCCTCCCACTTTCCTTCAGGGAAGTGAGGGGAGGGACGGGGCAGATATCAGCGGGTTCTAGTAAGGATTAAGGGAATCCTCCGAAACCCCACACAACGGCCTTTCAAATATCATCTTTGCCACCCCCCCCCCCCCCCCCCAAAAAAAAAAAACCTGGTTAGGGCACCCCCTATTATAGAATTCTGGCTAAGGGCCTGCTGAGCGGTATTTGGTAATGCATCGAAGCTATCAGATGAGATCCCCGAAGGCCCAAGGCACAATTATGATGGTATAATCGGATTTGACTCTTTGCCTACTGTTGGCGTAGTTTCCTGTCAAGTAAACAACTTACCAGTTACACAGTAAACGTATATTTACAGAAAACCGATGCTTGGATCATTTAATAAGAAACCCTAATAATTAGTTTTATCAGGGGCTTAAATTCTGGGGGTGGGTTGGGTACCCCCCCCCCCCCCCCCACCCCAAGAAAAAAAAAATCTCCCGATTATGGGTTTCGTCGGGCAGAGATTGGGCAAGAAATTATGAAATACCAAGTTGGGCAGATGTCCTTGCTTGCAGATGTCCTTTTCACAAGCTTTTGAAGACTCAGTTGGGCAAAATCTCTACCTTGCCCGACAATATTATTTATTTATTTATTTATTTATTTATTTATTTATTTATTGATGTTTAAGGTCACATATTTATGCACAATGGCTAATCATGACCGTGACAGTTTTACGGGTGGAGGAAGCCGGAGTACCCGGAGAGAACCACCGAGCAACGACGAGCAGCTGCCAGCTCCCCAACATCGTAACTCCGCACTGCAGCACAGGCAGGATTAGATTGGTTGAAGACATGCGTACCATCGACGTGCAGTACGCCTTAGTACACGGCGTCATCGTGCCCCCACATGGGCAATGGGGGTGAAGTCTTGCCCAAGGACACAACGCGGTTGTCGCAGGTGGGATTCGAACCGAGGACCTCTCGGCTTGCAGCCTGCACATCTACCTACTGAGCCACCGCGCCCCCACCTTGCCCGACAAAAATATACACATATTAAAAAGTGCAAAAAATGCCCGACTCACTAGACTCGATAGAATTTCACATCCAGGGAGAGAGTAACTTATAACAACTGTTTTTTTTCTATGACTATGACCTACAGACCTACTGAAAGGTCGGTCCCCTCTATCTGGCTGGCGAGTAATTGTATATTTAAAACACGATATTTTTCTCAATGGAAAGTATATTTGTAGTGTATAGGTCTTGATAAAGCAATTAGTTATGTTCAAATAGTTGGGCGATATGACCGAGCCGTCAGGCACCGATGGCCTAACCACCCCCACCCACCCCCACCAAAAAAAAAAAAAAAATGTTATGGCCCTGGGTTTTAAATCGAAAATAATAAAATAACCATTTTTAATGTATATATTTTTTCGTAAAAGGGTATTGCTCATATCAATAGTTTCTTGATGTCAGACTCTATTGCATTTTTCACCAAAACAAGTCATGGCTGCATTTCAGCAGCCATGACTTGATTTTATGAGAAATTCCAGAAACTACCAGCAGGTTAAGGGTTCAGACTTTTCGATTGTTTGAGGGTTGGTAACGTCTCAACAGTGTTAGTTAGTTAAAGGTGAGCGTGGTCAGAGCCTGGACATGAGGCATGATGCGACGAGATAAGAGTTTCCGACAGGCAGCGCAACACATTGATGTCGAGGAGAATGTGTTTTCCTTTGGCGATCATACGGTCGTCTCGCCAGGAAAATGTTTGCAGAAATCGGACAAAAATAGTGCTGTCTGGTTTCACCAGACATTTATTTGTCTTGATTTTGTAATGCACCTCGGACGTATTCCATGTTGCACCGCTATATGCATCAGTGCGACACCCAGTGTATGTTGTAGAAGTCATGGGTGCAGTATATATTTCCAAACGGTTAACGTCAGACCCTGGAGAACAGCTAGGGTTTTGGTCTCATACTATACGGAATGCCATATAATGCTTTCTTATCATTCATTTCTACTTGTCTGTGAGAAGAGTGACTTCCATCTCTTCTATAGCAGATTCGCCGATGAGGTCAAGTGGGGTCGTACCCACTCTTGGTATCACAGAACTAAATATCTTCTCATAGGCGACCATTATAACGTTCAGGCGGAAAAAAATATGATCGCATCACTTTAATTTTGGCATTCAAATATCTCTGTCAAGTGTAGCCCTTCAGATAACTTTTTCTGATCTGAAAACAGGGGGTGATGCAACAAATAAGAGAGAAAAACTGACACAAAGGGAAATACCGGTCACGAGCACACATTTTTCAGGGAATTCCCTACAAAAACACACAAAAAGTAAATTGCATTTTTTAGGTCCAAAAGCAATTAAATCACCCTCTTTTTGATCAGGAATATTCAACAATAATGCAAGATGTCAATAAAATGTTTCAAACGTTTATTGAAACAATATATTTTCCCAAGGCTGTTTATTTTTAGAGATTACATCATATCCGAGCGCAACATTTTAAGGCGGTTCACTCTAATTTCAATATTTAGTTCCGCGATACCTCTTGGATTCTTTTTCGAAACTGTCAGCATGCTATGAACAGATGACGCAATGACTATATGACCAATTGCTATCAGTGAAAAATATACAACATACATCTGTGATAATATCGGGGTACATCAGTTAGAAAACGCTGGTTACGAAGAAATCCTTCAATTTCATTCTGTGGACAGATTATTGGGAACATTTCATTTTTCTTTTAACACAAAATATTTTGTACATCAGATTGAAATGGTTTAGGTAAAATGTTTATATCTAACGCTTTAAGTGATAGATTTCATACGTGGTTGCCTTTGGTTCGATTCCAGGCGAGGATTTAGAAACCAACTTTCTAAATTCCTCCGAAACATGATTGTGTCTTTCAAAACATGCACACAAACAAATCGACTTTATCCATTTATGAGACACCGATATTCTGCTCTGCACACTAGGGTCTCCGTTGTCGTTTTACAGCAATAAATGGATATCAAGCTTAAGCCCTAACTATATAATTATGCCCCCACCCCCAATAAGGTTGAGGGCATGTACTTGTGTCACTATGGCGGGTGGGTGGATTGTCGGTTTGTAGGTTGGTTAGTAGGAATATTCTCGAATGAACAAATTCCGCATTTCTCGAAATATTGGTTTGAAACTTGGTATACATGATCGACATCAACTCAAGCCTGAAAAAAGCAACCTGTCATTTGCAAAATGGGGTCCTCGGAGGGTGAATTTGCTGAGCTATCCCATACAGTGGGCCAATTTATCCTCAAGGTACATCTTTCTGTTTTGGCTTGAGACCTTGATTCAGACTGAGGTTCACAAAGGGTAAATTTTGTGATGCTACCCTGCAGGGTAGCATCACCAAATTCACCCTCTGGGGACCTCATTTTGCAGATGACAGTCTGCTTATTTTCAGGCTTGCATCGATTCCAGATTTACGCGGCGGTTTGATTTGAGCGTTACATAGTTACTGCCCTTGAACTTTATCAATATCTGTCTGTAATCTCGAGAAGCGAACTACTTCTGCATTATTGGTTTGGAACTTGGTATACCTAATGAACATCACATGTAAACATGTGTGATATAAATTTGCTGGGGGCTCGATTATTGTTATTATTTATTGGTGTTTAAGGTCACATATTTTTGCACAATGGCTAATCATGACCACGACAGTTTTACGGGTGGAGAAAGCCGGAGTACCCGGAGAGAACCACCGAGCAACGTCGAGCAACTGTCTGCTCTCCAACACACAAGCAAGGTTAGCATTATTTGAAGACAGGTGCACCACCGACGTGCAGTAGGCCTTAGTACACAGCACCACCGTGCCCCCACTTGGGGTGAAGTGTCTTGCCAAGGACACAACGCGGTTGCCGCAGGTGGGATTCGAACCGAGGAGAAGGGGCTCGATTAAATTTATTAATAAAATGGACTACTTCTATGTATTAAATACCACCACCACCCCCTCATTAAATACCCCCCCCCCCCCCCCCCCCACACACACACACAAACGCGCGGAATCAAGTGTGTGTGGTAGGGTCCTGCGAAGTTTCTGTATTTGATTCGATTCGAAATCACCCAGATGTTTCGATTTGGAAATTTTCGAATCGTCGTCATGTTCTCAATATCCTACCATATGTCGCCTCTTGAACTCGGCATATACCATCAGATCTCCGCTGCAGGATACCTGATGATAGAAGAAGATTTCAAAGAGGTTCCGCTTCCGAAACTACTTTGATTCCGTTGTGGAATATTCCGATTTTTTTTATTGATTTGCCCAAACCGAAGAGTCGCCCATTGTATAAAGCACTTGAATGGAGACTGACAATATTAACGGTTGTAAGAAGGTGCGTTATCTCCAACTTAAAGAGGATTGGGATTCGATTCGAGATTCAATTCGATCCAAAATTCTTTGTCTGATACGATTCGAGTTGAGTTTCGATTCGACTGGAAAATTGAGAGTATCTGGATGTATTAAGACCTAAAAAAGTTAAAAATCTGTTTCTCATTTTGGCTGCCTCATGTTCTCATTTTATAACCAATGCAAAAATAATAAAATAAAAATTAAATGGTTTATGTCTGATATTTTACCTAAGTTAATAAAATTGATAAATTTGGCCCTTAAGGGCAACAAGGCTTTGCAATGCTTTAGCATTGCAAAGCATTCTTGCACTCAAGGACGAAATACACCACCACCCATGCTATTCCGTAGATAATGAGGCCAAAAACATAAAACAAACCAAGAGCATGCACTTTTGATAGCAAAGAACTAATTACAAAAATAAAAAATAAAATAAAAAACAGCTCGCCCGCCCGCCCGCCCGCCCGCCCGCCGGCATGCAATTTTACAATAAATGTCCCGAGAAAGATCTACTTTGAGGGGCCTAATAAGCCATCAAGGCGATAGTTCGAGTTCCTAACTCCGCCAGCGGGTGATAAAAAATCAAACAAGGCCCTTTAATATCGACTGTAAGATATAAGATATGGGATCATCAGACTGGCGGAATTATGTTTGAACTGGCATCAGAAATGTATAGTTTTCATGAAGGTCAGGGAGGGAGGGAGGGGGTGGCTCAGCCAGGGAGGGGGGGGGGGGGCATACATTAAGTTTTTAGAAACAAAATGAAGTGAAAAGAAATTCCCGAGTGACTGTTGTTTCATAATGAGCAATTTATACGTTCTGTTTTATGGGTTAAGGAATGTGAATCACATATTCTGCCGTTACTTATGAATCACCTACTGTAATTGAACTTGATTGTTCAGCATTACTCGATGCTTGTTGATAAACCTTTCTTTGTATTTTCTTTGTATTTTATCGCAAGAAGATTAAGTTCTCACGAATACTACGCTTTTTGCGAGGAAGATAAGTAAAGTTTTTTTAGGATTGAATCTTATTCATGACTTACAAAGATTTCTTGCCAAAATCACTTATGCCGTTATTATTCCAGACTGTCTGGTACGTTAACTCTTCTAACACTGGATACATCTTCTTTGATTTTCCCAAGATAAAATGCACCAGTCGATGAAATGACATCACCAGAACCAATAAATTAGTGTGGATGAACAATGTTAATCAAGTCGCACCATCCTCAAGTATTTCGACTTCAGACAGAGTTAACACGCCTTCTCCTCTCCCATCATGCAGTGTGTATAGCGACTGTGTGACAATCTAAACAATAACATCCCTTTTCCACCTTTTAATGAGTGAGAACGAAACAATAGAGGGGTCCAGGGTTTTGAGTTTTGTAGGGGGGCCACTTTTCATTCCCGAGTTACGATGCGAGGCATTATCCGACGAACAAAGCGGTGAGTTGGACGCTCCCCCAGTTGGAAATTCATTATCCTACATCCCCCCAATCGGAAACCTCTAGCCACGTCCCCGCGCAAGTCTTGTAAGGAAAAGAGGGTTAACTGGCGCACGTAAAGAATTAGTCTGGTGTCCTTCAACTCAATCCTGTCTATTAATCACATTAACCTGGCTGTAGTCTTGAACTTGAAAAGGCAGAATACATTCACATGAGGTATGTGTGTCACTAACATCATTAAAAGCTTGCCAAGAATAAGAAATTTGGAAAAGCAAATATATCGTTTTTAATGATATTTTGGGTTTATCATTTTTCTTCTGCAGCATACAAAATACTTTTATGACAGACGATGAGTAACAAAACATGCACGGAGTCGATAGAAGGGAGAACTGAAGATCTGAGGACTCTAGATCGTTACTTTCACCTCACACTCCTCTTCCGGCAAATTGCTGTGCAGGGGGGGGGGGGGGGGGGGTGTGTAAGAGGGTGTGTGTAAGAGTGTGAACACCGTCAATGGGGACAGATTGACATCATGCATACTAATGAAGATCGATATTGCGTACACTGTAGTTGTAAATAGTAACAGTTGGAATTTTTGCCGATTTGAAGCAGAGATGGAATTTTGGGAAGTAAAGGAGACATCAGCATCACCAAAGAAGCTCTAAAATCCAGATAGATGGAATTTCCAACTATTCATGACTTGCCCTCCGAATTTCCAACTATAGGAAATTTTGTCCAGGATTGGGAGGAGGGAAGGGTGGTGACACCCCCCCCCCCCTGTCGCCACGTCCCTGGACTTGAGACGCCTTTATGACCGGCCTTTTGGACGCGCTAGCGCCCTAGCCCTCTATATATCGCCACCGCACAAGAAAAATATATCTGATAGTACTTTCTCACCCTAGTCTCATTATTGCCAGCATCGATTATCGGCGTAGACAAAAAATTTGTTCGGACGAGAGGAGCTTGGACAGCTGTTTAATACTGCTATGGGAAAATATGGAAAAACTGTGGTGTCAAACGCAGCCCGCTGGTGGCTTTATGGGGTGAAATTTGAGTAACAGTGAGGGGGGGGGGGGGGGGTTACAAAAGGAATTTTCACTAGGAAATTTCGTATATCCTAAAGTGTCAATGAGAATTATAATTCTGTATCACAGCCGCTTGGCGGATGGTTGTCTCTCCAGATCTTTATTCTGAACAGGCCTGACATTTTCAGGAGAGCGATTTATTCGCTCTCCTAAAAAAAATTAAGGAGGGCGAAAATTAGCCCTCCTGGCCTTAGAAAATAATGATTACCATAATAGCCCATTCCTAAAACCCACATCTTTTCAAATCTCTGCTATGTCAGTGGTCTCTGTAAGACGGAAACACTGCCCCTCCCACACCTCCGGGCCTTGACGAGGCCCGGAGGTGCTGGAGGGGCAGTGTAGCCATCTCACAGAGACTACCTTGTTAGCAGCACCAAATAAGATGTACAAAGCCCACTCAGGCAGAATTCATTAATAGTAAAACTTTATTTGCCACTCGCAGCTTTTGTAAGCTTGAGGAGAGCTAATCGTCCCCCTAGGCCATGCGAAGGGAGCGATTTTTAGTTCTCCTGCATTTTTAAGAATGCCAAGCCTGTATTTCAAATCTGAAAAAGATTAAATTCCACCCCGTAAAGACCCCACAATTATATCCGTGTTTATTTGTTTATTGGCTGAAGTAACGAAGTCACGTGTCAAAATGAACGCATCTTGTCTTGCAAACTTGTTAGCAAGAAACATACAAGGAACATAGAACATACATGTAGCCTGCACACACAGTGTTGTTTAACCGTTTTTGTGGGGCGTGTTTTTTTTTTATTCTAGGTGACACGCAGAAGCGGGGGAACAAATTATAACAATTCCTGACCAATTGTTTTCTTTACATGAACTCGGAAAAGGCAAAGGAAATCTTTGTGAGAACCCGAACACTATTGTATAGGTCTCAGAAAATCGGGAAGAGAAACCCCGTCACGAACACACCCGGTCAAGGTGGTAGCTTAAAGTTACGATTTTCTTGTTCAAAGATGTATATATTTTTGATAATCTTTCTCACTTGGCTAATTGTAAAGAGTAAACATGGGTATTTGACGGACATCGAAACCGATTTGTCACTTAAACAGACCAGCAATAATTCATGTGCTGCTAATTAAGCATGGTAGTTTATGTTCATTACCGCGTTTCTGTTTAACGCCATAATGAGCGGTCTGGCAAAAGATTACAGCGAGTGAAGACCAGTGTTCTCGTGCAGTCATTATCTATGTAATTATGTCCAGTTAATAGGTAATTGTCGTAAAAACAGTACATCGTACATGTTCTGGACACACACCCATATTACGTATCTGGTCTGTCACCGAATGTCAGTATATACCGAAAATGCGAGTCTTTCAAAGAAACTTAAAAGAGAATTTTAAATTAAGACAGATCTGAGCGGCCAAGTTCAAGAGAAACAATTAAAGTGAGAATTAATGTCCTTGCGGCCGAATAAGAGTCGGGGGTTTTCTCGAAAAATTCATTCCAGGCTCAAGGCGTGTTAGACTGTGGGTCGTAGGCGAGGAGCTGGGGATGTCCCATTCTATAGATAAGAAGAGGTGCCGCATCGTTGCGAAAGTATAGGCACGTTGTAATGTGAGGGAAGCCACGGAGCTCATATTTGGAGTAGGAACAGTCACGGGCCAAGTCGGTGGCCATATAAGAGTGTAGGATCAGAAGCTCACGAACGACGTCGGAACGTTTGTATTTAGGTAGACGGTATTACCTGCCGCAGAAGGCAAGCCATATGTAGACAGAGTAGGCTTTGCCTGTATGAACAATTATTCTGAAGTAAATGAAGGGAGCACTTAACCTCCTAAGTGGCGTTCACTTGAGTGAAAAGCGTCCAGTCAAGTGACGATACATAAGTCGCCGTGCGACAGCGATAGCAGAGTGACATTCCGTCACATGTTATGGTAAAGGCACCCAGTAAGTGACAATACGTTAGTGACCGTGCGACGGCAGTGGTAGGGTGACATTCCGTCACATGTCATAGCAAAGGCGTCAGGTAAAGTGACAATGCGTAAGTGAAAGAGTGAAGTTCCAGTTTTATGTTCGCGAAAAGGCGACCAGAGTGCAAATATCAGAGGTAAGGAAGAAGAAACCTGCGACAACAGAGAACGCGAGCCCGCGAGTGACTCAAAAACTGTGTGGGTGGGGTGTGATTGATGTTTGTGTTATTCATTGGATTTTATGCAAGATACAAATTACCATATTTTTCTTTTTGTTTTAAAATTGTTAATTTCAGTGATTCCCTGTTGATCCACGCTTTTTGAGGAAAAGTCATTGATCCCTTCCGGATAAGAAACACCCCAACAAAAACGTAACGGGCGGGTTCGTCATGGTGAGACATACGTTCGCGCACGGATTCAGGCGTCACTCCTTGAGTTTTGGCTGAATAAGCAACGTGAATCTATTTCCTTCAGCAACGACAAAGCCCGGTTTCCAAAACACCCTGATACAGACTCATACCCAGAGTCTCACACATTTTGGTCTACACATCTGTACACATACACAGGGACGCCGAGAGCGAAGACGGGCCGCGGGACATGTGTAGAACTGAAGTTACGGGCTCTGCGAGCGTCGAAGGCGTGAAGCGATAAGCAGGAGGCTTGGGGTGTTCTCCCCAAGAAAATATTTTTAACCCTTTATCCAACGTAACGGCCCAAACCGGCCAGCGCTATTCTCATAAATCGTCAATTAATTTTCATTACTTTTTTCATTTTTTGTCTAAAAAACATAGGTTATGACCCCTCGTTGGAACGAGCTCGACGAGCTCGTTCCAACGAGGGGTCATAACCTATGTTTTTGAGACAAAAAATGAAAAAAATAGTTATTCAAGATTTTTTTTTGCAAGTGTCGTCTGCTTTTCATGTTAGGTAAAGGGTTAAATTAGTGCTCGGAAAAGCATTCTCCTGCATTTTCTTGACATTATCTACTTAATTATTTCCTTGCAATTTGGGTAATTTATTACTTGTATTTCTGTGTGTACACGGCAAAAAATATAGGTTCTCTTTAGAACCAAAACTGGTTCTAATCTTGTCCCTGAGATGGAACCAGATCTGCTTAAACACTATTTATTTCAAATCAAATAAATTTACCAAGATTAGCATTCAATTTTAACAGAATATTACATGAACTGAAGTAGATTCAGCAGTAAACTTGGAGCTTATTCAACGCAGTCGCCATACATTTTGAAACAAAGGAGATATGAACAATTGGCATATCGAACCAGTTTTGGTTCTGTACAGAACCCAAACTGGTTCGATATGCCAACTGTTCATATCTCCTTTGTTTAATAATGATTTGAGACAACCTCGTATAAGCTCTAAACTTACGGCTGAAACCCCCTCAATTTATGTTTAATTCTGTTAATATTTAATGTTAATCTTTATAAAGTTATTTGAATTGAAATAAATACTGTCTAAACAGAACTGGTTCCATCTCAGGGACAAGATTAGAACCAGTTTTGGTTCTAAAGAGAACCTATATTTTTTGCAGTGTATGGTGCATATTTTCTCCAAAGACAACTGTGACAACCACGATGCAGGAAAGACCGGCGGAAAACCAACTAACTGGAACAAGTTGGTGTTTTTTTCATATAAACGGAACCTGGTCAGTAATGAGACTACATACTCTTACCACCTGCACCAGCGTCGGGGCTAGTACCAAAAGCCTTCCCAAGACTTTCAGCTCAGACGTATTGATAGGTCAACCTACACATCTTTAAAACACCCAAACCACTGGGGTACTAACGCCCCCACCCCCCCCCTCCTTACCCCATCTCGACGCTAGTGCACACATATATACAAACCGTAATGCACAAGTAATTAAACCTAGAGATAATTATCATCCCATGAAAGCATGAAGGCACCAACTGCAATGCTTTAGCATTGCAGTTGCAGGCCTGGCATTTTCAGGAGAGCGATTTATTCGCTCGCCTATTGCTCGCCTTAAAAAATTAAGGCGGGCGAAAACTAGCCTTCCTGGCCTTAGAAAATAATATTGATTACCATAACAGCCTATTCCTAAAACCCACCTCTTTTCAGATCTCTGCTATGTTAATGGTCTCTGTAAGACGGCCACACTGATCCACCCACACCACCGGGCCTTGCCGAGGTCTGGAGGTGTGGGAGGGGCAGTGTAGCCCTCTCACAGAGACCACTCTGTTAGCCGCACCGAATAAAATGTCAACGCCCACTAGATACCATTCATTAACAGTAAAACTTCATTTTGTCACTTTTAGCTTTTGTAAGATGGGAAGAGCTAATCGCTCACCTGGGCCATGCGAGGGCGGCGATTTGTAGCCCTCCTGTATTTTTAGGAATTCCAGGCCTGCAGTTGGTACCTTTATGCTTTGAAGGGATGAGCTGATATTTGTCTGAAAGACTTACCCATGACTAAACAGTGGAGCACGTGTTGACTTACCCATGACTAAACTATAAAAAAATAAAATAATTTTATTGCACAACCACACTACAAAGAATGGGTATGACATTTCGAAAACAATAAAATATAAGAATAACAATCATACAAATGATATGCAAATCAGATTTATGTAGTTGCAAGAAGCACAAACACACAAAAACACTCAACACACACATACGCACCCCCCCCCCCTCCACACACAAACACACACGCACATATCCTCGCATACAACCTAATAAACCCTCACACACTCGTATATATAGTGGGCTCAGAACAAATGAACAACTGACTACCACCTGCTATTGAATACATATACATTACATTTATCGAGCGCCAGTTCGAGTGCCTATTTTGGTTAAAACTTGATTTTGCCATATTTTGAGGGTAATTACTATTAAAAACACCTCCAAGTCAACAGCAGACAAAGAAACGGAAAAGTGGTCGGCAATGCCCCACAAAATAAACCATGTCTCGGCCGACCGCCTGACCCAGATTCAGATTACGCCCTTCTATGACCCAACCGATATTTATCAATTTATTTATTTTCTCGAGCACTAGATCTTATTCTCATGCATTCATCAATATATGTACTGAGAAGATTTCCGACAGGTGGGATTTTCGCTCCGAAAATTAGAATCAGTTGATGTGACGAGTGTAGTGATCCGAAACCTGGCCATATAGACTCTAGTGATGTCCACAAAGTAGCACGCTGGCCAAAATATCGAGGACATTTGAGAAGAAAGTGTTTCTCGTCTTCAACTTCGTTCTGATCACACAACTTACATAGCCTTGCTTCAGCGGGTATTGGCCTGGGTCTATGATGCCGTCCTTTCTCTATTTCTAGATTATGACAGCTAAGTATAAAGTTACTTATTATTTTTCTTTTCTGGATGGGTAGTGAATCAAGGTAGGCGGCCCTCATGTAGTTCGTTTTCACATCAAAGTAGCTTTGCGACTTCCCAACAATGTCTACATGTGTTATCAGATCATCAAGTCTGTTAAAACTGGACAACAGGCTGAATAGTTAATTCAACTTGCATCCAAAGTATTCCCAATCTTACTTCCATTCAATTTAAACTCTTTGGTTTTACACGATTCCAAAATGGCTAATATATCAACAAATCATTTCCGCTGTCAGCAGTACATCTAGTTTTATAATATATACGCAGACTACAATGTGATGTTGGATTATCTTAGACACATTGTTCATGTTGCTGCACCTGGTGTCATGCCCCAAAATTCCGATAGACCGTGTTTCGTTTTATCGCTGTCAGGCAATTAAGATAACATAAGATTTTATGAGTTTTTGGCATTCAATAATTTATTGTTGCCCTCTGACAAACAATGAGACAGCCCTGCTATAATTGTTTACGTTCACGTCCATTAGTCATTCACAGGATACACTCAACATACTAGGGAGCGCGATGGCTTAGTTATTTATTTATTATTTATTGGGGTTTAAGGTCACATATTACTGCACAATGGCTAATGGTGACCGTGACAGTTTTACGGATGGAGGAAGCCGGAGTACCCGGAGAGAACCACCGAGCAGCTGTCAGTTCCTCAACATTCTAACTCTGTTTAAGCTCCGCACAAGCAGGTTTATAGCGATTGAAGACATGTGCACCATCGACGTGCAGTACGCCTTAGTACACGGCGTCATCGTGCCCCCATTGGGGAAACGGGATGAAGTGCCTTGCTCAAGGACACAACGCGGGTCGTCCCGGACGGGGATCGAACCGATGGCTTAGTGGTTACGGCATTGAACTTCAAAATGAAAGGTCCACGATTCGATTCCCGCAAGGGGTAACTGCGTTGTTTCCTTTGGACAAGGCACTTAATCCCGATTGCACACGTAGGGGCACGGTGGAGTTGCGTACTAAGGCGTAATGCACGGCGATGGTGCACCTGTCCTCAACCAATGCTAACCCAGCTTGTGTGAAGTTAGCATGTTGGGGAGTCTGACACTTGCTCGCCGTTGCTCGATGGTTGACTCCGGCTTCCTCCATCCGTACATCTGTTCGACATGAGGTGACCCTGGCTGTCTGAAGTGTCGTTATATTCCAATAAATATTTAGGCCCACTGTCAACTATAGGCAAGCCCGTATGAGTCGAGTTTGAATACACCACAGGGAAGAGATATAGTGAAGAGCTCCGTCCGTCTATCCGTCCGTGTGTCCGAGCTGCCATTGAGTACCTTAAGCAAGGAGGTGTGGCCTAACACAAAATATTTCCATTGTTAAGTATCGGGAAAAGGTATAGTGAAGAGCTCCGTCCGTTCGTCCGTACATCCGTCCGTATGTCCGATTTGCCATTGCGTACATTAAGCGAGGGGGCGTGGCCCAACACAAAATATTTCCATTGTTTAAGTATCGGGAAGAGATATAGTGAAGAGCTCCGTCCGTCCGTCCGGGCCAACATTGGGGGTTCAGGGGATATTATTATTAGGGGCTACCTCCAAATTAAGGTAGTGTTAGGGTTAGGAGTGGGGTGGGGTGGGGTTAGGGTTAGGGGTAGCCTCAGAGTAGGGCTTAAGGTTGGGGAGGGTTAGGTCGGGGGGTTAGGGGTGGGGTTTTAGTTTTAGTAGCCCCTAAACCGAAAAATAGCTCCTAATCCTATTGGTTTGGCTAGGGTGGGGTTGGGTCAGGGGGGTGGGGGTAGGGTTAGCCCCAGAGTAGGGCTTAAGGTTGGGGGGTTAGGTCCCGGGGTGGGTGGGGGTTAGGTCTGGGTGTGCTTTTAGGGTTTAGGGTCAGGGTGGGGTAGCGTTAGGTTGTGATTTTTAGGTGGAGGGGTGGGGTTAGGATTAAATATTAGTTCTAGGGTGGAGGGGGTGGGGTTCTGGGTAAAATAAGGTTTTCGACATACAAAATATTTTTTTGGTAGCCCATAAACCCGAAATGTTGGAGCGTCCGTCCGTATTTCCGTCCGTACGTGCTTACGAGCTACCATTGAGTACCTTAAGCGAGGTGGTGTGGCCTAACACAAAAAATTTCCATTGTTTAAGTATCTGTTATTGTTTCCTTAAGTTGTAATCCCTTTGTCCTTAGGAGGTAGGGATTGGTTTTGCAACAAAAGAAAACACACTTAAGGGTCCATCCGTGCCGGGGTACGTCTGTCTTTCCGGCCGTCCAGAAGTTTGTTATCCGATAAGTTGAACAATAATTATCGGATTCTAATGAATTTTGGTGTGGTGTTTAATATCAACAATGTCTTGAAAAAGGTCGGTAACCACGATTATTCAATTCATACTCAGCGAGTTATTGCTCTTTGTTTGTTGAAGTTTGCCCCCAAAACCTTAGATTTCAATAAAAATTGATAGACTGCTTTTTATTAACATTGGTCGACAGCCACGGAGATATCTCAAAAATTAATTGTTGAATTTTGCTCAAAATCTCATTGTTTATGCAATAACTTGGACAGCATACATTAGAATTCAATAAAGTTTGATATCCTGCTTTATATTAATAATGTTAAAAGAATACGACAACTTGAAAATTGAGTTCCGTTTTAATTGAATTTTTAATGTTTATTTGTTAACATGAAAAGTAGACATCAGCTTTAAATATTTTTTTATATGCTGCTATATATTAATAATGTTTTGGATTTGATTGAAATTCATGATGATTTGTTGAAAACTGAAAGAGTTATTTCCCTTTGTGTATTCCCTTTTACTTGAGTTTTTTTTATGCTCATGTGATAACTTGAAAGGTAGTCACTAGAGTTCTATAACCTTTGGATTGCTGCTTTATATTTATCTCCTGCGTGTTAGGTAGGGCCCTGCAAACCACACATTTTCGATTCGAATCGAATCTTGAATCGAATCGGGTCTATTATTTGAAATCGAATCGAATAGCAAATCGAATTCTGACGCCTTGGAGATGGCCGATAAGGGGAGCGGGACTGTAAACCTGATTGTTCCGACTGTGACAGCTCAAGTCCCGACTGATTAAATATTCCAGCTACATCAACAAAGCTTTCCTAGAAGGCATGCCTTGATGATGAAGTTGGAATATTACCTAGGAACGGGTTCGAGACTTACCAGCACTAAGCACCGCAAAAGGCGAAAATTGCGAAATGGATCTGATTGCATATAGACTGTTGGGTTTATCGAAATGCCCTCTCTGTGGACTATCATTGGCAGTCCACAGAGAGGGCATTTCGATATACCAGCAGTAAAGTCTGCCATTGATCGGTCAGATGCCAGGAAACAGCGTTCTTTCGGTTCAAATTTTTTTTCTCCCATTGGGCCGAACTATGGTCGGCCAGATGAGTTCGCGGCTCCTTTCGTGTAACCATTTTTTGCCAAATGTGCGACATAAATGATACGAAAATGCAGTAAAAAATGCTCTCTGTGTGGACTGTCATTGATTCCTCAGATGTATGAAGTAGCGTTCTTTCGGTTCGAAAAATCTAAATTTTATTCGATTCTGCCCCCACCGCCCTCCCCTCCCTCTGGGACGTTTCCCGGAAACTTTAGTTGTCCCAGTCCGCCCCTGTCGATGACCCCGGATGAAAAAAAACTGGAATTACTCAAGACTCCACCATGAACTATTTTCTGCTGCTAAACCTTGATCTGTTCAACTTAACAACTATATGCCGTCTCCTTCTTGAGCTCATAGGTTGTGGGTTTAGTTTGAAAGATGCACCTCTGAATCTTGAATTCATCATGGAAAGCAAGACGGTTTTTTGTTGTCAAAGTATTTGGGCTCTTGTAGAGACTGAATCAGAAAAAGGTCAATGTTCGCTTTAATGATTACAGGTCAACAAACAACATCCTTCTGTTAAAAAATTGTATCCCAATAGGTGTTAACTTACATGAGCAGAATGATATGCCTCTCTCAGATAAGAAACTGAAAGTTGATCTTTGTATAAACAAAACATGTGTTTAGCAAAGGGTGGTTCTTGCTCGATTCTGATAACGTCGCAAAGAAGGTAGACGGTGTACGTTCACAAGTGCTACCATTGTACATCTTATCTGATGGAAAAAGTGTCAATTCTTCGAAGGAATTTGTGCTGATGTGTAAAAAAATGAATAGGTCTGCTTGGTTAGTTGTTGTTACTTCTCAACAAAACTGGATACACACACTCTTTTGCAAAGCATTTTAAAAACTGTGTGTGCATACCGCGACAAATCAGCGGCTGGCCAAAGTGTTATTATACCGTACCGGCAAAAATAAGTTGTAGAAATACCACCAGCAATTATTTATTCCATTTTCTCTGTTGATAATTCCAAACTTTGGTATTATTTATTGGAAAGGAATTCTGTAACAGAGCCAGTAGTCCATGCGTGCTCTTTGTGTTTCAACTCAGATATCGTCCCTTGAGTGCAACAGAGCGTCATCTGCAGAAAATTGGGTTCATATTTATTCACCCCATTTGAATTGGGTTAATTTTTAACCCAACTAATTTTAGATTGTAGGTGTTCCTCGTGTTGTCTGCTCGTGGACTAACAACAATTTACTTGACGCAAAAATGTATACATAGTGTATTAGAAGATTTAAAGTTAGCCCACGCCTTATTATATCCCAATAAAAATGATTAGTAGTCGCCAAATGATTAATTGGCCCGCCGGAATTTACGAAGGCCACTAACAAAATGGATGGCTGCGAATCACTTTTGAAGGGCCACTAATAAAGCGTAGCTGTTCGACCAAATCACTAGATTTCTACTATTACCACTTGTAACGCTGGTTGTCGAACTTGATAGCCACATCACTTTTATCATGCCACCGTTTATGCTATAAATATATATACAGAAATATTTATTCACCCCTTGATTTGGGTTAATTTTTAACCCAACTGATTTTAGAGTGTAGGTGTTCACCGTGTTGTCTACTCATGGACTAACAACAATTTACTTGACGCAAAAATATATACATAGTGTGTAAGAAGATTTAACCCTTTACCTAACATGAAAAGCAGACGGCACTTGCAAAAAGAATTCTTGAATAACTATTTTTTTCATTTTTTGTCTCACAAACATAGGTTATGACCCCTCGTTGGAACGAGCTCGTCGAGCTCGTTCCAACGAGGGGTCAAAACCTATGTTTTTTTGACAAAAAATGAAAAAAGTAATGAAAATTAATTGATTAATTAATTCTTGAATAACTAATTTTTTTCATTTTTTGTCTCAAAAACATAGGTTATGACCCCTCATTGGAACGAGCGCGTTCAATTGAGGGGTCATAACCTATGTTTTTGAGTCAAAAAATGAAAAAAATAATGAAAATTAATTGGCGATTTTTGAGAATAGCGCTGGCCGGTTTTTGACCGTTACGTTGGGTAAAGGGTTAAAGTTAGTCGAGGCCTTATTATCTCCTAATAAAAATGATTAGTATTTGCCAAATGATTAATTGGCCCGCCGGAATTTACGAAGGCCATTAAAAATATGGATGGCTGCGAATCACTTTTGAAGGGAACCTAATGAAGCGTAGCTGTTCTACCAAATCACTGCATGGATAACTATTACTACTACTTGTAACGCTGGTAGTCCCTCTTGATAGCCACATCACATTTATCATGTCATCATTTATGCTATAAAAGTATATACAGAAATCATATCTTTACAATGCCACAGGGTGACTTCCATTTCGGGGTACGGAAACTTCAAGAGTTTCAAGCTAACAATGTCAAACATGAATGGTTTGAGTCTTGGAGTGGCGAGAGGGAGAGCATGAGACTGCGTACCCGGGAACATGACAGACTCCTGCGACTCCACGCATAGCATCACCCCGACGAAATCGCCAACGGCGACACACCTACCTCCTCCCCCACAGCGACACCCACCTCTTCTCCCCTTCCTGCCATTACCATCAGAAAAATTATTTACGCAGCTGTCCGAGACTGCTCACAGACTACGACTGGGAGGACAAAACGTTGTCAGTGTTTCCTTTTTCATCGAGCTGTATATCGCCCTTGAGTGCCACAAGGCACCATCTCCAATGCTAAATGGTGCCTTGTTGAACTTAAGTTATTATGAAATTGTTTGTTCACATGTTATTATGGAATTGTCGGTTCATTGGAGTTTGAGGTCACTTTCAGCACCTGTGGCCATATCGTGACCACAAAACGAATATAAAGTATTATTATATGCTAGCCTGTGAATTATCGCAATTTATCTAAAAGATATTCCGCGATATCCAGCGACTTGATGGATAACGAGGAATATCCCTCAGTAGCTTCCTGAATGATGACACGCCTCAGCGCATCACTTCGCCTTCGATTCTGTTGCAAGCGATTCAGTGCCGGCCTTTACAAGCAGTACCAAAAGTTCATGATATTCCAAGCCGTTCTATAATATTAATAAAATAATAAATAATTAGATGTATAGGAAGTAGCTCTGAGACTGATATTGAACCTTGAACTGGATAACTTTTCCGAAAAGCCTTGTTGATCGATTCGCTCAGGAAGTTTTTCTTTTTTTTTGATGAGTCTGCGCACTCAATTCCAAATTCCTTGTTGTAAATTGACATTTAAAATGTTCTAAAAAAGAATATTAGTGAAAAATATGAGAATATTTTCATTTGCAGTACTGTAATTATTACATTTCATCTGTGAGTTGAACAATTAGTTGGTTACCGTGGGAAATATGTTTCATGTCTGAGTGATTTGGCTATTTCAGTCTTGAAAGAACGATCAGCTGATCATTGTTATTGTTTTGAAACGTACGTGTTTGCATTCGAATTGGGTTGAATATTGCGTAGTATAATGTCACGTAGCATATAATAAAAAGAAAATCTACGCCATTTTAATAAATATCTGGAATTATCTTATTCGCGAGGAGCTGAAAATATTATTTTTCATTCGCGCAAGCGCTCGTGAAAAATAAAACATTCAGGTCCACACTCATGAGATAATTCCCGATATTCACTAAAACAGTGTATATATCCTCTATATGTTTAACCAATTGTTTATAATTTTGTTGCCTACTTGTATCCGGGATCGCGAGGGCTCAGTGGTTAGAGCATTGGATTTTAAACCGAAAGCTCAACGACCTTGACCAGCGGTGACTGTTTTGTATCAGTGGACGAGACATTTAATCCCGACTGATCATGTGAGGGAACGACGGTGCTGTGTACTAAGTCGATGCACGTCGATACTGCACTTGCCTTGAACCGCTGGTAACTCTGATTGTGCAGATTTATTAACCCTTTACCCAACGCAGACGATTTCAAAATTTATTATTTTACAAAAAATTTAAAAAAAAACATATCATGTGACCCCCCTTTGGAACGAGCTCGACGAGCTTGTTCCAAAGAGGGGTCACCTGATATGGTTTGGTTGAAATTTTTCGAAAAATAATATTTTTTCAGCTGTTGAATTTGCATATTACGCGGGCGGATGCGGGCGATTCGTTGGGTAAAGGGTTAAGCCGAAGTCTGACAGTTGTTCGCCGCTGCTCCGTGGCTCTCATCGGGTACTCCGACTTCCCCCATCCGTAAAACTGTCCGACACGATTTGACCCAGTCTGCTGAAAGTGTTGTTAAACCCCAATAAAAAACAAACAAACCCCTCCACACTGATTTGGAAATATCAAAATTCTAAGCTGCAGTTTTCCCATAATTCAACTAGGAATTTAACTAGTAGAGTGCTGGAAGTCCATATTTGGGCTTTATTCTAAAGGGCAGGTACTTTGACACAACAGCTTCATATGTTGTGGATGTGCTCCATATTATCTTGAAAGTGGAATTATTTAGTCAGTGTGGACTTACCTTGTTACACTTTATGGGAGAGTGCCAGAGACGTGCAGACAGGGGAAGGTGTAGGGGGTGTCACCCCCCCCCCTCCAATCCTGGCCAAAATTTCCTGTAGTTGGAAATTCGGAGGGCAAGTCCGGAGTAGTTGGAAATTCCATCTATCTCGATTTTAGAGCTTCTTTGGTGATGCTGATGTCTCCTTTACTTCCCAAAATCCCAACTCGGTTTCAAATCGGCACAAATTCCAACTATTACCATTTACAACTACAGTATACGCAATATCGAGCTTCATAAGTATGCAAGGTGCCAATCGGTACGAGATTTCTATTGTACGTTTACTTATCGTGATAAAAAAAATAAATCCTCGAAATGCAATTCAAGAAAATCACATCATGTAAAATCGTTATCCTGAGTTAATTCCATCATTCATAGTTACAAAATGATGAAACATCGAAAATTGATCATTCCTGCATAAGATCTGATTTAATGTTAGGAGAGTGTGAATTGCTCAAAGTTCTGAGCTTGAGCATTTGTTTAGCACATATTCAGTTCCCAGAAGAATACCAAATAATAATAACCTGATAATTCTATCAGAAATGTGTTGGCATTTCAGTTACTAGAATTAATTTTATGCACCCTTTTATGGCTTCATTTTCAAAATATTTTTCGGTAGTGAATTTCTCCCTCCCGGTCCCTCCCCTAGTTGGAAATTCACTACACCCCCCCCCCCCCCCAATTGGACACCTCTAGCCACGGCCCTGGAGAGTGCCCACTGGCACTCTCCCATAAATCGTAACAAGGCAAAGATATGTGAACAAATTCTGAAGACAAAAAATACTAAGCACGCCACCAGTTAAAGAAATATAGCTCACTGACAAACAAGACTGACTTGATAAAGTTCTGAGTTGCAATACGGGAAAAAATTGTTTTCTTGAAATTTTGGTGTTTTGACAACAGGGATCAAGAGGTTATAGAACAAGTTTCCCCGGCCACTTCCCTGGTTTCTTACCGGGATCATGTCGAAATGAAAAGGCCAACAATTCAAAATAAGAAGCTCATCGCTGTTGTTTTCAATCTAAACACTGAGATGTTCAAATGAACATTTATGTGTTCCTTGTGTTTTATTTGGTGCATTAGGCTATTTTGTGAGTGACAAGTTTGACCATAGATTGATGTAGAACATTTCATCACTCAAATGTAATTCACCTGCTTGATATTTATATGCCTTTGTGGGTTGTTGTCTTTTTCAACACTGGTTTACACGTCTACTGAATAATAACACTGCTCGAATCCCACGTACCTCAAGTTTATTTAGACCTCGTGTGCGCGTCTCTATTGTGACTATCAGTAACCTAGTATTCAGTACTCACGTCCATTCCATTGACTTGGAAATCAAGACAAATGGAACCCTATATATACTGGATCGACAAATAAAATTTTCATTTTCTCTATCCTATTTTTACGAAAACTGTTTCTGTATTGCTCAGGCAAAACAATCTGGCCTAAATATTTCTGCATAAATGGCGTACTTCAGTATTTGGCATCATCTCTGCAAAACATACCGTCAAGAATGCCCAACCGCATTTTCTGATGCCAACACTGTGTCAGTTGGGTTGTGTTCCTTTGATCAAACTAAAGTACTCTTGTCAAAATGCAGGATTCAGAAGAGGTGCAGATAAAACAAAATTCAAATTGGCGTGTTTTGCCACGTAACCTCTGTTGCGAAAGGGGTTCACACCCGTCCTCTCTGTCTGCCGAGCTGCACTGTTCTTGGAAACTTTGTCCAAGACCACACTGGTCACAGTGACCAACACCGGGACCTTTCTAAGATTGCACAAACAAATGACATCAGTGACACAAAACAAATTCCTCGACTGATTGAGAGTGCATTCTCCGTTTCGCAATAGAGACCCACCGCAGTTAGTCTCACTGTCATCTGGCATGCATTGTGGCAGACAAATCAGTCAATTGTGAACAGGTCATTACAGTTGGTAATGGATGGATATCAAAGGTCGTAGGGAAATCATTCAGCAACATCAAGCTGCGTCGCTCCGAAACTGTCAAATCAGTCACATTAATAGCCAGTTCTATCACAGGAAGTGGGGATGGAGTGGTAGTCGATCCCACGATACTTTACAGACGGACCACCTGTGTGATTCAGTCCCATTCTGAAATGGAGGGATATCTCAAGTATGAGCTTGCACCAAAACCGCACGTACTGTTTGTTTCTGGTGGAATGAGAAAGACACAGAAGATCGTCCTTGACAAAATATTCAAGTAATATGTCACTGAATGGGAAGACCTTCCAAGAAGCCCTGTTTTCATTATGGATGGTGGCTCTTTGTTGAGAGCAATCGTATGGTCCAGTCATCATAAGGAGATAATTGCATCACATATTTAAATTATATAATGACACATTTTGAATCTAGTGCCATTGCTGTATTTGATGGCTATGATTGTGACATGTCAACAAAGGGTAATGGGCAAGCGCGCAGAGCAGACATTCCGCAAATATTAACATCTCGCTTGACCTGCCAGTAACCACCTACCAATATGGTTTTCTGAACTATGGTCGGAACAAACACAACTAATCCGTCTGTTTTCTCTGTTAATGTTGGAATTTGCGCACATCGGTGTCCAATCGAAGCAAGCAAACGCAGAGGCTGATGTTCTGATCGCTGGACAGCACTGGACTTGGCTCAGATGGATGAAACCAATGTCGCAGTTGTTGTCAGAACAAACACTGACTTACTTGCTATTCTAACGTCTCGCTATCACTCAGAATGGAATATATATATGATGATCTCTGTCGTCCTTGAACTTGAAGTCCTCTTCTCAAGTGGAGAAATTGAGACGAAGTTGGGTGAGTCAAAGGGAAATGTGTTGCTAGCAAATGCTATCAGCGGTTGGGACACAACTTCGGCGCTTTTGCGCCTAGGGAAAAATGTCTTTAGCTTAGTGGCGTCTGAACGTGCTGGAGATTTACAAAAATACATCGATTCTTTCACGGCACATGACAGCTCAATAGAGTGCCTCATTGGAGGGGGGGGGGGGGGGGGGGGGATTCTGTTGGTGTTATACGGTGCGAGAAAATTTGCTTCCTTCGATCATTATCGATACGTTACTTATAAGCGTACTGTTGCCAAATCTACACTGAATAAGAGCATTCAACTTGCGCCCTTTCCATCAATCAGTTGTGCAGCACTCCAGCATGCCTTCCAAGCATACCTTGAGCTTCGAGATGCTTAGGGTACACGCTATCTCCAACAGAGTGGAGCTGGTCGATGACCAGCGGAGTTCTTCGACCAAATGCAACAACACAGCCCTTTGCGCCCGAAAATCTCTTGACCTTGATCAGTTGTGGGTGTGAAAGCGGATGTAGTAAGAGATGTGGGTGTAAGAAAGCCGAGTCTTGTCGTACTCTGGACTGTACAGGTGCAATTTGGATTCTTGTAGCAATCACAGACTCACAGACCCAACCGGCACTTCTAAAATAGTCGACGTTGGTGAATAACCAGAGGTTAAATGGACCACCTTGAATATTTGCTTTTCGGTGTTTTGGCTCTCGACAATTTGCTGCCGTAGGCATGAGGTATGTTTATGCGATCAAGTCAGTTCAAGTCATAACATATCTTCCCGTGATTTGAGTCCTACTTAGTGCCTAAATGTTCCAATAGAGTTTGTTAGTGCCGTCGTCGTTGTTGTTGTTCGAGGGAGGGAACCTGGGTACACCCTTGATGGATACATCAGAACATGTTATCAGTCCTGATGTGTTGTTCGTATGAGCTTTCCTGACATTATTATTTATGTGGTCTTTTTAGCCTTTCGGATACTTGAAGCCATGGTGTACGTTCTATGGGGTAGTGTTAAGTTTTCTGCCATAAAATCATAAGAGTGGTGCCATTTCGATATATCTTATCAATTTCATTACCTCAATTAGCCTCAGTTCTTGTACACCACGGTCACAATGGACTGGCCACTTTCCACAGGTGGCCAATATTAACACGGATGAAATATATTATATTGCAAACACTATTTATAGGAATAATCATCAAAAAAATAATTAATGAAGCACAACCGGGTGCTTCATTAAGTAAAATATTGCTGATGATGATTTGTATCACCTGGTAAACGCATGCATAGAAATCACTGCTCACGCGTGGATTACGAACAGTCCGATCGACAGTTACGACTGACTGCACTGTAGAAAGAGTTTTTTTTTACAATTCATTGTCATCTGAATTTCCTGACTGAGTTGACTCGTTCGCTTTTGAGGGAAAAATTCGGAATCGCCATGCAATTTCTATGCTCTCTTCGGTAATAATGCCATCACAGTTACGAATAGCGACTGGTAGTGGGCTCTAGCATCAATTGCACATATCGAGCACACGTGCTCCACGATAAACGGGTATTTGTGAAGACTGAGGCCCTAAATTAGTCTAGTGAACACTAATGTGCCTGGATTATAATTGAAATGTCTTACTAATCCTATAAGAATGATACGATAAGATAATAATAATAATAATCCTATAAGAATCCCGTAAGAATGACAAAAATAAATAATAAAATAGTGGTCGTCGACAAAGAATTCTTGACGCGTCGGAGGCAAGAGGACTGTTCTTCCTATTTTGACATTGTCAACGAAATGCCATGCGATACTTATTTTATTGTATCGAACAAACCAAGGAGGAAACTTGCTACCCATCATGCTTCCGGCCCTAAGTATACTACCCATTTCCAAGGACCTTGCCCAAGACAAGCATTTTCATTTTTGAACGCAGAAATAACGAAACAGAGTTTTTTTAAAAGGGCACGTTGTACTCCGTTAATCAAACGCCCCAAACTAATCAACGGTTATTTTTAGAAAGTGTATAGACTACGGGAACAATGCACGATTATTTTCAGAACCCTCGATAAGTACAACTATCGAAAAAGTACAGTGCCTCACAGCCAATCAGCGGAGTGGAAAGTCACGTGAGATACATCGGCGGACTCCGCCAAGATAAGTTACCGGGAAATGAACAAAGGCGGACCCCAGAGCCGGAGAAAATTTTGATTTTTCGAACTGAACGAATGCTACTTCCTCGCATCTGCTTGAGTGATCAATGTCAGTTCACACAGAGGACATTTCGATGGTATTTTTGTATCATCTTCATCACTCATTCGGCAAGAATGGTATCAACGGGGGATGGGGTGCGCAGACCCATCGGGCCAATCATAGGACGACTCAGTGGGAGAAACTGTTGATTTTTCAAAATAAAAGAACGCTGAGCAATCAGTGGCAGACTACACTGCTGGCATATCGGAATGTTCTGTATGTGATCTGCATTGTCCACGTGAACATTTCAATATACCGACATTCCGCGCAATCTGATCCATTTCGTTGGGCGTTTTGACGATATTTCAAGCACCAACAGGTGCTGGGCTGCATCGGTTTCGAGGGCCCCACGGGCCATCGAATAGAGGGCCCACCGGGAACTTTCCCGGTCGATCATACACCCAATCCGCCTCTGGTGATATATAATACATGCAGCTCTTTACGAAGTGTTCGTTGCTACGTACAAATCATTTTGTGCCTTTGGACATTTAAAAATCTTTTTTTTTTTCATTTAGACGCCCCGAAAAATTGAAATCGACAAATGGTTTAACTGGTTAAGGGCTAGATTATTTTTCGTGGTCTGAATTCATTATTTAAAATTTGTTTTATTACAAATTATTGGAGAGTACCTACAGGCATTCTCCAATAATTTGTAATAAAACACATTGATATAATCAAAATATTATTTGGGTTTGATTGAATACGAAACATGAGCAAGGAAAATGGTTGGCTTTTCCTCTGGTACCCTCACTTTCAGCTTACCTGGCCCAAAGAGCCGCGTGAACTATTGCCCTCACTTGTCGTCCGCCGTCCGTAAACTATTCACATTTTCATCTTCTTCTCTGGAACTTATGAACGGATGTGAAACAAACTTGGCAGAAATGGTCTATGGGAGGTCCTCTAAAACGATCCTCATTTTGTTCCCGTCGGATGAAGAACATGGCCACCAGAGGCATGCTTTAATTCTGATTGGTCGATATTTAAAAATCTTCTCCTCAGAAACTACAAGGCCAAATGTCTTGACACTTCACTGGATTGATGACTGGGTCACCCTCTACCAACGATCCTCATTTAATATTGATCGGTTTGCAAACATGTCCGCAATTGCGGCTCATAGTTGCTATGGAAACCCATTGGGAAATCACATTTTCATTTTCTTATCTGAAAGTACTTGTCCAGTGTGAACCAAACTTGGCACAAATAATGTATGGAAAGTCCTCTGAAAACAGTCATCATTCTGTTTCGCTGAGCCGATGTAAAACACACTTGGCAGGAATGGTCTACGGGAGGTTCTCTACAAACTTTCCTCATTTGTTTCTGTCGGATGAAAAACATGGCCACCAGAGGAATTCTTTGATTCTGATTGGTCGATTTTCAAAAATCTTCTCCTCTGAAACTACAATGCCAAATGTTTTGAAACTTCACATGATTGAGGACTGTGACACCATCTTCCAACCATTCTCATTTAATGTTGATCGGTTTGCAAAAAGCCGCAAATGCGGCTCATAGTTACTATGGAAACCCCTTGGGAAATCACATTTTCGTCTTCTTATCTGAAAGTACTTGCCCAGTGTGGACCAAACTTGGCACAAATAATGTATGGAAAGTCCTCAGAAAACAATCATCATTCTGTTTCGCTCAGATGAAGGTGTATGTTGATTCTGATTAGAATAATTGAGGGATATGTAGTTCTTCAAGGTGAACGATTACAGGCACTTTAGAGCCTTTTGTTTTGAAAGCCCTCATAGTGGCTTCTAGCACCTAACCAGTTAACCCTTTACCCAACGTAACGGCCAAAACCGGCCAGCGTTATTCACAAAAATCACCAATTAATTTTCATATTTTTTTCATTTTTTGTCTCAAAAATATAGGTTTTGACCCCTCTTTGGAACGAGCTCGTCGAGCTCGTTCCAAAAAGGATTCATAACCTATATTTTTGAGACAAAAAATGAAAAAAATTTAGTTATTCAAGAATTTTGTTTGCAAGTGTCGTCTGCTTTTCATGTTAGGTAAAGGGTTAAAACATTGTTCTTAATATTATCGAAGGTGGTAGGGATAAAGCAGACGTCAGTCTACCATTCCCTTAAGGGGACATCCAACCTAACTTTGGTCAAATTTCAGGTAATTTTTTTCAAAGTCTATAAAAGGACCAAATTGAATAACCCCAATAAATTATATGCCAAAAATGCTTGGAATGAAACATACAACACGAGGAAACTGGAATTTGCCATGGAACTGCTGCCATGTGTAGATAGCACCGCCTGAAGGTCTGCGATGGCATAAGTAAGAGAACAAACTTTTTACAATGAAATACCTTAAAATAAAATAACAGCTGTATTCTAGAAACATTGAAGTACATACTCGAAGAAATCTTTTCCTAATTCTTGAAAGTAATAAAGGGTGAGACCAAATGTTGTGAGTGGAGTGCTCGGTGATTGAAGGCAGACATTTTCTTCTGTTTATGTTTTAATTTGGAAAGGACCAATAAGTCAACTTGAAGGAGGCCACTAGAAGAAGTATGGAAGGACAAAAGAGTGTCTCCCCACATAAAGATGTATGAGACACTGTGGTGGTTTGGAAAGAAACTATGATATTCTCCTATGTAGAATGCACTGCAAAGTCATACATTGTAGTTGAACAAATTATATTTACAGACCCCTTCCACTGTAATCCCTTTTATCCCATGCATCAATTTGATAGTAATTAAATTGTTAAATTTGTCTGGTTTATCAATAAGTAACATAGCTTCGTTTACTTTTGGATACCAATGTACTGAAGCTATCTGTTGGAGAAGACATTAGGGTAACAGTAACTCTTCACTGCAATAAACCATCAAATGTACATAAAAGTACATTGTTATTCAAAACACATCAAATAAACCCTACATAACCATTAGTGACTGTACTTTTCCAAAAGAGGCTTATTGGCATATTAAGATCGGGAGGGCACTTCCAGTAGGTCTCCCATTCATAGGTCTTGCCGAGAGGGTGGGGACCCCCTTTCACGTATTTTTTTCAAGACTGCAGCATGCAAAGAAATCCCCAAAAGGCCACGAGAGAGCTCCATTTGATAGTAATTTAAAAACAATTTCCTGGGATGTGGGAGGGGCAGTATGCCCTCTCCCTTGTATGCCTGTACCTTCGGCACTCACGGCATATGGCTTTTTCATCAAAGTTTAACCCTTTTTTAAAAATCCTGGCGACACACATGCTCCAACCACTATCAAACAGGTCACACTCCAAATAAGTGTATCTACAAAAATTATATTACGTTGTAAAACATTCTTTTTAGACATCAGGTTCACAACCTTTAATGCTTCTTATTTCCAAATATAACACTTAATTTATCGATTAATGGGTGAATAGAAAAACCCTGCCATAATCAACTTGTTGAGCTCCAAAAGCCTCCATAATAGCTCTGATAAAAGGATAAAGGTACCAAACACCACATTGGTGGCTTTACAGAATATTCATTAGCTTGTTGCTTGATAAGTTATAGGAAAAAAAAATATTCACTAAAATTATTTTGTTGCAATTAATAGGAGGGTGCCAGCAGGCACTTTCCAACAAATTGTAACAAATCAACTAGTTATGATTTTTCTAAGCCGAAAGAGTGAAAAAGTGCCTACTTACTATTAATGAATATTACTTTATGTTATGTGTATCGTCCCTATTTTAGCCTGTACACTCTGATATACTGGGGGTTTTTTTACAAGTGGTTCATGTTATCTTTTTGGTGCGCAATGATTCAGATGTTTGTCAATAAACAGCTCCAGACAACAAGTACATGTTGGAATCGGTGGATGGAATTTCAAACCATTTTTCTGCAGTTATGACATTAACAGCTCAAGTATTTGCTGTAACTTGATTGCAAATCCGCTCATTTGTTGTCTCAAACAAATGAAAGGCGTGATCACAGCCCTGCATTCTTACGATCGCCCAAAATGCATATTCCTACAAGAAACACATTATAATCACATGACCGGAACCGACATCACTGAACATGGCCACATCCGGAATATCCAAATTTTGTGTTGGTGGTACTGCATTACAACATCACAACACACCAGAGTGTGTGTCATAAAAATTCTTTCTCTGAGTCTGTAGTATGTTATCATTACATTGAGGACAAGACTTTCGAATTACCGATCATTTTGTGGTTTTCCGGGTTCGTAACTTATGCCATTGGTAAATTAATCTTCTTCAAAATCATAAAATTCACATTTTTTTTTTTGGGGGGGGGGAGGGGGGAATTATATTTACCTTTTTTATGCACTTTACTCATTATTTTGATATACAATTTGCCTTTCCTTACTTCTCTAATCTGTTTCTGAGATATTGGGGGACGTGTCAACAAATTGACCAAAGTTAGGTTGTACGACCCCTTAAGAGGTTGCAATGAGATTTACCAATTCCTTAAATGGGTCAATAAACCGCTTAATTGAAACAAATATCGTCTCTCTGCTTTTTGCTTGTATGTGAAAGAACATAACAAAATCCATTGTATGCAAAGTGTTCTAAGATAGAAGCAACGCAAAATTACTTAAATCGACAACTAAGAAACATTAATACAGACGAATTATCAGAAGATAAACGGAGTTGCCCGAATGTAATCGGAAGAATTTCGAACAAGTAAACACAACATGCTGACGTCATTTCTGAATAAAAATAATAATTTTACCCTCCTCGCTGCTATTGGAATGAATAACCGCCACGAACAACTCTTCGTTATTGTAACAAATAACTGGTCATTATTTGAGCAATAACGTTGTATTATATGCTACTCAAAGTTTGCTAAGCGCCAAGTATATCCAACTACCTGTTTTACGTTTTAGTTGAAATATTGTAATGAAAAGAGAATATATTTTTTATTTAATTATATCTTTAATGATTTAAGTACAGAAATTAAGATTTTATTTGTGTTTGACATTATTTCTTTAGCCTTTGAATACAATAACCATGGAAAATGGATATTATTGGTAAAAGAGGAAATTTTTCAAATTTGCCAAAAAGTCGACGGAGCGAACTGTATGGGTTCAATATGGAGTATGAGACCCATTACTGTTAATTACAGCTTGACAACGCCTTCTCATGCTCCCAAATCAGGTTCCTGGCGGTCCTTTGTGGGATGTTGTTCCATTCTTGGACCAGCATGGCACCAAGCTACTGGACACTTCTTGGCTGGACTGGACGGACTGAAATTGCAAGCTGCAACTCATTCCAGACATATTCGATTGGATTGAGGTCAGGGGATCTTGCTGGCCAGTCCATACTCTCAATCCCCTCCCTCCGTCGGTATTCCCCGACAGCATGGGCAACATGAGGACAGGCATTATCGTCCATCAGAATGAATCTATCACCCACTGCACCAGTATACAATGATTACAATCTGACATGGACATCCAGGATTTCATCAATATACCGTTGTGCAGTCAATGTACCACTTTCAAGGATAAAAAGCTCTGTACATCCATCCCTGCTGATGCCGCCCCAGACCAAGATTGACCCTCCACCATAGCGGTCATGCTCAGCCATGTTGGCTGTATGGAATCGCTCTCCTGGTCTTCTCCATACCCGCGAACGCCTATCTGTGTGGTCTAGGCTGTACCTTGACTCATCTGTAAAACGGACAGGTCGCCAATCTTCTCTGGTCCATCCAACGTGGTCCATGACACATTCATATCGTGTCTGGCGGTGGTTCTGGGACAGCGGAATGCGAATACATGGTCTTTTCGATCGGAGGCCACCTTCGTGCAACCTGGCCTGGATAGTCTGCGTCGAAACATTTACCCCGGATGCATTCTGAATCTGAAGGTCACTGCGAAGCTGGGTTGCTGTGGCAAAGCGGTTCCTACAGGCCTGAATGATCAAAAACCGATCTTCAGCTGCATATGTTGCCCTGTCTCTGCTACCACCACGCCGTCTTACTGGTGTGCCATACTGCTGAAATATTGCCCAGGTTCTGGTGATCACCGTATGGTGCACACCAAGTGCTTCATCAACCTGACGATGGGTACCCCCTTGCTCCACCATCCCTACAGCCCGCCACATTTCTGCTTCAGACAAATGTCTTCTTACATTTGCATTTGCCATATTCAATCATTAAATCACAAGGGTTTGTGTTGAAATGAAGACTGAATACCCTACACATGTCATGTACATGTAGACAGTACACGAAAACATCATGAAAATCAAGGAGTACATGCTTTCCATGACTGTCACGAGAAGCCTGCCTGTCAAGAGAGCTAATGCAAACACTGGGGACCATCTCAATACATCCCTCAATCATGTCCTCCAAAAATATCGCAAATATGTCACAAGCAAATTTCACAATGATGTGTCAAATATTTGGTGCTTAGCAAACTTTAAGTAGTATATGTATTTCAAGTATAACACAGTTATTCTTATAATAAAACCCAGTTGTCAGAAAGAATACACGACTGCATACGATATCGCCAAGGCCAAACAAAGGAAGCAAGTGCTATCAATAGGCTACACTTTGTTCATTTTGCAGTAACGTCTCACTGGGCCTTCCTAATAGCATAAGCGGAGGGCGGTGTGCACGGCATGTGGGAATTACAACAAATTCACCAAACCTTTTACAATCTCAAATAATATTGACAAACTCCACTTTCTTCTTTCCAAGAAAAACAAATGACGACGGATGTCGAAAATGACATTGCAGTTGGTGCTATCCCAGAAATTTTCGTGAGAGATCCAGTCACTGGGTTTGGATTTATGACGCCTGCATGCCTTTGTTGAAAAAGTCTGTAAATTATCGCATTCAAGTTATATCTATTCCTTTCTTAACGTTTAACGACACTTCAACAGCCAAGGTCGTATCGTGTAGGTGACAGTTTTACGGGTGGAGGAAGCCGGAGCACCCGGAGAGAACCACCGAGCAACGACGAGCAGCTGTCAGCTCCCCAACATCGTAACTCCGCCCTGCAGCACAGACAGGGTTAGATTGGTTGAAGACATGCGTACCATCGACGTGCAGTACGCCTTAGTACCCGGCGTCATCGTGCCCCCATGTGGACAACCGGGGTTAAGTACCTTACCCAAGGTTATAACGCGGGAGTCCGAATCGATCGCTCAGACTGTCACCCATCCAAGAACTAACCGGGCTCGACGTTGCTTAACTTCGGTGATTTATATTCAAGTTAATTCATTTAATTGCAAGGAACGCTTCAAACAAATTATACAATACGGCTGCCGTGGACTTGTCATTTTCCACGGGTGGGCAATATTTGCAAGAGCGAAATAATATTATATTCCAAGCACTAATTATAGGAATAATAACAAAAATTTAATTAATGAAGCACCGGGTACAACCCGGTGCTTCATTAATTAAAGTTTTGCTGATGATAATTTCTATTACCTGGTAAACGACTGCGTGGACATTATTGTCCATGTGTGGATTACGACCCGTCCACGGCGATTATACTGCATATGAAGCCCAAGGGTATTTTGCATAATGGACAGTGGACAATGGTGAACTTATTTTTTTTATCGAATTAGTGGCATATTGTCCATTTAACTCACCGTCACACCTGGTGGATACTTTTTGGCTCGGAGACATTATGTACAGGGTACGTTTTGACCTTGGGCTTTTTGTCCGAGACTTCTTGTCCAAGGAATCTTTTATCCATCCCACACCATATTCAGAGACCATATTTAGATATTTATTTATTTGCGAGACCTTCAACGACTGCATTGCGTGAAACTGTTTCATGGTTAAAGGAAGTCGTAGTATCATGAAATACACTAACAAGGATTCCAGCTTGTTAAAGCAGGAATAAATGGAGAAGAAACCTGGACCGCATAGGTTGAAGATTCGATTAGCATTAACGTCCAAATCACTCTTTTTAGGACCTGGTGGCACCATGCTCCTTACTGGGGCAAATTTGTCTTCTTTGAAGTTTCTTAATCCCTTACGTAACATAACGGTTAAAACCGGACGGTGTGACAGGAATGATAGTCCGTAGGAAAATTAGTCCCTCTGGACTATTATTCCGCGGAATTATAGTCCTAGGTCTAACATTTCTAGGAATAGTAGTCCGGCGGACTACTATTCCTAGAAATGTTAGACCTAGGACTATAATTCCGCGGAATAATAGTCCAGAGGGACTAACGTTCCTACGGACTATCATTCCTGTCAAACCGATACTATTTTCAAAAATCGACAATTTTATTATTGTTTCTTTTTGTACCTCATAAAGATAGCTCAACGTGCTCGTTCCAATGAGGGATCATGAGCTATGCTTTTTTATTCGTATTGGATAAAGGGTTAAGAGATGGGTTTTTAATTTATTGGTAACGCTCCGATGAAAGATGCTCTTCTTTTTATGACCAATGTTTCTCTTGTTTTCAATTTACGAACGTATAATATTTCAATTTTTATGTTCTGAAGGATAACATCTGGGTCCACATGTGTTTCGTGTAATAAAAATGTCTTTCTTTTTTTAACGGTTTTGGTTTATTGCGCTTTTCAACATAGATGTTTCTGATAAGATAGTCAGTAGAGCTGAAATTCGGAATGCTGATAACCAAACGTGGGTCATCACGCACTTCGCGGATATTGGTCTGAGAGCACTGTCATTATTTAACCATTTCAACCACAAGTTTTCAGTGACGGGTGCGCTCGCGGCATTTGCCCCCGCTAAAACTTTCCGAAGTCAAGTCTAGGTAAAAAAATTCTATTCACATGGTGCATATAGATGTCTGCGAGTATATGGGTACGTCAGTCTGTCTGTCTGTCTACCTACAATGCGCCCAGCACGGGCTGTAGGTCATCGTTCTATTCCGGCGATTACCAAATTTCAAACATGCACGTTCAGGTTCTTGCCGAGATGAGAATGGCCTATTATAGTCGCCTTTAACTGCCCACCATGACCGCAACAGCCATCTTTAATTTCTTCAGCACAGGCTGCAGATCGCATTTATCCATCAGTTTTCTTTAAATTTGGCAGGGTGACTAAATGTGATTAGTAGATGAGGACGCCATACTTTGGGAATAGTTAGCCGCCCATAGTGACCGACATGGTAGCCATCTTTGATTTCGTCAGAACACTGTCAGCAATTCGTTCAGCAGAACTACAGCACTCAGTTCTTTTCCAATCATCACCAAATTTCATATCCAGGTTCAGGTTCATTTCACGATGAGAACACAATCTATTATGGTCACATTAAGCTGCCCACAAAAGCCTCCATAGCAGCCATATTTAATTACTTCAGCATAAGCTACAGGTCGAATTTATGCATCAGTTGTTTTGAAATTTGGCAGGGTGACTTCGTATGACGAGTAGATGAGAGCGTCCTATTTTCGTAACAGTTGGTCGTCCATTATGACCGCCCTCTTGGATTTCTCCAGAACTACAGCCCGTACAACATTTCTGATCATTCCCCAAATTCCATATGCATATTCAGGCTCATATCGATATGAGAACGTATATTTGGACTATGAAATTTTGTGGATCTATGATATATACAGGAAAATGGAGACAAATTTATTAAAGGTTTTCTCCTTTCTCATGCTCACCTGTTTTAGCCAACAATGTTCAAACTATTTAAAAATAGTAAACAAAATTAGCTTAATTGCTTGTTGTTCCATTTGTCACCCTTAACTCTTAGAAGCCGGGAGTCGACTTTTCTTGTCTGTGATGTAATGCGGCAAGTAATCTGGCCGTGAAGGTTTCGCTATCTTTGGGCTGGGGGAGAATTAAACACTGAGCAGGTGCTTCTAGTCAAGTGTCGTCTGCCTGAATAGGCAGACGACACTTGACTAGAAGCACCTGCTTTACTGTAAGTTTTTCGCGGTATGTCATGTTCAATAAATTCATTCTCTCATTCCCCGTCTTCTAAGAGTTAATACAAAAGAACTTACCTTTGAATCTGCGATTATCCGAGTCGGGATCGGCGGCGGGGTAGTGAATACCCCAAAAGGTCTAGGAACCCCAGATTCAACCCCCTCCTCTACACACACTTTCAAAGTCGCTCGCAGCCCCGATGAGAACTTTCAATAACGAATGTCGCAGGCTGAGGTTACCAATGAAGAAAACACAGACGAGAAATACTTCTTGCCCTTATCGGACAATTTATATCTGTATACATCTGAGGAATAGTATTATTATTTTATCTTACACATGGGACGATCTGTCCTGTCTGGCAATTAGACAAAATAGGACTCCAAATGTCACCATTTCATCGAATGCCCGAATGCGTGAAATGCATGGATTTATAGGTAACAGATCGCGCATCTGGCACCCTTAATTTTCGTCTCTTACTGCCTAGCGGTTTGCTCCAATTCAATGAGTAACATGTCACTTGTGTTGTTTGGCCTACATCAGGCCAGGGCTTCTCCAATCCCCGGGATTTCTTTCTCGACTTGTCCAGCCACCCACAGGTTCTGGGAAGTCTGAGGTTGACAACACAGAGATGTGACTGAAATTTATCTGAATTTATCCCAGATGGCAGGTTACCTGGAACTGCTGCTCCCTTGTGAGATGCCGCAAAGCAGCCTCCGCGCCAATGCAAATGCTATGGAATTTGTGTCTTGTCTGGGCGTAAATTCCACTGCACAGGTTTTGTGGCGGTTGTCCGCTCTCCATGCACAGCACTGTGCATGAATCGGAATTAAACAGTGTGTTTTATACCATACATAGCTGTCCTCCTTCTGGACAACAAGTGGTTGATAAATTTTGGCTTTATTCCAATATAAGGATAGATACAGATTATTGCAATAGTTAGTTAATCTAGGTTACCAGATGTCACCGAGTTGACGAAGCCAGGTCGGGTCAGATCAAAACAGGCCAAGGCCAATACCGGTCTGGACCTGCGTCGCTGCATGCAACGGATCTGAAAATTAGATACACGATACAACTCATCATTATGAAGCAGCAGACCAAATATAAAATCATTCCCTTTCATAGAAGCCAAGAAAACTTTGACGGAAAAAGTGTTTCGGGCGAACTGACGGACTGACGGAAAAAGTGTTTCGGACGGACGGAGTCGAGCGGTTACTAGACCTGCTCTGCCGCTGGCGACGCAGGTAACAAGACGCAGCAGTCGACTTATTCGATCTGCCTGAGCTGGTTTCGTCAACAAGGTGGAAGATGACAATCCAGATTTAATGACTGTTGTAATGGGGTTTTTTTTATTTTATGACAGTGGGTCTTTGAAAATTAAATACGACATCTGAAATGAAAAAAAAGAAGGTATGGGTGTTGGTTCGGAAGTTAGCACTCACGAACACGAGTTTTTATTTCGCGTTTATAAAACAGCCGCTTCGAAAATATCCGAACGTCAATGACGAGAGTGGCGTCACGGGAGGCTCGTTTGGGGCAGACAAGATGCGGATTTGGAAAGGCTGAAACTCGTTTTCTGGAAAGCCAGAATTGATAAGCAAACTACGGTGATATTAACCAGTTATTTGTAATAGTCATATAATTATTATAAAATAATAAATTTTATTAGACAACTTTAAACCCTAGTATTTAACAGAATCGCAGTTATGACATAAATACTTCTGTATTCATCTGGTGATGAACAAGCCGGAACATTTTTCCCAGCACAGTACCAGTTCCTTTCCTGTCGGGTCATTAGTTACGCTTCGAAAAGTTTCCAAATTTCGGTATACAGTTATCGAACTCCTGTCGCGTGGTATGAAAATGAAAGCGTCCAAAGCAAAATAAAGTAGGTTCACAAAAACATTAGTAAACCAAAAATGAGATGATATTGAAAAAACAATTATTTTCAACCACAACATTAGCCTAGTCCCGTGGCCATCTCGTCTACGGATCCCGTTATATCTAAATTGATCAACTTTATTTCGGTAGATCTTCGGACATCTTGACATGCTTCGAACTTCTTTTAAAATTTTCTCCCAGCTGTTTTGCAAATCTGCTCAAATTTGTACTTATATTTTTACTATCAATAATAGCCACCAAATGATTAGGCGTGAGAAACAGCCAAAGAGAAACAGCGATATGAATTTCAACAAACATGCCCAATAGAAAAGACAACTAATGTCATTTAGACTGGTTTCCAAAAGGTTTTAATTTTTTATCGATTCATTTGATCAGTACCGCTTCAAACAAAACAGACGGACTCTTCATCTTTGGGTTTAAACATCGGAATTAAAATTTGTTTATTTATATGAATTTTAATGCATGGGATGTGTAATAAACACAGAACGATGTGATGTGTGTTTGAATCGGTGAGTGTTTTACATAACTCGTTGGAATGGCGTAGTCACATTTCGTTCGAGCTTAAACGACTCTCGCGAAATATGACTTCACCTTTCCCACTCGTTATGTAAAACACCCACCGATTCAACACACATCGCTTTCTGTCTATTTATACGTAGGTTTAAGAATTGTAGCTGTAACGTCACGCGCGTTATGATATTACGTCGAAATTATTTATTTATTTATTGGGATTTAACGACACTTTCTATAGCCGGGGAAACTCGTGTCGGATAGTTTTGCGGGTGGGGGAAACCGGAGTACCCGGAGAGAACCACCGAGCAACGGCGAGCAACTGTCAGACTCCTCAAAGTACTAAGTCTACACAATACAAGCAAGGTTAGCATTGGGTCAAGACAAGTGTACCATCGACGTGTAGTGCGCCTTAGTACACAGTACCCCCTTGCCCCCACGTGGACAATCGGAATCCAGTGCCTTGCCCTGGTACACAACGAAGTTACTCCTGGCGTGGATCGATCCGTGAACCTTTCGGTTTGAAGTTCAGTGCCGTAACAACTGAACTCTTGTTGCGTCGAAATACCTTCATTATAGTAATAAAAATACTCTTACGCCCTTTACGGTAAATGTTGATTGTTTTGATCCACTAATAAAAGAAAAAAAAAACGTTATGTGATGAAGAGCACAATTTATACCATGATTACCTTTTCTACTATATGAAAAGCCTATGACATAAATTTTACCTTTACACACCAACCGTGGTGAACACGCCAGCAATGGGATTTCAATAGTAAAAATTTACACCAACAGTAGAATTACATCCAAGTTGACCTTTGGTGACGTCGATCAGAATGCAAACTTGTTCAAATTTATCGCACGTCGCCTCGCGAAGAGTGAAATGAAAGTGGCAATTATTTATTACGTTTTTAAATGTGTTTACCTCATAAGATTCCAAAAATTAACAAACATGCATTGTCTCTTGTTAATAAAGCATCCATTACTCGAAATAGTATGTTATGTTATTAAAACGAAAAAGGCTCAGTTTCTTTTTCTATTTCCTTTCGGCGATAAAACTGTCAGCGGAAGTACCGCCCACTGGTGCTCATGTAAACAAAAACAGATTCGCACGTATGTACGTCTGCTGCTCAGTAAAATCGAGAAAAAATAGTGCCGACTCTTAATAATCTGACGGTCATGGTATAAATAAAATATACCCAAAGTAGCTTGGTGTACCAAATGTTCATCACTCGTGGTGGAGTGGCTTTAACCGCGCTTCAAAGGCTCGCGGTTAACACCACTTCACCACTCGTGGTGAACATTTGGTACACCAAGCTACTATGGGTATATCCTATATATACACATATAGTGTGTTAAAATAAATATTTTCCCCCACTAGTCGCCTTAATTATTTAATCTAATACAAGTAATTAATCCTCAGGGACTGCGGGACGATTTTGGCTTTGCTTGGGTTTGCTTCAGCTTGATTTCTAATTTAAGAATCTTTCGTTTGACGTTAAACTCAAAGCAAAGGAGGCGCGGAGTACATTTACAAGATTACGGATTAGTAATCATAGTTTGGAAATCGACTCTGAGGGGAGACATGCATAGCCGCCATTTCCCTTAGAAAATATGATCTGTAACGCTTCTCATGTTTGTAAGGACACGGGCGATGTGGAACCCGAAATCCATTTTGTCATTGACTGCCCGACCTATACAAACATCAGAAAGCAGTTGTTTGCAAGTAGTGGGAGAGGGATGAAGCTGGCCAATTCTGGTGGACCCCGGAAGTGACGTCATGTCACGTGACCTGGTGGCGCCATGTTGTGTTGTCGTGGTAACCCGCGTGAGCGGCCATCTTGTGACGTCATTCCCATAGTGATACGTGGTATGAGTACGCATGCGCAGCGCGTGTTGTTAGGGTGATGCGCGTTTCCGTCGGCCATTTTTTATACTGGACGCCGCCATCTTGGTTTCTATGGTAGCACGTGGTTGCTATGTGACCCAAAGGCTTCTTATATGGCCAAGAGGCCTCTAACAGGTATGTTCGATTGAACAGGAGTAATTTCCCGATTCGTAGAATTACCACAAACAACCCGACAATCCCTCAAACTCACTGAAATTGACTTTATTTACTACGGATTCCCCCATTTTATCGGCTTAGCACGTAGTGCTATAGTACCAAGGGGCACAGGGGATGAGTTCGATTGAATAGGAGTAATTTTCTGGCTAGGAATTACCTCAAACCCTCATTTAATTCGTAGAATTACCACAAACAACCCGACAAGTTGTACTATTTCGATTTCTTTCAGAATCCTTTTGAGGACAGCCATACTTTTGGCTTATAATAGTAGTGCTATAGTACCGTGGGTATGTTCCTTTGTCCCGGAGTATACTCCGGTAGAGTAGAAGAGCATTTCAGTTGGAACAGTTTAGCTTATTATTACTATATTTAGCTTTTCTGGTGTGTTCTTGTTAGTTCTGACCCTATTCCGAGTACTCTTGTTGTTACATTATATACAAAACAGTTACTTGTAACAACAACAGAAATTCAAAGCAATAATTGCATCTTATTGAAATACAAGATTTGTCACGCAGCATGTAACTATTACAGGAAGGATCAACAAGCGATTATCAGCTTAAGCATAAGCTTTAACCCTTTACCTAACGAATCGACAGCAAAGGCCCGCGTCTATGCAAATTCAGCAGTTGAAAAAATATTATTTTTCAACACATTTCAACAAACCCATATCATGTGACGTCTCACTGGAACGAGCTCGTTCCAATGAGGGGGTCACATGATATGGTTTTGTTGAAATTTGAAATTTTTTTTAAAATTATATTTAAAAATAATAAATTTTGTTATCGTCTGCGTTGGGTAAAGGGTTAACCCTTTCAACATATAATGCATAATTTTTTGCGCAAAGAAAAGATTGGTTGTCCATAGGCAATGAAGAAAATAAACACTAAATTTGCGACAGAGGAACAGTAACAATTTAGGTCTGTAGGATTAAATTATTACTGTACTCCCCCCTTAAACTGACCTATGGTTTTGACGGTATATACTTATATTTATATAAATTAGCCTTATTACTCTTCAAAAATAGCTTTTTCGTTTGTTATTAGTTAATTATACTCTTGTCATAGGCCCGTGAACTATTTACTGGACTTAGGGCTAGTAACCATAATTTAGAAATATAAAAGGTTAGACATAAACAACCCCCAACGTCCGTTAATGATAGAAGATGCCAGGTGTGCGATATCGGGGAAATAGAGAGCGAAAAACATTTGTTATGGATTATAAGGTATATGTCGAAATTAGGGAAACGGGGTTCGAAGAAATTATAAAAGAAAACAATGAATTTGAACAATTAAATGATTCGGAGAAATACTATTATATATTGAAAAACTGTGATAGTAAATCGATTAATATTATTTCTAACATGATCTGGTCATTCTTCTGTAAGCGAGATCACCTTGTTAAAGAAAAAAGTCATTAATACTTTATATTATACATCATGTTTATTGTGTCTTCTTATTTGTTATGTTTGTATTGTGCAACTGTCATTATGGTGTAATGCATTAAGCTATTATGTGATTATCTTTTAATTCTTTGTGCAATCTGTCTCTCTGTAGTTGTTATTTTGATTGAATAAACTATTACTATTACTATTTGAATTAACCTGTAAGTGAAATGTCTAAAACAACTGAAAACTACCGTTACAACTGAAGAAGCAAAGATAGTACACAGTTATTTTAAACATTCCACTCACATGTATATTGGCGATTTCACTCAGTGTGAGACGAGAGCGAAGTAGTGAGTAGCAGCAGATAAACAGGACACCACGGTTAATACATGATTGAAAGTTTTGGAGTTTTTGCTATACTTTCACCTGTTATTGCTACCAGTGGCATTGTTATAAAATTTCAAAACCAATTTGATCGTATTATTTGTCCAAAAATGACACCTTCTGAAAAAATCGCAAGGCAACAGCCCCCACAGCCGCCCCCCCCCCCCCCCTCTCCGGTTCCACCGTGCCTGACACTACGAGCAGGGTAAAAAAATTATTTGGCACACTATATATTTATTCCAGAAATACAATTATTTGCCCATAACCCGCCAGGGATAACTGCGCTGTGTCCTTGAGCAAGGCACTTCATCCTGATTGCCCACATGGGGGCACGGTGGCGCTTTGCACAAAGGCGTACTGCACGTCGTTCGTGCACTTGTTGTCAACCAATGCTAACCCTGCTTGTGTACGTTGGGGAATCTGGCAGTTGCTCGCCGATGCTCAATGGTTCTGTCCGGGTACATCGGTTTGCTCCACCTGTAAAACTGTCTGACACGAGGTGACCCTGATGAGATGTACTTTCTTTTGAACAACTAACTTCTTAGAATATTATTTACCCCTCCGTGAAAAGGGCAGTGGCGTAGATAGCTTTTCGCTGGCGGAGGGGCAAGCCCAAAATTTTCCGACAGACCGAAAATTTTCCGACAGTGTAACAACAACAAAAACCCAAACAAACAGAAAGAATCTGTTGTTTACTGCAAATGTACTGCAAATTGGTCTTTTTTACCTAAAATGGCATGTTTTTATCCCCAAAGCCAGCATTTTAATGTTATTAGGCATAAATTCGCCTAAAAAGGGTCCCAAAAAATTTCCGACAAAACTTATGGTGGGGGGGGGGGGGGGGGTGGCTCCGCCCCCCCCCCCCTATCTACGTCACTGGAAAAAGAAGATTTATCCCCCTAACTCACACCAGCCCCACTCTGGATTCGCCCGTAGAACTGAAGTCTAAGTCCGATTTACACTGCACCTTCAATTGTCAATCTTCAGGGGTAACTCTAAACAGAAATTTGGAGTTTCTAATTCAATAAACATCAACATGCCGACGAAAGGGTCTATTTTAGTTTTAAATACATTCTGACATTTCACCGTTCTTGAACTTTATAGGTCACACAAGATGGCTGGTTTTGATTAGCGAGCGTTTGAGTTAGACATTCCTCACAGATCCGCAGCCGTTGAAAACCGTGCTGTTAAAATTTGTTTTTCCATTTTCCTTCCACGTTTCATTTCAACTATACTCTACATAAATGCTCATTAAATTGCTCGGAGAATTATTAGCAAATATTGCTTCGAAAACGCAGTATTACGGTAGAGTTTCGAATAGTACATATGTCTGTAAGGCGAAAAATACAATGGTACACATAGATTCGGTCATGTATACTTTTTCAGTTAAGCGTTTTTGAAGGTAACCAAGGTAACCAAATGTCTAAATTTTCAAACGAAAATTGCCGATGGGTGATCGCAGCGTTATTCGAAAGAGTCAAAGTACTTACCAAACTAAGATAACCCTTTACCTGACGAATCAACCACGTGTGCAACTTTTTCTACCCCCCCCCCCCCCCCCCATCCCTCCCTCACCATTGTGCAGGGCTCAATATTTACTATGACACTTTATTTAGAAACTAATGAAAATTGTGATTTTACCCGGAGTCGAGCGCACTTTTTGATACCACTGCCCCATTGCCGTCTGATGCTTCCGACACCCTTGGATCGTGTCCAAGTCCAGCACATATTACGTTCTTACGCTAATTTACTGAACTGCCATAGATTAGGTTTTCCAAGGGTTTTATCCAGGTCGAATTGACAGGGTTGCTTCAAGTTCGTTTGCCCGAGAGACCCACAATAAATCTGTGGTACTTGACAAATTGAGAGCCAACCCTGTCCATTTAGGTTCAATGCACCTATGACACAGTTTTCTCTCGAACTTGATAAGTTGCCCTCTCCCAACAGACCAACAGACCCTTATCCCCACAAAAGCCTCGCTCAAAATTTTCATGGATGAAACCTTTGTTGTGAACGCACGTGGGCGTATCGTGAAGATGAACTAAGCAAGACAAACAATACACATTCGTAGTATTTATTTATACAAAGTCTGTTCTCGTCTTCACCCATACGCTATTGTCGAAACTATGTATGATGCACTTTATTACTCAGTAGAAACATGTGTTTTATGTGGTAATATCATTGCACTATCAAAAGTATTTTATAAAACGGAAACTTTTGCGCAAAGATTATTTGAGATCTGGTGGTATCAGACATTTAAATGAATTGGTCTATAAATACCTGAAATCTGATAGCAGCGTAAAGGTATAAAAAATATTACGAAACAGCACTTTTTGCTGGAATGAAGCGAAAAACGAATATTTTTTGCAATAGCTGAACATGGTTCATTGATGTTTTAGACTAGAAACAATTTAAGTCGATAATATAATCAAAAGCACGCTTGGCAGTTGTGTGTTCCTTGTGTTCAATAACACAGGTAGGTTAACACCAACCGTACTGTTATTATAAAAAAGGCGAGAGACTTGCGACTATCTGCAGTGCTAAATCATTGCAAATGGTGCTTTGTTCCATTCAGGAGACGTATAGCGTAGGGTCGGTTTGCCTTTCACAATCCACAGAAAAGTAATTGAACTGCTCGTTAAAGCACTTGCTCACAACACTGAGTGCCGGTGATGCAACCGGCGCGTTGTATAAACCCTTTACCTAACCTTTATAACAGAGGTGGGGGAGGGCGGCGCCGCGGCGCCATGTACTAAGGCGTACTCTGAAAATATAATAAAAATTAACTGGCAATTTTTTAGAATAGCGCTGGCCGGTTTTCGCATTTACGTTGGGTAAAGAGTTAAATGATTCAACGATAAAGACAACGACCAGGATAGAGCCAATGCTTCCGATTATAACGTATCGCGATTCGCGACCAGTCTGCAATCCTGTCATCACACGACAGAGAAAGTGAACGCTTTTGAGATCGCAATACAGCACAGAAACTTGAAGTTGAGTATTCCCCAACAGAAGGTACTCCGTTACTGCATGACAGTTCGGGTAATTGTGAACAGGAATGGTCGCACATAGTTTGAGCAATTATTTCTGCTTGGCTGTGTGTGTGTGTGTTTGGGTGGGCTAAAGCTTTTGTTGCTCCCCGTGGGAACTCCGGGAAGTGGAGTAGTGCTTGGTTTCTGCTTTACTGGTAAAATAGGACCCGGGGAACCAACGCCTGGGATGGAAATCCTCTAAACTCTGCAGCACAGGTATCGTGATTGACCAAATATGACTTCATGTCTATGTTGCAGTCATGATGTAGCCAAAGTTGCTAAAAATGACCCTGAACATAAATAAATAAATATATAAACATACGTAACCAGTTTGCTTGTTTGTCCTCTCGCTGCAGGTGTGGTTAGGCAGTATGGGAATCTATATCATATTCCAACCAGTAGGGGCGCCTCTAGTTTTGTGTATCCATGCCAGCACATTATAATGTCTTTCAAATACAGTTAACTCTTTGGGTCATAAGCTATGCTTTTGAGGCGAAAAAGGCAGACATTTTTAGTTAATCAAGAAACTGTTTGGCAAGAGTGTCCCCTGATATTGTTTGTTTGTGTAGTGGGGTTTGATGACACTTTCAACATCCCGGATCACATTGTGCAGGTCAGTTTTATGGGAGGGAGAAGCTGGGGTATCCGCCGAGAAGATACGAATAGCGGAAAGCAACTGTCAGACTATCCAACTTAGTAACTCGGCACAAGCGGAGTTAGCAGCGGTGGAGGGCATTGACGTAGAGAACGCCTTAGTACATGGCGGCGCCGCCCCCCCCCCCAACCTCTGTTATAAGGGTTAGGTAAAGGGTATATACAACACGCCGGTTGCATCACCGACACTAAGTGCTGTGAGCAAGTGCTTTAACGAGCAGTTCTATTACTTTTCTGTGGATTGTGAAAGGCAAACCGACCCTACACTATGCGTCTCCTGAATGGAACAAAGCATCATCTGCAATGATTTAGCACTGCAGATGGCGCCTTGTTCCACTCAACGGATGAAACTGTCTAGACTCTTGGAAAAAAAATGAATTTACTGAACATTAACATTTACGAAAAATGATCAAGACTTCTTGCCTGGTAGTTATTTCTGGTCAGATTGCCTCTATCTATAAAGGGTGTGGCGTAACTTCAACCCTTTACCCAACGTAAAGGCCAAAATCGGGCAGCGCTATTCTAAAAAATCGCCAATTAATTTTCATTATATTTTCATTTTTTGTCTCAAAAACATAGGTTATGACCCCTCTTTGGAACGAGCTCGTCGAGCTCGTTCCAATGAGGGGTCATAACCTATGTTTTTGAGACAAAAATTGAAAAATATTAGTTATTGAAGAATTTTGTTTACAGGTGTTGTCTCCTTTTCATGTTAGGTAAAGTGTTAAAATCAACATGCATCATGAGTCTTCTTGATAATTTTCTTGGTAATTTAGTATATAAATTGGAAGTCTGTGATTTCGTCACTCGGTCCAGCTAGAAATTCAAGCTTTGATAATCTCCCTTGATATGCAGTGGAATACAATTTTTCGTCGTGCGGACGCGGCTTCAAATATACACAGTACGGCCGCCGTGGACTGGTCACTTTCCACGGGTGGGCAATATTTCCACGGACGCAATATTAGATTTCAACCACTAATTATAGGAATAATAATCAACAATTTAATTAACGAAGCACCGTGTACAACCCGGTGCTTCATTAATTAAAATTTTGTTGATGATGATTTTTATTACCTGGTAAACGCATGTGTGAGTATCACTGCCTTCGTGGATTACGACCGGTCCAGACTGTACTGTTGAATACCCGCTGTTTGAGTGGTTACTGGAATAATCTCTTGGGTAACTGCGAGGAAATACAAGTTTTCCGATATCCCACCAGTCACAAATGAGAACTTTCTGGCAAGCCTATTATTTTTATAATATGGGTGTCGATGCTTGAATTGCAATTAACAGATCCAAGCACTAAAACCGCGCAGTGATATTGATATAAAGTTATTTCGTAAAGGGCGTGACCTCAGAAAGATTTTGTTGACATTTCCGCTGTCATTAAAGGTATAGCATATGATAATTGTCAAGATCGATTCGTTAAGTGCACATGTGAGTAAATGTATATTTATTTGGTCTGTTGATAGCCAGGCAATCAACCTATTAATCAAACCTTGCCTCGAACGATCAACAGGTGAGGAAGAAATAACAAATCAGAGCCCAGCAGAGTTGGAAATTAGGCGTGGCGAATCAGCGATCTTTACGATGCTGAAAGTGTGGAATAAGACATCACAGGGTTGTCTCGCCATTTGTCATTTTATTAAGATTCAAAGAAACAATAACTATTGCGTTCTTCAAACAGGGGCCGCTCAGTTACCTTTTGGGAATTTCTGTTTAGTATTTAAGAAAACTGGAATGATTGGGTAGACAGTATCCACTTGACGGAAAGCCTGAAACTCCAGCGAGGGGCTTTTTTGGGGATGGGTATCTGAATGAGTTGTTGGGCTGAGTGTCCAAAATGTAGTTTTTGTAGGGAGAGGATTTTTAGTGCATTAGAGGAAGTTATTTGGCAAAATGAACCCAAAAGTAGTTTTATTTGGCAACAGGCTGTTTAGGACAGTCAAAAATGTCATTAGGATAAGCGAAGCGAGTGGTGTGAGGGCTTTGGGAGCCATAGGTGCAGTTTGACTGGTCCGTATGTCGCAGAGGTAAAGTTAGTCGGTGGGAGCCTTTGAGAGTTCATAGATTCGACTCAAACTAGGAGCTTGGAGTGGGCTGTGTGGAAGCAATGCAAATCTCATGCATGAATATTGTATGTTTAACCCTTTAACCAACGTAATGGCCAAAACCAGCCAGCGCTATTCTCAAAAATCGCCAATTTTCATTATTTTTTTCATTTTTTGTCTCGTCGAGCTCATTCCAATGAGGGGTCATAACCTATGTTTTTGAGACAAACGATGAAAAAAATGAGTTATTCAAGAATTGTTTTTGCAAGGGTCGTCTGCTTTTCATGTTAGTTAAAGGGTTAAATGGTTGACGGAGAGTGGTTGACTCTGACTGAGTGCACCCGAAAATGCATGGTAAAGTGACGTTACAGTGTTCCTGCAAGTATACGGGCAGTGACAATAAATGAAACGGGAGAACTATCAACATCAAAAGTGGAAGCGGATACGCACAATATTTTGATACCCTGAAGGAGTGAATAGGCAATACGGACAAGAGACATCTAGAAAACGCCAGGGACCTCGAGAGAATTTGATATTCGGGCTGGGGGTAAATTCATTGTGATTTTTGTTGCAAATAGTTATATTTTCATGGATCATTCTTGTTGCGGAGATGTAAGTAAATCTTGTTTTATTATCATTAAATTATGTTCAGATGATATCCGTCGGTTATCTTTTTAAATATCAAGTCAGAGACACCCCCAGATGACGAATTTACGCTAAAAACAAAACAAGGTGGTGAGACTCAAAGGCCAAGTGGTCCTCTCTGAGTATGACCGAGCTCTCTGGTGTCCATAAATCTCTAATACCCACCCCAATCTGTTGACAATAATAAAACAATTTTAACACAATTACAGACTTATTAAAGTTATAATATTTATGTGCGTTCGGGTCATTTAATGTTCTTGTATTAGGTAAGACGTGGAGTTAGGTTGATGACGCTGGTGTAGTATATCCAATATTGGATTTTTCCCAAGATAAGTTGATCTCACGCTAACTTAAGTCTTTCTTTTCTTTTGTCGAGCTGTTAAATTTAAAGTCAAAGGCTATGTTCTAGTAGCAAGAAATTAAATTTTACAGCAATACAGTAGAACCCTGTTAATTGAATAGCAACTTTGCGAGTGTTGAGATAAACTGAGCATTTATTCTATTATACCTTGTTTGACTGAGCTCATGGGACAAGATACAAGAGATTAAATGCCTATATTGGTTGCACTGATGCCAATTTGGTCTGCAAGAATAGGGAATTCAGGGGCTGTCAAAGTAAACCTATGACATATTACAATATTTTTATTCAACTAACAGGAGTTTCCTCTTTAGCCTATATGCCGTTAATAGGACCGATTTGCACGGAAGGTATGGTAAATGGCTTTGTGTTTGGAAATTATATTCAATTAACAGGATAATACAATTAAGAGATGCATTCAGGTCGGATCCACTCTATCTTAAGAAAATGGTAAAATTAAAATACTGAACTTGATATTTTAATACTGCCAAGCTCTGGAGATGAGGCATCCATTTTTAACCCTTTAACTAACATGAAAAGCAGAAGACACTTGCAATGCCAAAAAAATTCTTGAATAACTATTTTTTTTCATTTTTTGTCTCAAAAACATAGGTTATGGCCCCTCATTGGAACGAGCTCGACGAGCCCGTTCCAATGAGTGTCATAACCTATGTTTCTGAGACAAAAATGAAAAAAATAGTGAAAATTAATTGGCGATTTTTGAGAATAGTGCTGGCCGGTTTTGGCCGTTACGTTGGGTAAAGGGTTAAAAGTATTTTCTTTGTTTATTTGGGAGACCATTAACCCTTTGACCCCTAGTGGTATCTTCCATATCAGTTCAATGGTAGCAACGGGAAGAGTCCATATTCTTTAGTTGGGGTAGACCAAATAACACACACCACACCTTCACTCAAAAGTCAACCAACTTAATGAAATTATGAAGTGTCATGTTACTGGGCCGGAAAGGCGGACTCTGGGGTTCAAAGGGTTAATTATCCCATGTCTGTTCAAATAGTATAGGTGTTTACTGACCTACCCTAAGCCAACCGTATCCCATGAGACCGAAGGCCTGACTGAGGGATGATGATTTTATCTGTTGACGACTGTGACTGTCAATGTTTACACATACTCTGGGTTCCATTTGTCTGGTAAGGAAGCATGGTATAACAGGGACCGATCAGGACTATTTAAAATACGCTCTAGCCTCGAAGCCTATTTTTTCAATTCATGCGCCAGATTTCAATTTACGGAGTCACACTGCTGTTTGTAACACACACTGCAAGTATGTAATAGCTCTCACCATTTTCATTTAGTACACTATAGCAAACATTAATCTTCACTGTGGTTTCTGATCAACTCTTGGCTGCCTATTTAGGCAGCCAAGACTTGATCAGAAACCACAGTGAAGATTAATGCTTGGTAATTAAGACTTGAAGTATTAACTTAAGCACTCTATAACAATGATAAATGATAATCATATATATAATACATGTAAGAGTGTCTCTCTCGATTATCCATCGAAAGAATATCAAAATATGATCTGAGAAGTTACGCGCCAACTGAGAAGCCTATTTCTGAGATTTAAGAGCCAGGTCCTGATGTTTCAGAACCAAATACGCACTGGCGCATGCCCAGGTCGGTCCCTGGTATAAACTAAAATCAATTTAATGGTATTATAATAAATTAACATGGAACAAAATCAGCACAGTCGGAAGATTTAATCACTCCTCTTCTTACTTTGGGCCCGCAAAACACACATTAACACTCTTAGGTTCCGCTCCATAGTTTTCCAGGCATTTTCTAAAATGACATGCCATACACTCTCTTCAAATGCAAATATTCTGTAACTTAGTTATCTAACCCATAACATGTACTACATTTCCCAAAATCCACTAAAAAACATATAACACTTTCTGACTAAGTAGAAATAAATAGTCTGAATGTGGGTGATATAATTTATTCTCAGAGGCAAGACTTCAACCTGCAAACTTGCATGAACAAATGCCGATACCAGTCATTTTCAACCACCCAGCAGTCTCAAAAGCAGAATTTTCCTCACTATCCGCACTCACCCAACCCTGCAGCATATAACCTCCTGTGTCTAAAATGTGAAACAAAATTCCATGGTTACGTCTTATTGTTTAGTTACATGCCTGCTAGCAAACCTGTGTAAAAATGACATTTTAAAAAATAGCCGATTTTTCGAAGCCAGTGTTTCCCGTAATTCATCTGGTAATTTACCCCTATGCATCAGACCCCAACTTTAGGACCAAACCTTCAAATTCTCTTGTCCAACGAATAGCTTAATGTTAATGTAATCATATATCTGATACTAAAAATATATCTCCAATTTGCATTATTTTCAAATATGCCCAATGTTTAGAATTTCACCCTTGTGCGAAACTGTAGGACAGAACCTAATGCAGCAGTTGGTGAATAATAGTTTTACACGAACGACAGTTCAACTCGTCTGCCGCGATATGTACTTCCGCGTCGTGACGTCAAGACACGGTATGAAATTCCGGAACGAGACAAATACACGATACGGAACATTTTCGTGTGGGTGAGCGGAAATATCGTGGGTTCGGACGTTTTCCACACGATACGGGTTTATATCGTTTACCTCTTGACTAATTAAATTTTCGTTTACATTACATTCAATAGATAAATTCTCCTCTTTCCATGAAGGTGAACACTATAGAATTTCCAACAGAAAATGGGATGCAGCACGTTGCAGAGTGCTTCTTAGAATCTGCGCCTTTGTTTTCGGCTTTGCACGAAGCTCTCGTCTTTTGTTCTGGATGTACACAGGAGGTTGGTTGTAAGGTGGATGTAAGATTCGAGTCAAGCACTATAAAACAATACCATTAAAATGCGGTAACAAGGGTGACTGCAAGCTGTCAGTACTTCCATCGTAACTGCTAGGGTGAGAATACCCTATTTTCAATGCCGCCCTTGTTGTATGATATTAGAGCAAAATCGAAGAACTGATATCTGGTTTCTCTCCTTCGCACCAGAATGTATGCGTTTTCTCCACCACTCCATTGTATGCAGTTATACATGAAACCATCGTCTGTATAGTTTTGGGTATGTGCACGGGGGTGGGTTGTGAGACTGGTGCAGAATTCGAGTCGTGCAGTGACTGTGAGAAATACCATTAAAATGCGGTAAAAAGGTTATAACTAAGTTCCTGTATTTCCACCGTAAATGTTACGGTGACAATACGCTATTGAACTATTGTTGGCAGTACCGGCCTTTTTTGCGTGGTTTTGGATAAAAACCGATGGAGTAGAGCTGTAGGTTTTTAAATTTCTTGTTCGGTTTCGGTTTTGGTTTATCAGGTGGAGTAAAACCTCGGTTCGGTTCGGTTTTCGGTTTGTTCATGAGGCCAAATAAAATTCAATAAAACTCATTCTTATGTCCGGAGTCATAACTGAATGGCAGTGAAATTGAGTGAAACTCAATGAATGCCCGAAATAAGCTATAATACATGAAGAATCAGGAAGGCCAATATAATAATTACCTAAATATACAGAACTTTTATTGTGCTTGGCCATTTTTCGAGGTCTGACACCTACACGCAACTTGAGGAAAGCTGCAAACACAACTAAACTGAAATGTCGGAAATTCACAGAATGTAGCCTTCCCAGAGTAGTGAGAGTACCCAGACACTGCCATTGGCAGTGTCTGGGTATTCTCACTACTCTGGGATGGCTACATTCTGTGAATTTCTGCAGCAAGAGAGTATTTAATAAAAAACGAAAAACCTTAGATTACGGGATGTCGACGGTTTCGGTTCGGTTAAAAAAAACTAAAAACCTCGGTTCGGTTTCGGTTAACCTACAGCTCTACGATGGAGTGATAGTTGGTTTCTCTCCATCACACCAGAAGGCCGTGCAGTTGTCATTAAGAGCAGACCAATCATTATCTTTAGGCTAAAGATATTAATTAGTCTACATTAACAATTGTACGCGGTGGCTCGGTGGTTACGGCATTAAACTTCAAACCAAGATGTCCAGGGTTCGATCCCCTCCAGGGGTACCTGCGTTGTGTCATCAGACAAGGCATTAAATCCCGATTGGTGGCACTGTGTACTAAGGCGTAATGCACGTTGATGGTGCACTTGTCTTCAACCAATGCTAACCCTGCTTGTGAGAAGTTAGTACGCTGGGGAGTCTGGCAGTTGCTCGCCGTTGCTCGGTGGTTCTCTCCGGGTACTCCGGCTTTCTCCACCCGTAAAACTGCCCGACATGAGGTGACCCTGGCTGTCGAAAGTGTCTTTAAATCCAAATAAATAAATAAATAAATAAATAAATAAATAAATAAATAAATAAATAAATAAATAAAAAATAAATAAATAATCGTCTGTGTAGGTCTGGATGTGTACACAGGAGGTGGGTTGTGAGTCGGGTGGAGAATTCGAGCATGCAGTGAATGTGAGAAATACCATTAAAATACGGTAAAAAAGTGACAACTAAGTGCCTTGCCATGTGGCTGCAGGTTAAATATATTATTAATTTTACATTAATAATTGACTCTTCTAAAACAAGCCAGCTTGCGGCATGTACGATCCCATTTTGCAAAAGCAGGAATTAACTCTTAACCCGCTGAGTGTTTTCAAGATATTTTTCATTAAATCTATTTGATTTGATGAAAAATTCATCTATACACCTGGAACTTAATTAGGCACCCCTTGGGGTTTTTTTTTCGCAGTGGTGTTAATAGAAACTGTCATTACTTTCATGCTATCTTTAAGGTGGCCAAAAGTGCTTGTTTGCGGAAAGAATGCTCTATTGACAAATGAAAGACAACACAATGATGAAAATATGCAGTATTCTTATGGCGCCAATTACACATATCTGTCATTAAGGTTTTGGATGGAAAAATATTCTCTCAACAAGTATGGAGCTGGAACGGTCCATGATGAAACAATGCCGGCAATTACTGACACAAAATGTAACTTGTGATCTCCTGAACACAATAGCAGTGTCTGACGTCAGTGGCGAGTGTATCCACCACGTGTCCGGATAACAGCCTGAACCCTCCTCCTAATGCTTCCAGTGAGCCTTCTGATACGGTCCAGAGGCAACTGCTGCCTCTCCTCGTGCAATGTAGCTTCCAAATCGGCCAAATTCTGTACAGGCTGATCCATTGCTTGCACTCGACATCCAAGAAAGTCCCAGAGTGTTCTAAGAGATTCAAATCCGGGCTCATTTCTGGCCAAGGTAGTGTTGTAATAGCACTGTTCTGAAGGAATGCTCTCACAGCATGGGAACGATGTGACCTTGCATTGTTGTCCATGAATGCATGAGTAGCTAACGGGTGATCGTTAAAATGAGGCACGACAACTGGATTGAGAATGTTCCGGATGTACTGATGACTGTTGAGATTCCCATGTACAGTCACCATATCAAGTTTACAATCTTGAGAGGGGCATGCCCAAATCATTACTGATCCTCCACAATAAGGAACAGAAAGTCTGATGTTCCCGGGAACGTAAGCAGTATTTCTATGCTCCACACTCTCATGCGACCACCTATGAGGTGAAGCAGGAACCTACATCGTCTGACCAATGGACTCCCCTCCACGTCCTGAGATTCCAAAGTTGTCGTTCCATACATTACTACAAACGTCGTCTTCGATGCTGATCGGACAGAGCTGGGCGCTTGATGACCCCTCTGGAGCTCATACCCAGTGCTTTGAGACGGTTTCGGACAGTTCTGTTGCTCAAACGCCTGTTGGGGAGCCAAAGGCGTTTCAAAACCCCACTTGAAGCAAAGGGTTCATACCTAACGAGGCGTGCCGCCAGACTCAGATCTTCCCGAGGAAAGGTCTTTTGGGGTTGTCCAGGCCTTTGTTGGTCCTTAACCTCGTTGGTTTGTTGATTTTTTCGGACAAACCTGCTGATGACAGAATAACTATAGCCAAATTGCCTTCCAATAGCATTGTATGACATGCCTGTTGCATGCATGCCAACGATTTGCCGTCTTAGTGCCTCCGACAGACTCCCCCTTGCCATGTCAAAATTTACTGATAAAAGAAGTGACAAATTTTCTTGTTTTATACCCAGATATTGCATGTGGAATGATAGTGTTTTTGTGACATTCGTGGGTAACATGCGTCACGTGGACGAGGGGATGTGCTTTCTTTAAAAATCTTCAGATCCACCAGTCAGAATCCTTTCATATTTGGTATACAACATCTCTAGGGAGGTCAAAGTCAGATTTAGGTTTGTTCAAATCGGGTCCCTGGATTGATATTTGGGCTCCCCATGGCTCTCCGAATTTTAATTTAGTGCAATATGAGGAAATTTCTTTAAAAACTTTTTCTCCAGACCCACCAATCCGAATGGTTTCATATTTGGTATACAACATCTCTAGGGGGATCAGATTCCAGTTTGTCCAATTCGAGTGCCTGGATGTATATTTGGGCTCAATACAGGAGCCCGAATTTTAACTTAGTGCAATATGAGGAAATTTCCTTAAAAATCTTCTTTTTTCAGATCCACCAGTCAGAATCCTTTCATATCTGGTATATAGCATCTCTAGGGGGAGGGGTTGGGTTCAAATTCAAGTTTGTTCAAATCGGGCCCCTGGGCTCATATCTGGGCTCCCTATGGTAGCCCAAATTTGAACTTAGTGCAATATGAGGAAATTTCTTTAAAAATCTTCTTCAGATCCACCAGTCAGAATCCTTTCATATATATAACATCTCTAGGGGGTCGGGTGGGGACCAAATTCAAGTTTCCTCAAATCGGGAGCCCTGGGCTCATATTTGGGCTCCCTATGGTAGCCCGAATTTTAACTTAGTGCAATATAAAGAAATTTCTTTAAAAATCTTCTCCAGATCCACAATTTGGTATACAACATCTTTAGGGGATCAGATTCAAGTTTGTTCAAATCGAGAGCCAGGTTAACATTTGAAATCACTATGGGAGCCCAAATTTTAACTTGGTGCAATATGAGGGAATGTCTTTAAAAATCATCTTCTTCAGATTCACCAGACAGAATCCTTTCATACTTGGTATACACCATCTCTAGTAGGGGTCATTATCTTAGTCACTACTGAGGGGCGCAAGGATTGACAATGGATCCTATGGAGGTTGATTGCTTAATGTAGATTCATTCGTGTCCTCCGTTTATATCAGGTTCTGTTCAAGGTGAGCACTTCAGGCCCCGTGGGGCTTCTTGTTAACTATGTTTTTCACAGTGTCCTAAATGCACCGTATTTGACCTAACCACTTCAGTGCCAATTTTACTCAAGTTGCACCCGGTGGTCAGTGAACTGAACTAAAGGATTAATATACGCCTACCTCTTACAGGGTGTAAAATAACTCTGTATGATTTCAAAGGCGATCCATTCTCTTCGTCCTGTGACTGTGCCTCACTCCAGAGACTGATGGCTGCTACATCTTGAGCGCGACGCCAGCGTTGCAGTAAACTTACAATTTATAATGTTTTCTCTAAGTTTGTCTTTTCGACACAGTGTGATTTAAGTAATTCGAGTCTTGTAAACGCGGTGGTTCACCAAGTAGGGCATTGGACTTGGAACCGTCCGAAAGGTCCACGATTCCACCCTGACCCACGCCGTCTGCGTTGTGTCATTGGGCAAGGCACCTAATCCTGGTTGCCCACGTGGGGGCGGTGGCACTATATGCTAAGGCGTATTGCAGGTCAATGGGGCATTTGTCTTCACCCGCAGCTAACTTTACTTGTGCTGAGTTAGTAAGCTGGGGAGTCTGATATTTGTTCGTTGCTGCTCGGTTGTTCTTTCCTGGTACTTCGACTTCCCCCTCCTGTAAAAGTTTGAAGCACCATATGGCACTGGTTGTTGAAAGTGTCAATATTCCACAATTGAAAACAAACAATTTAAGTTTGCTGTAAATTAACCATGCGCCTAATTCGAATAGCAGACAATAGCAAAAAATACTGAATGAGTAAAACTTTTATTTTTTGTTTTGTTTCAAAAACATAGCTTCTGGCCCCTTATTGGAACGGGCTCGTTCCAATGAGGTGTCATAACCTATATTTTTCAGGTAAAAAATTGAAAATTAATAAAACCTGAGTGGTTATTTTGTGAATTGCGCTGGTCGTTCATCTCAGTTACGTTAGGTAAAGGGTTAACTGAAATCTTTGTTTGCCAGCAAGAGCCATAGTTCAAGGTATCAGACTGTGTCGAAATTTCACACTGAAAAGACTAATCGTTAATTATATTTTCAATTCAATGGCTCGCATCGCCTCCATGATGTGGCAGCTTAATGTCGCATTGCGGAGTGCAAATCGATGCTCTGTCCAACTGAACATTTCCTGTTATATTTATCAATTTTTGTTTGTTTTTTTTTCCAGGGCAAATATTTCTTAGCAAACCACAACACGCTAAAGTTGTTGTTGGAGGGAATTTAACCTTGGAATGTACGGTAACAGAGGAAGGTAAGTCGACCTGACATAAAAAATAACGTTGCAGCCAGGATGGATAGGGCAAGAACTCACTTGAGATCTCACAGAGATAGAGAGAGAGAGAGACAGAGAGAGAGAGAGACAGAGAGAGAGAGACAGAGAGAGAGAAAGAGAGAGAGGGACTGACAAAAAGACACCGGAGAGACATGCAGACAGACAGACAGACAGACAGACAGACAGACAGACAGACAGGCGGCAGACAGGCTACAGACAGCAGACAGACGGTTGGACGGACGCCAGACAGAGAGAGAATGGCAGAGAGAGGCACAGGAAGAGAGAGAGAGAGAGAGAGAGAGAGAGAGAGAGAGAGAGAGAGAGGTGGTTTTCGGAATAAGGACTTCGGAAGATTCTTCGTTAGTATTTTATTTGGATTACAGTATTCAGCGATCCTTCACTTCTAATCTATTAAGAAGAGAAAAAATATCGCTCAGAACTTATTCGTTCGCATAATTAATCACGTATCTTTGCGGCAAAAGAAGAAAAGTAAAGATTGTTACAGCCTCCTTTACACTCACTTTGAAATTTCTTTTCACTAGATTATCTGTTTAAGAGATTCTTCAGAATCGGTAGTTTCTAAAAGTATCAAAACATGTTTTATAATCCATTGGATGATTTTATGGTAATAGGAGGTTGTGGACGCCCGATGAAAGTGTGGGACGGTGAAGGAGAGTAGGGTTACGCAAGTGGGAAGATGCACCGGCTAACCATTGTATGACCTGGTGGGAGAAAATTTAATTCCAAAATCCCATTTGCAACAAAGCAATTTCCTTTGTTCTCAGGTTTCAAACGAGTGAAAGAGAAGGTGTTATAAGTGTGTGTGGGTGTGGTGGAGGGTGAGCATTGTAACATCCCTGTATCGTCAAGAACATCGACTTCGATAAAATTATCTCCTTTGAAATAATTGGACGCCAGAGGAAAATCCAATTAGGAAGGAAGTAATTGTTGAGAAAACACCTATGGCATCAGTAGAATGTCGGAAACCGGGGCTTCGTCGCTGATGGAAGAAATAGATTCACGCCGAGATTCAGCCAAAGCTCAAGGAGTGTCGCCTGAATCCGTGCGTGACCGAATGTCTCACCATGACGAACCCACCCGTTTCACTTTTGTTGGGGTGGTTCTTATCCTGAAGGGGTCAATGACTTTTCCTCGAAAAGCATAAATCAACAGGAGTTCACTAAAAACAACAATTTTAATACATTTTCATATAAATAAATATGGTAATTTGTGACTTACATGGAATCCGATGAATATGATAAACAAAACGTCAATCACCCCCTACCCACACAGTTTTTGAATCACTTGCGAGCCCCCATACTTTGTTGTCGCTGGTTTTTCCTCCTTCTCGCTGGTGTTTGTTCTTTTGTTGCCTCTTCACTTCACTCTTTCACTGCCGTCGCACGGCCACTGACTTATTGTCACTTTACCGGACGTTTTTACTCAACATGTGTCGGAATATCACTCTACGACTGTCGTCGCACGACCGCTGACGTATTGTCACTTTACTATGTCGCCTTCCCTCTAACAAGTGACGGAATGTCACTCTTCCACCGCCGTCGCACGGCCACTAGCTTATTGTCACTATACTGGACGCTTTTCACTCACAAGTCGCCACCAATGGGGTTAAACTCTCCTCTGCGTTTATCTCAGAATAATGTTCACACAGGAAAGCCTACTCTGCCTACGTTATGACTTGCCTTCTACAACAGGTCTTCCTAAATACTAATAGCTCCCTGAGCTCGCACATTCTATTTCTGATTCTACACTCAGATACTAGACTAAACCCGCAACTACCCCAATTCCAACTATGAGCTCTGTGACTCTCCTGACTACCAATGCGGCACCCAGTCTAACCTATAGCATGGGACATCCCCATTTCCTCGCCGAGATCAATAGTCTTACACGCTTTCAGACTGGAATAAAATTTTCGACAAATCTCCCGACTTTTATTTCGATAGCCAGAACATCAATTCTCAGTTTAATCGCTTCTTTTGAACTTGGCCGCTTAGATCTACCTTAATTTAATATTCGCTTTTAAGTTCATTTGAAAGTCTCGCATTTCGGTGCATGATTACAGTTTAGATGCGTAATATGGGTATGTGTCTAGAACATGTGCGATGTACTGTTTTCACCACAAATACCTATTAACTGGCCATAATTGCACAGATAATGACTGCAGGAGAGCACTGGCTTCCACTACGTTTAATCTCTTACCACATATTCCATTATAACGTTAAACAGAAACGCGGTAATGGACATAAGATTTCATGCTTAATTAGCAGCGCTTGAGTTATTGTTGGTCTGTTTAAGTGACAAATCGGTTTTCGCTGGTCTGTTTAAGTGACAAATCGGTTTTCGGGGTTCGTCATATGCCTATCTTTACGCTTTACATTTAGCCCGAGTAAGAAAGATTATCGAAAATATATACACGTTTAAACAACAAAATCGAAAATCCAAGCCATCACCTTGACATAGAAGATAAAGCAATGTTTCCTTTTGTTACCTTTAATAACGAAAACAACAGACAGTTCTTAGAGCTTTTTTAAAAAGTAACAAGAGGAAATTTGGCTTGTGATGGCAATCTAATTTGAAGTAACTACTTCACAGATACTCCGTCATTAACAATATCTATCAGTATCACACCTACCAACACAGAAGCGTCCAATTTGGTTCTTCGTTCGGCTAATGTGTTTTTATAGTAGTTTGCAAGTTGTTCTTCTTCCCGGGGAAGAAATTAGCAAAGCTCACCTCCTAGACTTTTATATTAATGGAAAGGACATTGTCTGTACATTATGTCACGGTGCACACACCGTTGAAAAAAATTACAGAACATCGAAAGATGCTGAAAACTCCGTTTTTTTATTTTTAAATGGGTTTCAACAGAGAATACTAGTGAAAGGCTCAAACTGATTAGGAAAAAAATTGTAAAAAGCCAGCTTCTGTATTTTTATACTACTCCATAGGAAAATGCCTGAAATTTATGAAATAATGCGCACTTCTATATGATACAAATTCTCTAACATTTCGAAATATAAATTTTTAAATATTCCCATACGTTTGACGTTAAATTTACTAAAAGCTTTAGGAAATTAAGGGGAGTTAACTTCCCCGTAAATCTCTTCTAGTGACGAATATTGCGAGCTATGAATACACTATACCTATAACCCATTACCCAACGTAACGGCCAAAACCGACCAGCGCTATTCACAAAAATCGCCAATTAATTTTCATTATTTTTTTTCACTTTTTGTCTCAAAAACATAGGTTATGACCCCTCTTTGGAACGAGCTCACCGAGATCGTTCCAATGAGGGGGTCATAACCTATGTTTTTGAGCAGTGGCGTACATAGCTTTTCGCTGGCGGAGGGGCAAGCCCAAAATTTTCCGACAGACCGAAATGGTCCCAAAAAATTTCCGACAAAACTTCTGGTGGGGTGGCCTCCGCCCCCCCCCCCTTTATCTACGCCACTGTTTTTGAGACAAAAAATGAAAAAAAATCGTTATTCAAGAATTTTGTTTGCATGTGTCGTCTGCTTTTCATGTTAGGTAAAGGGTTAAAACAGCTGACGACGTTTTCCGTGCCCCGCCATGTATGGTAAGAAATGTACAGACCTCCGCTAGTCTTTATTCTGGTGTACATATACCGCGGTCTGGTTATGGGTAGGTCAGTTTCTTCAATTTTTGTCCACACCGGCTATCTTCCAACCCGAAGACAGCGGGCTGGAAGACAGCTGAAGTAAGACAAAGAGTCTGAACAGGACGAAGATGGAATTCAGTGGCCAATTTGAGGTGCATTTGTTTATATTTAGAGTAGGGCCCTACGAAGCTTCGAGATTCAATTCGTTTTCGAATTTTAAGTTGGTTTTCGGTTCGATTCGAAATCGGCTGCTCGATTCGTTTTCCTTCAACCTTTTCGCTGGAATTTCGGTTGGTATCAGTTATCTTAGTGGTCTCACAAAACGTATTGATGAGATAGAAATTTGTACATAAATAATGTTGAAAATAAAGATTGAGTATAATTTCCGTTATATTAACATAAAAAAACATCTGTACCCATGCCACCACACATCTTTACGTACACTCATTTCCCCCGTGGGAACCCCGGGAAGAGGATATTTTCCATTTACTGCGCTGTTTACTGTGGTTAACAAGTAATGTTTTTCTGGTAAAACAGGACACAGTAGCCGAATCCTGTCTGGAGTGGAAGTCCTCTAAAGTCGGCAAAATAGGTATAAACGACTGGCGAAACTTCATACGTGGATATGATGTAGCCATAGACGTTGAAAGTGATATTAAACACCAATAAATTTAAATAAATACTCTCTTTACGGACCCTTTACCCAAACAGTCATAACCGACCAGCGCCATTCACAAAAATCGCTATTTAAATTTTGTTATTTTAATTTTTTTTTCCCTGAAAAACATAGCTTATGACCCCTTCATTGGAACTAGCTCTACCTATGGAAAAAGTGACGGATGCGTGTCCCGTGTCAACCCTCTGGATGGCAACTCGAGTTTATACATTAAATGCACCCAGTATCTCAGCTACTCGAACTGCCAAACTTAATTACCTGTCAGCTCAAGAAGACTGACCTGTTTCCATTCATTTAATCAAAGACATTCGGGTAGGGAGGCCAACAGATGCCAGAGCGGACAGATGGGGTATTCATATATGATAAATAAACACTGCCAAACTCGATTCCCGGCCAGACAAGGCAAAACCTGTTTATAATTACGTACTCAAATATATGCAGGGAGACGGACAGATGTGAGAACGGACGGACAAGTATTTATTTATTTATTTATTTGTGTTTACTGGGGGGGGGGGGGGCGGTGGCGTTGCGGTAACCGGTTCTCGTGAGATCGCCGAAATTAAGCAACGTCGAGCCCGGTTAGTCCTCGGATGGGTGACCGTCTGAGCGATCGATTCGGACTCCCTCGTTGTGTCCTTGGACAAAGCACTTAACCCCGATTGTCCACATGGGGGCACGATGACACCGTGTACTAATTCATACTGCACGTCGATGGTGCGCATGTCTTCAACCAATCTAACCCTGCCTGTGCTGCAGTGTGGAGTTACGATGTTGGGGAGCTTGCAGCTGCTCGTCGTTGCCCGGTGGTTCTCACCGGGTACTCCGGCTGCCCTCACCCGTAAAACTGTCACGGTCATGATTAGCCATTGTGCATAAGTATGGGACCTTAAACACCAATAAATAAATAAATAAATTTGTGTTTACTGATATTCGACCACGGAGAATTTACATCACTATCTGTATCCATTATTACGTACGTTTATCAATCTTGTCGATACGGCTTACGGAAATCTTAACACTCACGGCATAAAGGGCGCGCAATTCGAAGATTATTATCACATCCCTATGGGGAAACTTACAGTGGGCCACTCCAGTTCGCTATAAGTTCTCCTATTGGGTCAGGGTTATTACACAAAGAGTTGCTTTCAGTTTTCAGCCAGTCAATTGTACCTATACACCCCCCCCCCCCCCCCAATATTTCTGCTCACTCGTTTCTTTAGAATTAACACTGTGACTGGTCACTAAAGCCAGTCCTTGTACTCCCTGCCTCTACTGTGTGGGTTATCGGGTGTCTGTATTGGGCTACATATTTTCCATGAACGGAACTAATTCAATTCGTTTATTTGTATTTTTCCATACAATGGAGTAAGACGATAATTAAACATATACAAATACAAATAACACGTGCGCAATTGTTCTACTGTGAAAAATGAATTAATATTTTTCATAGGTTCTTTGAATTCAGGCCTGGCATTTTCAGGAAAGCGATTTATTCGCTCGCCTACTGCTCGCCTTAACAAAATTGAGGAGGGCGAAAAATAGCCCTTCTAGCCTCAGAAAATAATGATTACCACAACAGCCTATTCCTAAAACCCACAGGTTTTCAGATGTCTGCTGTGTTAGTGGTCTCTGCAATAAGGTAACACTGCCCTTCCCTCACCTCCGGGCCTTACCAAGGCCCGGAGGTGTGGGAGGGGCAGTGTAGCCATCTCACAGAGACTACCTGGTTAGCAGCACCAAATAAAATGTACAAAGCCCACTAGGCAGAATTCATTAATAGTACAACTTCATTTTGCCACTTTTAGCTTGTGCAAGCTTGAGGAGAGCTAACCCCCCCCCCCCCCAGGCCGTATGAGGAGAGCGATTTTTAGCCCTTGTGCATTTTTAAGAATGCCAGGCCTGTGAATTTAAAGTGTGGTCGAGTATTTCTTGTTAACAGTATCGTGCGAATACCATCAATGCTCGCCGCTTGCAAGGACTCGCCGCTTTTTAATAGCCGCGTGAGCCTGTATGCCTGAGCATGAAGTGTATTCGCACCTCAGTTACAAACAAGGGCGGGGTGGGTATTTATTTCTTCCAATAATTAAATAAATAGTCTAATGAGCACTGATAGGAGAATGATTAATGACTGCCAGGTTTACGTTGCGGTTTGACCTTCACTGAGAGGGTTTATCAGGTGGCGGGAAAAGAGCTAAACACTCGAAGGTGTTCGCATTCTACTATTATTATTTATTGGTGTTTAAGGTCACATATTTATGCACAATGGCTAATCATGACCGTGATAGTTTTACGGGTGGAGGAAGCCGGAGTACCCGGAGAGAACCACCGAGCAACGACGAGCAGCTGCCAGCTCCCCAACATCGTAACTCCGCTCTGCAGTACAGGCAGGGTTAGATTGGTTGAAGACATGCGCACCATCGACGTGCAGTACGCCTTAGTACACCGCGTCATCGTGTCCCCACGCGGGCAATGGAGATGAAGTGTCTTGCCCAAGGACACAACGCGGTTGCCGCAGGAGGGATTCGAACCGATGACCTCTCGGCTTGCAGCCTGCATCTCTACCAACTGAGCCACCGCTCGCATTCTACTTATCTCACGAATAAATCTACATAAGTTTTTTAGCTTCTCTATAGATTTATTTGCAAATAGTTCTGTCAGTTTGAACATACTAGGTTTTTTATAAAAGTACTTATCGATATATCGTTTCCTAAGTGATTGTAATTCGTCGCAGACTAGCAGCACATGCTACTCATCTCCTAACAGAAGTCACATTTTCTCTCATCGTATGGGGTATTTTCCCAATCACCAACTTCTGCAGGCAAATGATGGTTACGTGTTCTAAATTTTATTAATAGGGAAGATTGTTCAAATGTTATTTTACTTAGGTAAGGCTCCATCTTAAAAATGGTTTTAATTGCCTTGTAAAATACATATTTCGTTGACGAATTTAAGGTCGAATACTAATTTTGGATATCCTGGTCCAGTAATCTTCTCTTAATTGCTTCGTGGAACCAGTGTGTATTTACATCTTGGCTTATCCACAAATTTGACATTCCCATTTCATCCAAGTTTTTTTTAATATACCCTATCCATTCAAATTTTGTATTTCTTTGATTTGTTTCTAATAACAGAGTTTGGTATAGGAGATAACTTATTTTGGTATTTTCACTATTTATCAGTTTGGCCTAAAAATTTAATAATCAAAGTTTAATTTTCAGAGATATTGGGAAAATCCCAAGTTCTCCGTATACAAATACAGGTGGTGTGGATTTTTTTAGATTCATTACGAACTTCAAAAACCATAATTCAGTTGTTTCTCTTATTTTTGTTAGCAACTAGCAACTGCAATGATTTTATAAATGATTGATAACTTTCTTTTCAACTCAGTTCCAGCACGTTCATCCCGGCAAAGGGAGATCACTCGAATTGTTAGTTGCGTGTCGATATCAAATGACTTTGTCTTGTATGTGCATGAAGCTTGTTTGTGACGTTTCAGAACCAACAGAATTTTGGGACAGTTGCACGACGTCAAAAATAATGAACTATAAATCTGTATAAATAATTAGCAATCAGTGTGAAACCGTCTCAATAAAAGATGACTGTTTCTATTTCAGATCCCACTAAGATGCACGTAATATGGATGAGACACGACCCTTTAATGACTTTCTCGGTTAATACTATGATTGTTTCTGGAGATCACAGAGTCAGCATTGAAGGAAAATATAATTTACGAATTGAAAACGTCACTTTAAAGGACGAAGGGAAATATCAGTGCATGGCTACCAAAACAGGGTCTTCGCCGGTAACTCAAGAGTCGACCGTGCTTATTATAGGTAAGATAAAACCAAATCTTGCATCATTTTGGTGTTAAGTCATTTTGTGTCACTCTGAAAAATGAAAATTGTTCGCACAAATAATTGGAACACGCGATGAGCAATTGTCAAGCGTTTTAGTCATCCTTTGCCATCGGTCGCAAATGCTGGGCCGTTTTTTGTGAAATTCGGTAGGAATATTTATTGATATTCCGGCCTTAAAGTTTGATTAACTATTAATAAGTCATGGTTCTTTTTCCTAGGGGTATGTTTTTTCAGATTTTTATCTAAATTCAGTTTTTCTAACCTAACTACATTTTTTTTTACTTCTTTAACCCTTTACCTAACATGAAAAGCAGACGACACTTGCAAAAAAAAAAATTCTTGAATAACTAATTTTTTCATTTTTTATCTCAAAAATATAGGTTATGACCCCTCGTTGGAACGAGCTCGACGAGCTCGTTCCAACGAGGGGTCATAACCTATGTTTTTGAGACAAAAAATGAAAAAATAATGAAAATTAATTGGCGATTTTTTAGAACAGCGCTGGCCGGTTTTGGCCGTTACGTTGGGTAAAGGGTTAAATATACACGAAAATGGTTTTTCAGACCATTTTCGTGTAAATTTAACGAACTAAATGCCACCAAACGCATTATTCTATGGGCTATTTAGTTTTATGGGTTATATAAAGCTTGATTTTAAAACCTTTCCCCGCATAGATGATTTCAGTTTATATTTTAAGAGTGTAATCAAACCACCGTTTTTTTTTTTGTATAAGGCTGTGGGGAATGTTAGATTAGATAGATTTCCTCATAGCTCTATAGCCTCATACGACAAATGGACGACGGAAACACGTGTCACACTAACAACACGCGCGGTGCATGCGTTCTTTGACCACATATCACGGTGGATGATGTCACAAGATGGCCGCTCACGTGGTCTACCATGAAATCAAACATGGCGTAACTGGGACACGTGACTATGACGTCACTACCAGGATCCTCTGCGGTCCCCCAATATGAGACGTTCGGGTACATGCTATACTACTCTTCACACTCTATTATATAGATAATCACTTCCAATTAGCAATCATTTGTAGCACAGAGTATTATAAGGGAAATAAAATAAAACAAGCGAAAATCGAAACAGCAGCTGTTATTGCTGCATTACATATCAAAAATCTCTTTTCTGTGTTCAAAGAACTTGAGGGTCGTTTTACAATTTATTTTTTTCGTCATCGGGGAAAGACCTTTTTCAGGGCGATTCATATAAAGGAACTCTTTAAATTTGTGCAACAATTTATTTATATATTTGTAGCACTGGGAGGTTCGACAACGAGTTTCCCATCTAGTAATATTTGCAAAACAATGCTGACTCCAGGTATCCACTTCAATATAGAATACGCATGGAGGGGTCACGGAATGGACGCGTCATCGGGGTGACATTGAGCCAGCGCATCGGTACACAGATTGTGCAGTCACGATGATAGTCACGGTTGCGCTGTTTGCGGTCTGAGTAGATGACGCGGCGTTTCCCCTACCTCTTGTGTGAACCAGCATGGATCTAATGAGACACGTCCCTAAGCTGTAGTACAGAAGGCGAAGAAATGATGATGATGATTATTATTATTATATCATTATTACTATTATTATTATTATTATTTTAACACATCCTAATCAGAACAGCGCCCAAGCGACCTTTGGCTTTGAGTATTAATTGATTTAAATCGAGAGAGACACAGAATGCAAAAGGGACATCAACAGCTTTTCTTTCTTTCTTTCTTTCTTTCTTTTTTCTGTCTTTGTTTACTGCCACATATTCATATTTATTTATACACATACACCCATTCAAATAGTTTATTTTACATTTATGAATTTCAAAAACTTGTTTGTTTCGCCATTGTAACATTTTCTGTATTCATGTTATGGGAGCGGAGGTGTTTACTAAGTGGAAAGCACTTGTCCTCCTATCCCGTTTTGCTCAATAGTTATTGCAAATAAAAACATGTTTAACCCTTTACCCAACGCAACGTCCAAAACCGGCCAGCGCTATTCTCAAAAATCGCCAATTAATTTTCATTATATTTTCATTTTTTTCTCAAAAACATAGGTTATGACCCCTCGTTGGAACGAGCTCGTCGAGCTCGTTCCAAAGAGGGGCCATAACCTATGTTTTTGAGACAAAAAATGAAAAAAATTAGTTGTTCAAGAATTTTTTTTACAAGTGTCGTCTCCTTTTCATGTTAGGTAAAGGGTTAAAGTAAAGGAACTCTGGTATTCCAGCTCAAGTTTCCTATATAAATTTGCTCTGATCAACTCTTAACCTTTTATTTGCAGTCTTTGTCAAAGTGAAACTCCGTCTCCTTGTCCCTTACGCCATACACGTGGCATATTGTAACATCCACAGACAAAGGTGATTGCATGTGTCGACTTTTTGCGTCATGACCTTATGGTTACTTAAGCGGAGAAGAGTGAACAAATTCCTCACTGCTGTGGATGTGTTTTGCATAAGGTCTCTTCTAAATTGAACGAGCTTTAACTCTCGATGTGGCCTTAATTTATCTTTTCCTTTTCTATCGTCGTTGAAAATCTTTTAAGAAAGGTACCAAAATGTATTTCTTCCAAACAGTCACGTATTTTCCCAATATGACAAATTCTTTTTTAGCATTTCATAGTTTGGAGTAGTGTTCCCCCAACAAGATGCTGTCGTTGAAGTAAAATATGAGTCTGAAAATTGTTGAGAGTTAATTGTTGCTTAGCTCAGCAGTTTCAAAGATGTCGTATAAGATAGTTGTGTTACGTATATACTATTTAACCATTTGTAAAGTTACGTCTGTGTGCAGTACAGCCTATAACAAAGTATACCGTAAGGCTATATCACTTTTTATACAATGATTACCAATTCTACTAAATATGAAAAGCCTATGACATAAATATTAGCTTTACACACCAACCGTGATGAACACGCCAGCAATGGGATTTCAATAGCAAAAATTTACACCTACAGTAGAACTACATCCCCGTTGACCTTTGGTGACGTAGACCTGAATACAAACTTGTCTAAATTTATCGCACGTCGCCTCGCGAAGAGTGAAATGAAAGTGGCAATTATTTATTACGTTTTTAAATGGGTTTTACCTCATAAGATGCCAAAAATGAACAAACATGCATTGTCTCATGTTAATAAAGCATGCATAACTCGAAATAGTATGTTATCATGTTATTAAAACGAAAAAGGCTCAGTTTCTTTTTTCATTTCATTTTGGCGATAAAATTGACAGCGGAAGTACCGCCCACCGATGCTCGTATAAACAAAAACAAATTCGCTCGTATGCACGTCTGGTGCTCAGTAAAATCGAGAAAACATAATAGCGACTCTTAATAATCTGACGATCATGGTATAAATAAAATATACCCAAAGAAGCTTGGTGTACCAAATGTTCACCACTCGTGGTGAAGTGCTGTTAACCGCCTCCGAAGGCTCGCGGTTAACACCACTTCAGCACGAGTGGTGAACATTTGGTACACCAAGCTACTATGGGTATATTCTATATGTCAATAACGCCATATTTGCGCCTTATAATAGCAATATTTCTATAGCATTGGCGTGATATATTCGAAATGTTATGACCTATAGGACAAGAGGAACGCGTTAGTTACTCGATATCTTCACAATCATAGTTCGTAAATTAAACGATGGAAATGACAGTGGTGTTCGTTTCCCTTACATTTCAACTTTTAAAACCGGCCCTAAAGTTGTATAACTATCGTATCACTGGCATAAACGACATATGGATGTTTGTATGTATTGTGAGGAGCATAACATTGGCTGACACGTTAGTTGGGCGAAATTATGACCGATTGGCGCGCTATTGCTATAAGAATATCGCAATATTCAAGTCAGAATGTGACGACACTATCGTGGAAATAAGGTACTAACAGCGCGTGCAGGTTTCCATTTTATTTTAGGCTGTACTTTGTATGGGGCATCGATCCAATTCCGCATGGACTGAGTGGTTTAACACTTTATCCAACGTAACGGCGAAAACCGAACAGGGCTATTCACAAAAATCAGCATCCAGTTTTCATTACTTTTTACTTTTTTGGCTCAGAAACAAAGCTTATGACCCCTCGTTGGAACGAGCTCGTTGACCTCGTCCCAATCAGGGTCATAAGCTATGCTTCTGATGCAAAAAAAAAAATACTTTAATATTCAAGAAATTTGTTTACAAGTCTTGTCTGCCTTTCGTGTTAGGGAAAAAGTTAAAGAATTATCGTTCACGCCAAGTAGAATTTTACAGAAATGTAGACGAACTTGTCCACTTCTCCACAATACCTCCAGTAGCATTGCTCCATTTTTGAAGCCTAGAGTTTGCTTCCACAAAGTAATATCGATTTTATTTATGTGTTAAATTATTGGGGGTTAAGGGCACATTTGACAGCCAGGGTCACCTCGTGTCAGCCAGTTGTACGGGTGGAGGAAACCGGAGTACCCTAAAAGAGAACCACCGAGCCACGGCGAACAACTGTCAATCTCCCCTACATACTAACTCCACATAAGCAGCGTTATCATCGGTTGAAGACAGACGCACCATCGACGTGCAATACGCCTCAGTCCACTGCGCCACCGTGACCCTAGTATCTGTTTTATTAGGGAATCGAAAAGTTTTCTAAATATTGACCATTTTGTCCTGAAGGTATTTTGTAGAGAGTACAGTATTTTGATATATTTTAGACCTAGTTCTTTTCCACATGGTACGACATTACATTACTCTGATCCCAAATGCGGACAGGGAATCTCGGTCGGATCTTGACTGGGTCGCGATCCGGCCCCAATAATCTGTCGACCTTTCACTCCTTGGCATATCATAATCTCATCTGTTGGAAAGAAATGCGAGGACATTCAATTTGAGATGCTATTTGCGTTTGGGTTTTTTTGTGATGCGGTTAAGATTTCGCAATATTTTATTTATGAATTTTCGCCCCCCCCCCCCCCCCCCTCCACTCCAACTCGCACCCCTGTATGTACGTGCGTCACGATCCGATTGCGATTTGACCGAGAAAATATTACTTTTATGCACTCTAAAATCAGTTGGGTTAACTGTCAACTCAAATCAATTTGGTTGAGTGAATATGAACTCAGTTGGGTTTATATTCATTGAACCCAGTTGATTTAGGTTGATTTTTTACCCAACTGATTTTAAAGTGTGAGCACAGCACTGTGGGGTGGGGAAGGGGGTGGGGGTGGGGGGGAGGTAGTGGTCACGAATATCTCAAACGCATTGGACTTACCCAAATGGCTGAAAATCTGAACAATGAATCCACTGATATGCCATTGTCTTGATTATCAGGTCTCGATGAGTGCGATGAAAGCTGTTAAAAGTGTGTTATTTTTTTTTTGGGGGGGGGGGGGGGGAGGGCGAACTCAGATTACTATACTGTACCCTCGAAACAGCTGACTAACAAGGTCCTACCGAGTCACAGCACAAATTAGAATCTTACATCAATAAATGTGCAAATACCTGTTACCCACATTTTTATGATGTGCATGTTAAGGTCTGATCATGGCCTGAAGACAAGACTCCAGGCTGTAAAATGGTTAGGTATAAGAAATAGGCTGAACTGACTGGCAGTGCAATTCATTGGTAGGTCCATACGAATATATAAAATAACAGTATCAGTCAACCGTAGCATCAGCCAACCGGAAGGCAAGTCTTCGAGCTGTGAAATGGCAGGTTGGCCTATTGATACGTATGAGCTGAACGTCATGGGAAGGCTTTTGGTACGGGCCTCCGACGCAGGTGGAGGTAGCAAGAGTGCGTAGTTGCTTTACTGACCAGGTTCCATTCATATAAAAAATAATACTTGATCCAGTTTGTTGATTTCCACAGGTCTATCCTGCATCTTGGTTGTCACGATTATCTTTGGAGAAAAATGCACCACACACACTGAAACGCATGTAATAAATTACCCAAATTGTAAGAAAATAATTGAGTAGATATTGACAAGAAAATACAGGAGAATGCTTCTCCTAGCATGAATTTTAAAAAAAAAGTTTCTGGGGGAGGACTTTCAGACCCTCTCGCATTAGACGCTCGTAGGGCCCGTAACACCCCTTCTACACACTGCCCCGGGTCCCGTCCTCGCTCTCAGTGGAATTCACTGGTAGGGCCCTGCGAATCTCAAATTTTAGATCGAATCGAATCCCGAATGAATTAGATAGTGGATTTTGAGTCGAATCGAATCTCGAATTGAATCTCACCACTACAAAACCCGTAGAAAATGCACATCCCTTTACCCAACGTAACGGCCAAAACCGGCCAGCGCTATTTTCAAAAATCGTCAATTAATTCTTCATTTTTTGTCTCAAAAACATAGGTTATGACCCCTCATTGGAACGAGCTCGTCGAGCTCGTTCCAATGAGGGGTCATAACCTATGTTTTTGAGACAAAAAATGAAAAAAATTAGTTGGTCAATAATTTTTTTTTGCAAGTGTCGTCTGCTTTTCGTGTTAGGTAATATCAATAATTATTATGCCTCACCTTTGTAACATCAGCCGTGATTGGTTAACCTGACACCTTCTAAAAGTCATAGTACTGGAGTTTGGGGGAAAAACACGGGTACTATCGGAACGTTCTTCCCTGGAGACAAGAGAACAAAGAAAATGTAAGCTCTACTTCCATTTATCAGCGTCGATTACGTAGGCCCTGATTGGAATTTCTCAACACCAAACGCTGGCGCCGTGTCCGTTTAACTTTTTTCGTCACCGATAGACACAAACTTACCAACAAATATATCATCTTCAGTGGGTGTGTTTTCAATTTTAACTGCACACAATGAATTCAAAAGAATCAGAAATATTAAAAACTCGCGTGTTGTTCACCACTTCAGTGAAATCTGAATATGAGTTATGACTTCAATCAATTATATTTCCACAACTCCTCGACCTCACTGAGTCTGCGCCTCAAGTTCAAAATAAATTGCTTCACTCCGCTTAATTCTATCAAGTGTCGTCGTCCAAGAAACATGAATTTATATTCCATTAATTTATACCACTTATCACACAAGCATTAACAATGAATTATAACATGAACAGCATGATGCAGTTGTAAACACTGGCATTTGGTGATACAGAAACTCTCAAAGCGAAGGCACTTGTGACAAGTCATTTTCGAAGAGACGTCATTCGTTCAAAATGACGTCAGGTTTTGGGATTCGACTACATTGTTGTTACAAGACTGATGGCATGTTGCAGTTAACGCTTAAGCCTATGATACACTTGTACAACTTGTTGAATTCGATAGAGTATCATGTCTTTCAACAACTTGTATGCAACATTTCATCTGTTGTAGGAAAATTGAACACCGTCCAACTTTTGTTCAACATGTTGTATGCAACTACCAATGAAAAAACATCTTCGTGGCATATGGTTGGCCATGTGATTTTTGTTTACGTGTCACACGTTTTCAAAATGGCAGAAAATACAGGCAAGGAGTGGACAAACAATGAAATCGAGTTCCTCATTGAGCTGCACGACCAGAATCCCTGCCTGTATGTATCCACACGAAAAGATTATAAAGACAAGTCTAAAAGGACGGCTGCTTTAAAAAATATAGACGCAGCCCTGGGGAGAAGTGGTTAGTGCTCAAAATTGCCAAGGGCACATGCTTTGTCCCAACTTCCATACAATTTTCACGACTGAGTCAAGCCAAGGTCAAGCTAAAAGTGTGAGGCTATCGATGGTCTCCGCGGTCCCGACCGAAACATATCTCTCCATGGATTACGGAAACATTCTGGTATTGAAGCCTGGGTGTCGTTATTTTTCATCTAAATTTGGAAACCGTGATAATAAATTTGAATGTTTTTATTGAGAGTTGGCATCGCAGTTTTTTTTTTTTTATTTCTTCCACCACTGTCTCGTAGCTTCGACCCAAAAGCCTTTCATTTTGCGCAGATGTGTCGAGACCTTTTTTTAATTTTTGTTCCCCTGTAAAAAAGTATGTTTGTGAGATCTTTTGATAGCTCACAATTTTTAACTCTTCGTCCTTTCTCGGTCTCACAGCAGTACTATGCTTTTCAATACAAATTTACATTCGAGGAAAATATTCAATCGTTTTACTCAGTAAAACTGTGAAAATATGAATCTCCTTGGAGCCGGCTGAATCAGCCGGATCCAATGCTATCCATACTTGCATGTCTTTACTAAGAAACTCCCATAATATTTCAAACTGTGTGAGCCTTGTTTACGTAACTGTCCTGAGCATCTTTTTTTGCAAACGGATTTAAGTTGTAATTTATGTCACATGACGTTTTTGTTGACATTTTGTTTGATGGAAGTTGAACGATGTTGTACAAGTGTATCATGTCGAGTTGCATACAACTTGTTGAATTCAACATGTTGAATTCAACAAGTTGTACAAGTGTATCATGGGATTTAACAATGAAAGTTATTTTTTGTTCGGCAAAATAAAATAATTAGAACGTTTCTTTTCATGTTCTATCGGTCGATAGTACCCGAGTTTGTGTGATTTCTGAAATAAAGCCATAGGAAGCGAAGCTTGAAAAGAAACGTTCTAATATTATAGCATTGTCTGTCTCCATACAAGTATTGTATTCAACTGTAATCCATCTATTTTGTAAAGTCAGTCACAAAGAGGAATATTCCCGAAACTGAATCAAAAGTAGTTTCGTCACCGGAACCTCCTTGAACTCTTCTTCTATCATCAGGTCTCCTGTTGGAAACCTGATGATAGAAGAATTAAAGAGTAGACACTTGGCAGAATTTTGAAAATAATCTCGAACATTTCCAAATCAGTGGGAATCGAAACGAATCATCTGGATTCGGGATGATTTTGAACCGATTCGAATTTCGAAACTTTGCAGGATCCCATTCATTGGCCAAATTTTAATTAACCCTTTACCTAACGCAAAGTCAAAATCGGCTAGCGCTATTCACAAAAATCAGCATTCAGTTTTCATTATTTTTTTCATTTTTTGTCTCAAAAACATAGCTTATGAACCCTCATTGGAACGAACTCGTTGAGCTCGTTCCAATGAGGGGTAATAAGCTATGTTTTTGACGCAAAAGATGAAAAAAACTTAGTTATCCAAGAATTTTGTTTGCAAGTGTCGTCTGCCTTTCGTGTTAGGTGAAGGGTTAAATTTGTTTACATTTGCAGATAATATATTACAGGCGTGCATTTGCATCTTCTCAGTTTTTATACTCATTGTGTTAGGGTATGTGGGAGTGGACATACGCGCCTTCCGTGCCACCGGGTCCGCCCTCTTTGGCAGTACGCTAACATATAAAACGTACGTGCGTGTAAATATTTTATATTCCATTTCCAGTTCCTCCAACGGCGACAATAATTTCGCCAGCTGAAAACATAACAGACGTCATGGTGAATGGAAGCATTGAATTAGACTGTGAGGTGCATGGTAAACCGGCCCCGAAGCTTTTTTGGACGCGGAAGGTAGGTTTTCTAGACACAATGATCTCCCGTGATGGATAAACTGTATTTCTGTGTAAAGTTAAATGTCACTAAATGCATATTAAGTCAAATCTACCAAAAAGAGAGGACTTGGGGTGTTCGAATGTATTTTCTTCTATGACAGAGGTTAGTAAGTGTGTAAAAGTCCTCGGTATGTCTGAAGGTGAAGATGGTGACACCTAGACCAGATTACTGTATCCAATGATGTATAGCAACCCCAGATTCCCACAGAAATAAATGAAAGGAGAGACGGACGGACGGACGGACGGACGGACGGGTCCGGACAGACAGACAAGACAGACAGACAGACAGACGACGGGTCCGGACAGACAGACAAGACAGACAGACAGACAGACAGACAGACAGACAGACAGATTAGGCCAACATTATACTTACCAATATATATATTTACAGTTGGGGTGGAGGGAGGGGACAGGCCTCATATGCAGTCACGTGAAACTTTCATTTCTCTATTGGGTTCCGGTCACTGCGATCTTTTTGGGAATTGACCGAATATCCCCTTGTATGAGTTGTTTCCTTTAAAACTTTTAAAATCAAGAATAGCGCACACGTGTTGCTCCATGTTTAACATATTCTGTGCATTTTTCTCAATTAGTCCCGGTGCAATATGGTTTGAACCGGGAAAAAATGGGGACAAGCTGATTTTGGTGTCATTCGACGCGGGATTTATCTGGGAACAACATATCCAAAATCCGCAAAAATCCGCTTTGGGGAAATTTTTTCATGCAAGATGGCCGCAAGGAGGGGTTTCATAAAAAAAAAAAATTTCAGTGATATCAATTTCTCAATAGTCTTGATATTTTGAGTGAGATCTGACGCACAAAACTTCTCCAGATTTCACACAAAATATCAAGACTATTGAGAAACTGATGCCACTAAAGACTTTTTTTTTTGAAACCCCTCCTTGCGGCCATCTTGCATGAATCACTGTTGGCCACACATTCACTAAAATCACATATAACACAAAGAATTGTCTTTGTTTTGCTATGAAAATCAGCCCAACATCTGTCACCCACAAAACAGTAAAAAGAATTATATCGTTTGAAAGTGTTTGATTAATATAACGATTAATCACTTGTCCAAATAGATATCTGAAGAATTGCAATAGCGTTGATGATTTACAGCATGAGCCCTTTACCTAACGTAACAAACAAAACCGACTAGGTATATATACAAAAATCTCCATTCAAATTTATTATGTTTCAATTTTTGTCTCAAAAACATAGCTTATTACCTACCCCTCATTGGAACGAACTCGTTGGGCTCGTTCCAATGCGGGGATCATAAGACTATGTTTTTGAGACAGAAATTGAAAATTTTTAGTAATTCATGAATTTATTTTGCAAGTATCGTCTGTACCCGCAATGGGTAAAGGGTTAAGAAGGACCATTTCCAGCTACTGATACTGTATGATGATCAAGCAAACAAGTATGTCAGCAAGTAACTTGCATGCTTCACTCTGTCTCATATAACTGATGTGAGTCCGGGTGACAATATCTGCCTGTTTTGGAGCAAGTTTGTTCCTTTGTTAACCCATATAATATAGTAGTTCAAAAGTGACGATTAATCGATCAATTACTTTTTGGATCGATCAAGATGTTGATCATTGATTAATCGATTAATTGGTTAACTGTTTCAGCTCTACCTCCTAGCGTATAGATGTTCTGTAAAAACGGGTGCAAGTGCAGGAATTGTGATTTAGGGAGGAGGCGAAAGAGTCCATCGAAAATCGTCAAGGTGTCCAGGGTCACTCAAGTCCCCCGAACGTCGGAGAGTTCCCCAAGCACCTCATACACAGGTGGCAAGGTAAATCTTGCTATTGTCACAAAATACCCTGCTCTACCAGGCTATTAGCCTGTCCCACCAGGGTATGTTTGTCTATCCTGATATTCTTTTACCCTGATATTCTTTATAAGATGCTCTTTGATGCATCCATGACCATTTTCTCGCACATGCCACTGTCATTGAGAGATTTAGAACTACATTTTGTTTAATTGTAGGCTTATATTATTAAGCGGAGTTTACCGAAAAGAAATAAGCAAAAACTCGATATTCCTACATTATGTCCTTAGAAAATTAGGAAAATTTTAGAGGAAGGGTGGGCCGTTTCTGCCACCCCTCAACCCGTCTGATGAGTCATTATATACTCTTCTTTCAAACTTCCAACACATACATTTACTGCAAAATATGCAATGAAGCTGGCATAGCTTCTTTGGTTAGTACATACTGCTTGTGAGCTCATAGGTTCCAGTCTCACGAGTGGCATTTATGTTGGGTTTTGGTTCAAGACACTTCATCTGGGTTGAGTCGGGTATGAAAGATGCTTATCACCAATATCGAGGCTGTATTATCGCGGTTACTGGATTCTCGCGGTTTCAGTTCATTCATTTTTTACATGATGAATCTGGAAATTCGCCCAGTGCAATTGAAAAAAAGACGATATCAAAATTTATTATTTTAAATATCATTTTTTAAAATTTTTCAAAAAATTTCACCAAAACCATATCATGTGACCCCTCATTGGAACGAGCACAAAGAGCTCGTTCCAATGAGGGGTCACATGATATGGTTTTGTTGAAATATTTTGAAAAATTTAATTTTTTCAATTGCTCAATTTGCATATTACGCGGGCGGATGCGGGCGATTCGTTAGGTAAAGGGTTTTAAATGCGTTTCAAAAGAGAATAATAATCAAACTTTCAAAATGATTGGAAAAAATGTAAAAAGTCAGCTTCTGTATATTATACTACTCTAAAGGAAAATGCCTGAAGTTTGTGAAATGATGCGCAAATGGATGACACAACTTCGCTAACATTTCGAAATTTCAGTTTTTATATAAAATTCATACCCATTGTGTTACATTTACTGACAGAGTTAGAACATTAAGGGGAGTTAACTTGCCTGTAAATCTCTTCCAATGCTGTCCAATGACGAAATTTGTCAGCCATAAAAGTTTTGACTGCTCGTTCGTGGAGCCCCAATTAAGTGAGTGAAAATGCTGTAGGGAGCGGAAATTGAAATTGTGAAAAGTTTGGGAACTGATATTGTTTCTGTGGTCTGAAAAGTCCAGGGTGACCATTAATAATAACACTTGTAATATTTTCTTCAAGCCTATACCGGTTCGCGTTTAAATCCTGTAATTGGGGTTTTATAACTTGGTTAGCTAATGAATGGTGATATCTCTGACTTTATTTATTAAACCCAAACAATTAATGACAATATATTATCAGATCTGTTGCGGTTTTTTTTTACAGTGTGATTGTTTCTCAGTCTGTTCGCAAAGTTCGAAGTTTCTTCTTCTAGTGCAGCTACAGTAAACTCGCCGTGGCCTTGTCGTAATCCGCACGTGGGAAATGATGCAGTGCCGTATTAACCCATGGCCGGGCCCCTAAGCTTTTAAGTACTTCGGGACGGGGCCCCCTCAGGCACTTCAATCTTTAATCCCGCTACAGCTGACAGCCTGACCCTGGTACGGTAGGCAATATGCCGCAGTACATAGCTCTATATCCATTTTGCGAGTCTCCTGAAGAATTCTACTCACAACTTGACAGATTATTCAAATAAGCATTAACATAATGTACTGTATATAGATATATATATATATAGTATACCTATGGGAGTATATATATGGATAAATACATATGTACATGTATCGCTACGGCACAGAGTGCAAAGTGCTTTGGGGCCCTAAGGCGCTGTAGGTGCGCGGACAAAATCCCATCCGGACAATATCCCAGATTTTTTGCCTTCATTATTAGAAGTGTCACAGTATTGCATATTTTTTATCATAAATTAGTATAAACACACCTGGCTTAACCTATAGTTATTGTTGTTCTTTATACTTATTATCGCTGGTATTGTTATAATAAATCACTAGTTACTTTGAAGAACATAGTTACAGTGCTTATATTAATTCTGCTGTTAATGTTAATATTATTGATATTAAGAAATAAAAGTACTTGAATCCAATGGGATGAAAAATTGTGTCTTTTTATTTTTTATACCCAACTGGGATGTCCGGCGTTCGGCGCTGTAACAGTGCCTCAGCCAAAAACAATTGGCTGGCCCACTGTCCCTGCGGGCCCCTAGGCTTCAGCCTAGTCAGTCTTATGAATAATACAGCCCGCAGTGATGTCCACTCAAGCGTTTACCAGGTAATAAAAATCATCACCAGCAAAATTTTAATTAATGAAGCACCGGGTTGAACCCGGTGCTTCATGAATTAAATTTTTGATGATTATTCCTATAATTAGTATTTGGAATCTAATATTATTGGGTCCGTGGAAATATTGCGCGTCCGTGAAAAGTGACCAGTCCACGGCGGCCGCACTGTACCCGAACGTCTCAGCTTCTCCAATCTCCACGGGGAAGTCCGCGACGTTCAGATAACTGAACTATCTCTTCTCCCATTTCGACGAATCTCGGCTGACGACTCGGAATTTTAGTTTGTGTTGAATTTCCCGCACAATTATCTTCTTTCGTCTCTTCCTCCAGCCAGCCTTCACTTATTGCCGTTATTAATTCCTCGCCATTCAAAAAGTCAGCTTCACATCACTCCCATATACCCGGCAACACCAGTTTTTCTGATTGTGTTTGACGAGTGAGGGTTCCGGTGTAAACAATTTATTTATTTATTTATTTATTTATTTATTTATTTATTTATTTATTTATTTATTTGTGTTTAAGGCCACATACTTATGCACAATGGCTAATCGTGACCGTGACAGTTTTACCGGTGGAGGAAGCCGGAGTACCCGGAGAGAACCACCGAGCATCGACCAGCAACTGTCAGCTCCTCAACATTCTAACTCTGTTCAATGTGCGCTCAAGCAGGGTTACAACGGTTGAAGACATGTGCATCATCGACGTGCAGTACGCCTTAGTACACGGCCGTCATCGAGCCCCCATGAAGGCAACCGGGATAAAGTGCCTTGCACAGAAGTCCAACAGTCTACCGCTGAGCCACCGCGCTACCCGATGTAAACAATTTCTTTGGCCAAGTAACGACGCATCATGGGGGAAAACTCTGACTTAGTTCACATCGACCGAAATGGAATCATATCACTCGAGTTTGAAAAGGGTCAATTCTGGAAAAGAAAACCACACCTATTAAATAAGCAACTATTATCTTTTGTTTAAAATTGCATGGCGGGAGTTCGAACCCACGTCCAGAGAGTTTTCTTCGGCACCAACCGACAAGCGAAACTATACTCGGCCAGCGACAGACCCTGAATGGGAATGCTTCGCTAGGCGGTTGGTGCCGAAGGAAACTCTCTCGGCGTGAGGGCGAACCCCCGCCATGCAACTGTAAATAAAATCAGCGTCCTTTCTTGATTCCAGGACACGCGGAAATTTGAAAAAGAGAAATTCTCGTTGATGTTCTTGCAGTGCAGAACGTAGAATTAAGTGATGCAATTACTTGATGAATAATTATTTTTTTCTGTTTTTGATGGGGTAACAATAGATACTTTTAATTTATATTCAACTGTTACAATTATCTTCAGGATTTGAAACTTCCGAGTGGAGATGAGTTTTACGAAGGTAATCCGCTGGTGTTAACACAAGTTGACTATGATGATGGTGGCATGTACGTTTGTTCGGCAAACAATAGCTTTGGTGACACATCAACTGACGAAACTGAAATATCAGTAACATGTAAGTTAACTAACCACGAGTGTAGTGGTGCAAACATAAACTTGTATTGAATTTGTATGAATACAGTAATAGAATTATCCCTTCACTTCTTTGAAACTATTTCGTGATCTTCACTGACATTAGCTGAGCAGAATCGGCCTAAGCTCAATGGAAGTGGTGGGGCCGCAATTTCCAACGCAGACCGTATTTACGGTCAAAGATGGTTTGGTCTAGTGGAAGAAAATGTGAAAAATCATCCACAGTAATGACTTTCTATCAATGGCGTACCTTCGGGGGGGGGGGGGGGGGGGGGGGGCTTGCTTAAATCATTGGCCTTATACAACTTTCACACAACCCAGAGTCCCAAAATGGTCTCCAATATAGTTAATATAGTTGCTAAACACAATACAAATGACTCTGATTGGCTCTTAAGCACTACGTTTTGTAAACTTTTCTCGGGGTGGGGATAGTCCTAGTTATGACCCTCTGGTCCTTGTCCCCTCCTACCACTTCCCTTCATGGAAATGGGAATGGGGCGGCAACGACCGGGGGATCCTAGTTAAGAGTACTGGAGACCCCTGAAACCCTACACAGCGGCCTTTCAAATATCATCTTTGCCCCCCCCCCCTCCCCCTCCCAAAAAACTGGCTAGGGCACACCCTATTATAGAATCCCAGCTACCCGCCTGCATTTCACTACAATTTATGATATTGCCATGGGTAACTTTTAAAAACTGTCCATGTTTAAAATGGAAATGTAGGTTTTATTAAAGATTACAATATTGCTATGATGTAGATATAGGGAGCAGGAGTGCCGTCTCCACCAATGCAGGCATGGCATTCTGAAAAATGCAGGAGAGCAAAAAATCGCTCTCCTCAATCAGCTTAGGAGAGCAATTAGCTTTACACAGCATTTTAAGTATCCAGTTGAACGAACTCATTGAAACTGAAACCCACAGATTACATCAGTGATTTTATTAACTTTACTAAGGTAAAGCGACATCTCTTAGACATCTAGATGTCTCACTCAACAACCGAACACACACTTGACAAGACCTGTGTGTGTACCCAGACCTGTTGTCCAAGAAAGTCATACGCCTACCCTACCACTACCACCTTCAACCCCCCAAGGGGGTTGAAGGTAGTAGTGGTAGGCGAATGACTTTCTTGGACAACAGGTCTGCTTGAATCTACAGTCACATCCTGGTGCAAGTGCTTCAAGTGATAGGATAGTAGTAATGGTAGTATATTATAGTGTCAATATTCCTTGAATAATTACCCCTCAAACTGTGATGTCAGTTGTTGAACTTGAAACTGACAGAAAAAAAAATATTGCTGTGACCCATTTTGCTTCAAATGATTGCAACTGTGTTTGGATATGGTTGCAGCCATTACCTTTTACCAAAAAAACACTTTCAAAATGAAATTACGTGATGTTATGTGACTTCGAAGTTAAATTACATTTTTGCTTTACAACAAAAATTTAATGTGACCATAATACATGTAATCTCAATCATCCCAGACCAAAATATTTAGGAGGGCAATTTTTCGCTCTCCTTAATTCTTTCAGGAGGGCAGTAAGGAGAGCTAAAAAATCGCTCTCCTGAAATTGCCAAGCCTGTAGATATAGGGAGCAGGGGTGCCGTCCCCACCAATGTGGCAAGGATTTTGTGTAGAATTTGTTACGTTGAATATATTTTTGTTTTACTGACGCGAAAAACACAGGGCTCGATGAGAAGGGCACAAATGTTCATGACGAACTCGACCTGACCTGGTTCGAAGTTGTGGTAAAAAAAAATGAAAATGGATCCATAAAAAAAAACTATTTCCGATATCTTCAGATCTTGATGAGTGTACAGAATGTACTTTGTCAGAGACGTGTAGTGACGTCGCCAAGTGGAAGGGAGATAGGCGATGTGTGACACCTCCTCTCCAACATTTGTTTTCGAATTTCCAGTCCGGACTATTTTGTCAGGACTGGAGTTTTTTAAGATATTGATTTTCTTTTTCAAGTAGCATGGGTATTACTTGATTTCAGTTTATTTCTAACCCAACTACAAATTTGTTATCTCTTTAAATCTACAGGAAAATAGTCCCGTAGACCATTTTTCGTGTAAATTCAAAGAAATAGAATGCCACTAAAAGCACATTTCTACCCGTTATCAGTTGTATGGCAGGGCTAATATTTCGTCGAGAATCCGAGAATCGATTCATGCAAAGATTCGCGCAACAAAACCAGCGAGAATCCATGTCGATTCTCCAGTCACCTCTGTTAGGATTCACGTGAAAAGAATTGAGTCAGTTTAACCCTTTACCTAACATGACGGAAGCAAATTACCCAATACTAACATAACCTGAAATATCCTGACACTTTGTCAATAAAATTGTACAAATATGGCTGTCATCGGAACCGGCTCAATGAGCCGGTTCCAATGACATCCATATTTCTAAAGTTTTATTGGTAAATATCGTTTATTTTTTTGAAAATTCAGTTGATGTTTTAAAAATTAAAAAGCTGTATTGGGTAAAGAGTTAACATGTGTTATCAGTAAATAAAAGGGGTTGAACCATGGTGGCCTCATGGGATCCTGGGACACTCATAGCAGGTATGGATTCTCGCAACCATTTTCACGAGAATCAAAATGATTCTCCCAAATTTAGATGAAATATAATCCCTGTATGTATAAAGCTTGATTTTGAAATCTCTGTCTCTGTGCAAACATAATTTCAGTTTTGTAATCCGGTCCCGATCACACCCATGTAGTAGTCCTGTACTTGCATGACAATCTGTTGAAATGTCAGGAACTGAGTATTGACATTATTGAATAATGATCTAAGGGAAGTTACTCTAATCGCTTTTTGTGTAAGTGACTCAATATTTGATCGTCCAATGGAACAACACAATGGGTTTTTATCACACTGGCGACAGTACAAACCTTTTCCCCACTCCCTACCCCATCAAGAAGATTTGGGCAAAAACATCCCTATATCCATTTAGTTTATCGCCTCTTGAGAAAAAATACAATGAAAAAATATAGGTCACCATGTGACTTTTGCTTTTAAATTTGGGGATTCCTTTTCTGCCATCCAGTTTCGCACTGAATAAAATAGACATACTTTTACCTGCCCCCACCCAATTTTTATGTTATCTCACAAATTTCAGAAGATAAGATCACCAATATTTTATAAATTTTTCAAAAACATGCCCATTAACATTTTATTCAAACTAACAAGCTCAGTTGATTGTCCACCAACTGGATAACCAGGGGTTTAACATCCATCTGAAGACAAATAAATTCTAAATTCTATGCAGTCGTGGGTGAGGTGAGGTGGGGTGGAAAAAAATGCAGACACGAGGATGAAAAAAATGCACCCCTTTGGACACCACCACCCCAGGTGTGCAATAAATTATTTTTCCTCCAGAATTTTAACATAACACTGTACAATGGATGGTGAACAGGTTTTTAACCCTTTACCTAACGTAACGACCAAAACCGGCCAGCGCTATTCTCAAAAATCGCCAATTAATTTTCATTATTTTTTTCATTTTTTGTCTCAAAAACATAGGTTATGACCCCTCGTTGGAACGAGCTCGTCGAGCTCGTTCCAACGAGGGGCCATAACCTATGTTTTTGAGACAAAAAATGAAAAAAATTAGTTATTCAAGAATTATTTTTGCAAGTGTTGTCTGCTTTTCAGGTTAGGTAAAGGGTTAATGATACACTCTAATCCTTGTCAATTTCCTGTTCACAAAACAGGTGTAGATTAGACAACACTATTTCACTGACTCTATTTCGTATTTTAGAGCTACATTATAGATATATGGATATTTAAATTTTTAGAAACTATACAATCGGAGGGATGATTTCTAAATTTATATCGTCTCTTGAGCGGATTAAGGTGCTATCTGCAATACTTTAGCATTGCAGATGGCACCTTGTTCCTCTCAGAGGATATATAATGTCAGTACTATTGAGTGTTACATTGCAATTTATGATACATTGTAAACTGTCGGTCTTAACTCATACCCAGAGTCGAGTGTCTTAGTTTATGCACCTGCCCCTCCCCCCCCCCCCACCCCGCCTTGTCCTCAGATACGTTATGTTTTTAATTCTATGTTAAGAGTTTAGTTTTTGTTTTTTCATTTCTTTTTTAAAACTAACTGCAGTAAAATATCTTCTTTTTGATGTCGCTTGATGCCCTCCCATATTGCTTGGATGACAGTGGTGTAGGCTGGGGTCATCCAATCAAGTCAAGAAAAAGGTCATACATTCGTCGCCAGCAGTAAATGTATATGTAATATATACTTCTGGGCATCTAAATACCTCATTTTGTTGGTCAATAAGGGTTATTTAGTTGTTATTTTATCATACAAGCCTCTCTGATCCTTTAAGGAAACAGTTGCAAAATCCTACAAAAATACATTTTCAGGACTGACACCACCCACCCACCCACCCACACCGGCCTTGGTGTCAGGAACTATTTGCTGAACCCTCCACCCCCCCCCCCCCCCCACACACACACACCACCCCCTCCAACGACTCAGTAATCCAAAAAACAAACGGCTTCCTGGTAGAAAACTGAATGGAACACATGGATATCAGAGATGCAGGAGCAGGATGGTTGGTTTAATAGTTTCATAATTACATTCAATTACATTGAATAGACGAATAATTGAACAGACGAATAATTGGATATTCTGAACACAATGTTGGGTTCTTCTGTTGTGTTCACTGAACTCTATTTGATAAGATATATTGTTTCCTTTCAACAATGCATAATTCAAATTCGGAAATTTATTCGAAATTTTTGAGCGTATAATCACATTGGGCAACGAAACGTCGAGTGGATTACTTTGTTTTTGATTGTTGCTAAAAACAGAAACTTTGAAAGAAAAGTATTTGAGGTACCGTGCAGTCCGTTGTCTTAGTCGGTAAATGGGCGTTGTTAAAATCGAGCACCAAATATAATGGTGGTAACAACCGTTACTTATTCTCAATTCCTTATTCGACATTCGTTATCAACCGATTTTACTAGTGTCAGACAAGGAACTGGCAATAAGTAATGGTTGTCATGTCCGTAAATATAATTCCCTCTCTTGGAAATTACTCACAAACAACTACTATAAAGGAATTGTCTGACCATCAAAAATATAAATGCTTCCTTTACCGAGTAATTCATAGCTTTAGACATTAATATACTTTAATTGTCGAAATTTGATTGAAACATCGAAGAAGGGAAACTTTGATTCTTATTATATTATTTACAACATTCGACACAGTATCTGGAATATACAATTATTCATCTATTCAATCATCCCTGACTTTCTCGTCACGAAAATCGACTTTCGTTAAAGTTTTTTCTTCTGAAATTATTAGACTGACATTCGACACAGTATCTGGAATATACAGTTATTCATCTATTCAATCATCCCCGACTTTCTCGTCACTAAAATCGACTTTCGTCAAAGTTTTTTTCTTCTGAAATTATTAGGCTGGTGAGGAAGGATCAATCAAGCAGCATGTAATTGTTGAGAAAATGACATCAGTCGAAAATAAAGCGAAGTTACCTTTTGTTACTTTTAATAAAAGAAAATAACAGACAGCTCTTGGAGCTGCCTGTTGTTTTCGTTTATTGCAAGTAACAAAGGGAAACTTCTCTTTTATGGCGAACAAATTAGAAGCAACTAAGTAACAGTCCACTTTGGCTCATTGATTAGCGAATGTGTTTCAGTAGTAATTTACAACATTTTATTCTTCCCGGGAAAAATTAGCAAATCTTACTGCCTAGACTTTTGTATTAATGGAATGGACAGTGTCTGTATTATATGTCACAATGTGCACACTGTTGATGTAATTGAAGTTACAGAACATTAAAAGATGGTGGAGGCAGGGGGCGGGGGGGGGGGGGGCACTAAAAATTTGCAAGACGTGACGTCCTATTTTTTATTCACCTCCCGTTTAGTGTTTACCCCCACCCATCCCTACGTGCAAATTTTCTACTATCGTTCTCAGACACCCACCTCCCACTCTCTCATTAAAATCCAAAATAAACTTATAAACTTAGTAGGCACAGCTGTCTTTAGGGGGGTTTCATAATGTTTTTAAACTGGTACCACCAATTTAAACCTCTGTGGGCTGCTGTGGGCCCCAATCTACAAATGACAAGATGTTCATTATCAGGCTTGGCCAGAGCAGGTGTACATATACGGGAACAAATTTTCATTTGAATTGTTCTGTCAGTATTCTCAGGTGTTTGCTACTTTCCTCTTCTATCCATACAAATTCTATCAATAAATAAATAACTTGGGTTGAATTTAGTGCATCAGAGAGAATTTTCCCAAACTATTGTCTGCACATTGTGACATTTTCCCAGATTAAGCAGGATTAAGCCCAATATTCTCACATATAAAGCCTCCTGGTGTTGTATTTATGTTAAGAGTGTGATGTTCACCATCATCTTTAAGGTTTGAAACACAAATGATGGTATATATTAGCTGATATATTGATATATTTTTAAAAAATTCAAAAAATTGCACAAGTTGGAAATGCACATTTTTGGCGCACTCAAGAGATCCACCCACCCCCACGTCACGTCTTGCAAATTTTTGGTGACCCACCCCCCTCCTCCCTCGCCTGGTGAAGGCGCCATTTTCTTATTTTTAAATGGGTCTAAACAGAGAATAATACACTCTAAATCGGTTGGGTTAAAAATCAACCCAAATCGACTGGGTTGAGTGAATATGAACCCAATTTGGGTTCATATTCACTCAACCCAGTCGATATGGGTTGATTTTTAACCCAACCGATTTTAGAGTGTAGTCAAGCGTTCAAACTGATTGGAAAAAAATTGTAAAAAGCCAGGTTCTGTATTTTTATACTACACAACAGGAAAATGCCTTTAGTTTGTAAAATGATGCGCACATCGATGATACAACTTCGATAAAATTTCAAAATTTCATTTTTATATGAAAGTTCCACACCCTTATTGTTAAATTTACTGACAACTTTAGAAAATTAAAAGGAGCCATGCAACATTCCTGTAAATATCTTCCAATGATGAAAATTGTCAGCTATGAAATATAATTATAAAAATATTTACCTATCCATTTCTGTCCTTCCTTTGCTAACCTTCTACCTGTGCGGTAGTACCTCTAATATACAAATGAAAAATCCAGAAACATGCGTTCCATTCAATTCTGTGTCGGAATTCTGGGATTTGTTTACTCCGCGTGAAACTGTCCATCCTTCTCGCTGCGATGCTTTTGGACAATGTGCATTTACAATTTAGTAATTCTAATCAACCAACAACAGAGTTCTCCTTCATATTAAAGCTCACTGAAATATAAAAACAAGACTATCTGGTCAGGGATATCCGGCCATGGACATGATAATATAACAGTAGCATGAGTTTGGAGGGCGTTATACAGTTTATTAAAGGCCCGAGGGGAATGGATAACAGCCCCAGGGTTTATTTCCGACCCGAGACGAAGTCGAGGGCCGTCAATAAGTCAGAGGGCTGTTACTCAGTCCCCAAGTGCCGTTAATAAACGGGGACGCCCGACAAAATCATGTTATTACTATTATTACCATGACCGGAAGCGATCGACGTGCTGCTAATGAATTTTGTTTTCACCAACGCCCGCCGCTCCCTTCCGGTTGCATGACGTCATGAATTACCGAGTTTTACCGCCCCGCTAAACTCCGTTAATATACTAGAGAACGCCTCCTAAAGTGGTAATAATGTCGATTAATGAACAAATTGAAGGTTTTCTGATGAGTGCAACCCCGGTTTTGTTTGACCTGTGCTCAATCTGAGGACGAAATCCAACCAGCGCAATTTTCAAAATTCAACATTAAGATTTTATTTATTTTTTTAATTTTTCCCCCAAAACATAGCTTATGAAGCCATACTGGAACGAGCTCGTCGAGCTCGTTCCAGTTGGCATCATACACTGTGTTTTTTGAGGCAGAAGATGAAAATTGGCAAGTGTCGTCTGCTAGTCGTTTTCGGTAAGCAGTTGAAAAAACTCACTGAGAACCCAAGTCATCGTATTTTATTGTGAATCTTACGTGCACGTTTCTCAGTTTTCTGGACTGGTCTCTGAATATTATAAGTTAACTAATTAGGTGACATGGCATAGTTAGTTGGGAGTCAGTCGTCTTCCTTTTGCAGAGGCTCACGGCAACACGAAATGTACCTGATAATGCAAGATCAGTTTTCTTCCATTTACAGATGCGCCATCCATAGAAGTGGACAAGCATATAATTTACTCTGGACCTGATTTCGACACAATACTCACATGTTTAGTGTCGGGAAATCCTACGCCAGAAGTGATTTGGTATTTCGGGAATGAACAAGTTGAAGATGGGGAGCGACAAAACATAGGAAAGGGTAGCTCGTACGAACGCAAGCAAAAATACACTCTGGTACTGAAGGAGCTTACAGAAAGTGATTTTGGAAATTATTCCTGCGTGGCGAATAATTCTTTAGGGACAACCAGTCAAGTTATTGAGTTATCCGGTAGGTATAACACCCTTTCATATCTAGTTGAAGTTTTCATACTCACTGAACAATGCGTTGTAAATATATCTTTGTTTCCTTATCTTTATACCCCCGAAACGAGTTGTGGTTTGGGGGGGGGGGGGGGGTATACTGGAATCCACTTGTCCGTCCGCCCGACATAATTTTGTCCGGAGATTTTCTCAGACGTTTATGGACCAATCTGCTCGAAACTTGGTATGAATGTTCACTTGAAAAAGCAGGCCAAGAATTTTGTCCTGAGATTTTCTCATGTTTATGGATCAATTCCTTTGAAACTTGGTATGGATGTTTAATACCATGGGAACCTGTGCACCTGAGATCATTTTTCCCAGTGGACACCCACCCCCCCCTTCCCCCTCCCCTCAAAAAAAAAATTATGCAGCCCAACACAACACATGTCGGTGCGTGAAATTTCGTGACAATGGCCAAAAGGATAAATGGATTTCATCGCATAGATTGTGGTATAACGAAATGTTTCCTGTGTGGACAGACTGTCATTGGCATTCCACGTAGAACACATTTCGATATACCAGCCGTCCAGTCTGCCATTGATCGCTCAAACAAAAAAAAAACAGCGTTCCTTCAATTTGAAAAATCAAAATTTTGTCTGATTGCGTCGAACTATGATCTTCACGATGAGTCCTCCGTAGAACCATTTTGTGCCGAATGATCGATGAAGATGATACAAAAATGGCATCGAAATGTCCTCGAAGTGGCCTGTCAAGGAATTTTCTGAATTCAACATGTAAACGTTATCACGCCCTACATTTTATTTGAGGGAAATCGCAATATAGACTGATTTAGAAATGGTGCGGAAGCATTCCGTGAAGAAATCGAGACCTACGCATAATTCATTTTCCGATAGGCCTATTTGAGCCCCAATCTAATGCGGTTGTCGTCAACCTATGAGTAATTATTTCTCTGGATGCTCTTAAAAGACAACCTTGCTCAGACTACCTGAACGTTATTGATGGGGGAAAATGTAGTGACAGTGTTCTATTTTAACTGGTAGAGTGCCGGAAGCCCATATCTGGGCTTTATTCTGAAGTGCATGCGCATCAACCAAATTATTTTATTTTCTGTTGATGTGCTTCGGGCTATTTTCTAGGTGAAGTTATTTAGTAGGTAGGTCTGGGATTTGCCTTGTTACAATTTATTGGAGAGTGTCGACAGGCACTCTCCCATAAATTGTAACAAGGCAAAGCCACGTGAACAAATTTGGAGAACCAAAAGTAATTCGGGACTCTACCCATTAAGATATCTGGGGTGAATTTACACCAGATAAATTCATTGACCCTTTATATTACCAATCCGTATTTCCTGCCAGTGCTATTCACAAAAACACGTTATTCTAATTTCAGTATTTCTTTCAATTTTTTTCCTCCTAAAATATAGCTTTTGTCCCCTCATTGGGACGATCCCTACTCGCTATGTTTAGAGGCAAAAATGAAAAGTTATTTGTGATATTTTGTTTTTAGAATTAATGTCTCCTATCCGTGTTAGATAAATGGTTAATTGAGCTTGAGCCCTTAAATATTAAAATATTGAGTGTAAATATTTAAGTTTAGGTTCTGTGTGTGTTCAAGATCTCTGATGTTCATATATTTTTGTTTATTTGTTTGCTTTATTTTAGGGCCCAGTGAATCGAAATGTTTTGCTCGAGTCGAATCTTGAATCGAAAGAGGCAAAGGGTTCGAACCCGAATTGAATCTCGAATCGAATCCACTTTTTCAATTGTTAGTTGTGATGTCCAGCTCCCATGTGAAACCAGTATCAATAAGCGTACTGGAACCAATACTATTGAACTTTTACAATTGTATTTTCTAGAATTGTCTTTTGTAGTTATGACTTTAAATGGGCTGAAATGAACCATTAGCATTTTCAAAGATGTGGCAATTTGCCAGTTGGCAAATTGCCATATCTTTTAAAATGCTAATGATTCATTTCAGTAAGTTATATTAATAGGTCGGAAATACAATTGTAGAAAATACAATTGTAAAAGTATTATAGTATTGGCTCCTGGTTAGACAATTTCTTACCATCGAACCGCAAGTACAAGTAGATGGGCCTGTCATTTGTTTCAGAAAGGTTGAACAATTTGTTCATATGGTAACCAGACATTTCGTGTAGACATTTCGGGATTATTTATTATTTATTTATTAGTGTTTAAGGTCACATGCTTATGCACAATGGCTATTCATGACCATGACAGTTTTACGGGTGGAGGGAGCCGGACTACCCGGAGAGAACCACCGAGCAACGACGAGCAGCTGTCAACTTCCCAACATCGTAACTCCGTACTGCAGCACAGGTAGGGTTAGATTGGTTGAGGACATGCACACCATCGACGTGCAGTACGCCTTAGTACAAGGCGTCATCGTGCCTCCATGTGGACAATCGGGGTTAAATGCCTTTCACAAGGACACAACGCGGGAGTCCGAATCGATCGCTCAGACCGAGGACTAACCGGGCCCGACGTTGCTTAACTTCGGTGATCTGACGAGAACCGGTTACCGCAACGCCACCGTGCCCCCAATTTCGGAATTGACCAGTGCACGACTAACCCGATGTCCAACGTACTGTCAGTAATATTACAGCCGCATAGGACCGAGTTCTGACGCATCGACATTCAAATTACTCGAAGCTATCGCTTTGAATGTATCACTACCAAAGCGACACTGTTTTAACAGTTTTGACATTTTCTGTTCTTAATATTGAAGTGGTGACAACTCACCGTTCGTTTATCTTAGCAACGGAACTGGACTCGAACCAGAATTGACCAGGTATCACCTTCGTGAACAAAGAAAAAGCCATATATCGCTCCTTGAGTGGGACAAGGCACCATGTTCAATGTTTTAGCATTGTAGACGGCTCCTTGTTCCGCTCAAGGGGCAATGCATCTGCACATTAGACGCAAGGAGAGGTATCCGGCTTATTCAGACCTTGGCTCTTTCGGACCTTGGCTTATTTGGACCCTGGCGCTTTCGGACCTACGGCTCATTCGGACCTTGGCTTATTCGGACCCTGGCTTTTTTCGGACCTCCGACTCATTCGAACCTTGGCTTTTTCGACCTCCGGCTTTTTCGTCCCCCAATTACATATTGATAATTAGGACAAGAATTTAGGAAACTATTTTGTTACATTTTTTCTTGTCATAATTATCAATATGTAATTGAGGGGGTGAAAAAGCCGGAGGTCCGAAAAAGCCAAGTTCCGAATGAGTCGGAGGTCCGAAAAAGTCGGGATCCGAATAAGCCAAGGTCCGATAAACCGACATTCTAAGGCGATATCCTCCATCGCTTCAGATGACAGTTTTGGGGGAATTTTGCGACTAAATTTGTTTTATCTAGTTAGGTTGGATATGGTCAATCCCGTTCCCCAGAAAAACTGTAGGATGAATTGTCATCTTCAAAAAGTCAGCAATGAAGAAATGTTTGAAATCCAAAACTCTCCGGGATTCGATTTTTTGTAATAATCCAGATGGCTTCGAATCGAAGCGAATCAATGAAAAGATTCGACACCTAATCGAATCTCGAAGGTTCATCGGACCATACTTTACTTATTTAAAGCACTCATTATTACAGGTTTACCTTCTGAACTAAACATTGAGAGCGATCCTGTTGGAGAATATGCCAATGAATACTTTTTACAATGGACGCTAATTTCGTACGCACCACCAGAAGAGTATAAACTTCTATTATACAAGGTATTCTTCACTATTATTTTATTTTCATTCGTTTTTCTTCCCCCAAAACAAATGATATTCCCACTGACACTCGCCAAAAATGGTATTCCACTCCCAGCATCGTAGTCCACTGTCAGCGATGACGGACTATTTTTTTATTGTTTACAAATCGGTTGAGTTGAATCAATGATAAAGGGTTGTTTTGGGAAAACAAATAAGGAGAAAATAAAATAAATTCAAAAGTTCACTGCTCGGATTCGAATACGTTTTTATCCTCTCGTGGGCCGCGCGAATTATTTCACTCCGCTAACGCCTCATGAAATAATCCTGCGCGTGCCGCACTCGAGGATAAATAGAGAAAGTCCGTAATATAAGTTTTTGGTTTGGTACGTCCTTTGAAAGACGTACCAAACCAAAAACTTATATTTCGGACTTCCAGGCCATGTTTGGACTAGCGGGTTTCATGCATCAATTCAAGGTGAATTCGTGTTGAATTATTGCTGGAAATGATCGGCATCCACTCAAAACCACTAGATTTACTTTTCATTATACGTTTTTAGAACAAATTGATCATTTCCAGTGATGATTTGACTCGTATTCATCTTGAAGTGATGCTTTGAAAGCTGCCATTTTGACTGATACAGTGAAAGTGAAAATTTCTATATCTTCTCAGTGGGGGATACGATTTCTATCTTTCCGCAATTTCTTCGATAATCTATCGTATAATAAAGAAAACTATTGTCTATCTATTTTCTGTTGGAAGATCATCTTAATCGTATCCATCTTGTGTGTACTACCGTAGGAACACTTCATTTCGTTTTTCTACCCACAACATTGTAGAATAGCACCCGTGGAAAATATGCGAAAACATTGTAGCTCGTGCAGATGCTGATTTCGTATATTTTTCGTGATTCTATTAGGGAGATCTTGCCCTCTGTCTGGAAATTGCCTTCTTTATTGTGGGCATTCCTGAAAATACCCTAGCTGGGAGTAAGTCCCGTGATGAAGAGCACGGTTGGCTCATTTTCAGAAACCGACTAACCGTTGCCATTATTTCACCGAATCTGGGTTAAAAACTATAGGAATTGGAAAGCAGTATTCTCAGAAACTATTCCGTAGAGTACTCGACAACGTTCGTTTGTATACATACTACGGAATCGTTTCTGCGGTTACTCACAACTCACAGAAATTGCCAATCATTAACAAAGTCTTGAACGCAAAATCGATTATTTCTCAATATATACAGCGCTGCTTCGGGGTGTAATCTATCCCAAAGGTGACGCGGCAGATTTACTACGTTTTCGCCGTGGAATGACGATCACTATCGATATTTCGGAAAACCGGTTGACGGTTTTTTTATCGGTTAGGTAGGTAACCGGTTTCAAACCGGTTATCCAGTTAACCATTTCGGTACTAGTGTGTGCAGGACCGTAACTTACCCAGAATATTGGAGGGTGTCCAGCAAACTCAGACCCGACGGATAGATGAAATTGACAGATAGACAAAATTAATATAATAGCGTGTATTTGACAGGGGCGGTGGAACCGCGGGGGGGGGGGGGGGCTTTAGCCCCTCCACTTTTTTTGCCGGGCCATGTTTTTTGTATGCATATATTTCAACACAACCAATGACTGGGAAACAGGAGGCGGATCCAGAGCCTCCCCCATATTCTTCTCGCCAGCTATGTTTCTCTCGTACTGGTTCAGTTTCGATGGATTTCGGATCATTTTTTGCAGTAAGTAGCAGCAAATGCTAAAATGTATACAGGCTGTCAATAAATCAGTTAACTGAAGTAGATCGTAATCTTACAGGCATACAAGAACCAAATCCACCCCAGACAAGATAATCCACAGACAGTATAATTGCTGTAAACGTCTGGTAAAACATACAGGTGAGGTCTATTTATACGACCAAAGCTGATAAATAGACCTCACCTGTATGCTTTACCGACGTTTTTAACGGCTCTCAGTGTGAAATCTTTCAAATACATCTCCTGAAGAATCTCAAAATATCCACTCAGATGCATAGAAATGGGGGGTTGGAGACCCTGGAATTTAAAATGTTCATTGCCCGATCCAGCCCCCCCCCCCCCCCCACACACACCCCATTTTGAAAATCGTTCCGCCGCCCCTGTTTGAGGTGATCAGATTAATGTACCTTAAGTATATATATTTTTCTAACACATTGAACTATTTCTTCTCTTTAAGGAAATGCGAGAATTTCGAGTTATCTCCCGTCATTTTTCACGCTCAAACGCACACTCGGTCTTATATCATGCACATGTAATTCGTCCCCTGGGTTCCAATGCGTTTTGTGTGTCAGCAGGCACATAGAACACATTGGAACTCCGGGGACGAATTGTCTCCACGGAGGAGAGGTATTATTTGTCGCAAGATCATAAATAGAGAGAAAAGACCACTTTTCAAAGTTAAATGGAACCATCAAAGCAATAACATATCCAAAAAATGAATATTTGTTTTCATCAAATATTTGTCCGTCCAAATTTTCTCACAAAGATTTAGTACATGTTTAGGACTCTGAAGTTACCCCCTTCGGCCTTTTCTAACAAATTAATAAGGTGATGTACTGGGATAAAAAGTGAAAATTTGAACAAAAATGGAACCATTAAAAATTAAGTTTAACAAAACATATTTAATACCATGTTAAAGTATGTTATAAAATATTTGATCACATGTCCGTACATTATGTAAAAAAAAATGAAATGTGTGCGATTGTGTGGCAAATGAAAGTTTTTCATTATTTTCCCACAGATCGCTATGGTAATTCAGATTGTCATCTTTACCACTGTTTACACGCATGCGCATTCAGGGAAGTAAAAATCGTTCAATATGAAACTTCAGAGAAGGTATTGTTTTATGTATTCAGGTCAATATGTAGTCCAAACTTGGTCACACAGGGCATTATATAATTTTAGGGTTGTTCGCCTTGTGGGGCGAGAACCCTAAATATTATATAACGCCATGCTGGCCCAAAAGTCAACATGGTGAGCCTATAGTCAGGGACATGGCGACGGGGGGGGGGGGGGGGGCGTGCCCCCCCCCCCCCCCCCCCGCAATCCTGGCCAAAATATTCTATAGTACAGTGTACGCAATATCGAACTTCATTAGTATACATGATGTCAATCGATAGGAGATGTCTTCTGTACGTTATTTATCGCAATAAAAAAAATTCTCGAAATGGACTTCAAGAACGTCACATCATGTAAAATCGTTATCCCGAGTAATTCCATCATTCACAGTTACAATATGATGAAACATCGAAAATTGATCATTCCTGCATAAGATCTGATTTAATGTAGGACAGTGTGAATTGTTCAAAGTTCTAAGCTTGAGCATTTGTTTAGCACATATTAAATTCCCAGAAGAATACCAAATAATAATAACCTGATAATTCTATGATAAATGTGTCGGCATTTTAGTTACTAGGATCAATTTTATGCCCCCTTTCATTGCTTCATTTTCAAAATCTTTCTCTGTAGTAAATTTCCAACTACGGGGAGGGGCCGGCCCCTCCCCCTAGTTGCAAATTCCTTACCCTACACCCCAATCCGAAACTTCTAGTCACGTCCCTGCCTATAGTGATGGCATTTTGATGTCCTCTGTTTACCACAGGCATCAATTTCATTCGAGTCTGTAAAATAGATGACCTACTTTATGCACAGTTCAGAAATCATAGATACCATCGGTACAGTAATAGGGAGCTGCCTGGCTGTCGGGCATCGTAAATCAAATTTGACACAGCAGTGTCATGCTTCATCATTTATACGGCACTTGCCCAACAGTGCAAGTGCTAAGCATTACTTGGGGTAAAAAAAGATTGCCGGGGATTAACAATAACAATAATTTGTGTTTGACAATCACAAGTCAATTGCAGTTATGTTGGGCAATTGGAACATGTTTCCTGGTCGATCGTTGTACAGTACAATGCCCAACAATCACCCGACAAGTTCCCACTGAAATTCCAGTCCGAGAAAATATTGGGGTGGTGACACTCGCCTCTACCCCGACCTCGGGTGTGTGAATGCTTTTACAGTCTCTGGGAAGAAACACTCTAAAATTAGTTGGGTTAAAAATTAACCCAACCCAACTGGGCTCATATTCTCTTAACCCAGTTGTTTGGGGTTAATTTTTAACCCAATTGATTTTAGAGTGTATGTGTTTTCAATGGGGTGTCAGTTCTACCATGAAATAATTTCATTGATTTCAGGTTTCAGAAAATGCAACAGAAGAAGAGATTGAAAAGACCATACCAGCAGAACACAGTGGAAGGTTGCCAGTTCGAAGAACACAGGGATATCTCATAACAGATTTAGAGCCTTCATCTGATTACAGAGTCAGGCTGTTTGTGAAAAATGTGTTAGGATGGGGAAGGAAAGGCGACAGATTTATGTTCCAAACAAATAAAGGTTTTTAACTTGCTTGCGTAACTTCGGAAGGGAAGCCTGTTGTCGTGATTATAATCAGGATTTCTCGAGTATTTTTCTGAGAAAAGTAACCTTTAAGCAACTTTTCTGTCCAGTCGGTAACATTCAACCTTAAGTCACATATAAACAGTCAATTATTATATGTGAGTTCTATTCCTATACCCAATACAAGCTGAAGATTGCAGTCCAAAAATGTTTCCTTGAAAATCTTGAAGAACATTATTTAAATTTGAACTAAAGTGTATGGGGTACGGAACCCCCCCCCCCCCCCCTGGGAAAAAACCTCCTTAGGAAAAAAGCCCCTTGGTAAAAAAAAACCCTTGGAAGAAACCCCCTCGAGAAGAGAAAAACCTTGGAAAAAAACCCTTCATATTGACAACAGAAAAACGTTTTCTTTAGTGACTTTATTTTTGTATGACAACATGTTCATTAGTGAAAAATACATTAACATAATATTATCTGTATGTTCTATAGTACAAAATATCTGTATGTTCTATAGTAAAAAAAAGTATGCAAATATAAATATTGGAATTAGCTTCAGCCAGTTCCAATGGTATCCATATTTGCATACTTTAAAAAAAAAGCTGCATCGGGTAAAGGGTTATCTAACGTATTCAGTGCTGTAGGGCATCTTGCCTTACAAATTAAATGTTAGACATATTTAATGTATTTAGTGCTGTATTTAATGTTGTGGGGTCTATATAAAGTAATTAACGATTGAAAGGATGCAAATATGAAAATCATTGGAATTAGCTGCTTCAGTCTGTTCCAATGGTATCCATATTTGCATACTTTCAAAAAAAAGCTGCATTGGGTAAAGGGTTATTTAACGTATTCAGTGCTGTAGGGCATCTTGCCTTACAAATTAAATGTTAGACATATTTAATGTATTAGTGCTGTATATGAAGAGATTAACAGGTGAAAATATGCAAATTTGAATATCATTGGAATTTATTTTTTACTATACAACATACAGATATTTTTGTACTACAGAACATACAGATAATATTATGTTAATGTATTTTTCACTGATGAACATGTTGTCATACAAAAATAAAGTCACTACAGAAAACGTTTTTCTGTTGTCAATATGAAGGGGTTTTTTCCAAGGTTTTTCTTTTCTCGAGGGGGTTTCTTCCAAGGGATTTTTTACCAAGGGGCTTTTTTCCTAAGGAGGTTTTTTCCCAAGGGGGTTTTTTCCTACACTCAAAGTGTATGGCTTTCGTGAAAGGATGCTCGTTGATCGGGATCCATTTTAAAGTCGCGATCTATAATTTTCTAGAAAAAAAGATTGAAAAGCAAAATCCAAATGTGATAAGTTGTGGCACCTGGTATGATTTTTGTATACTTGTCTTTCCCACAAGACGCTTTAAGTCATGAAATAGTTCATGCATCCAAGGTAGAATAACAGTCGAGAACAAATCGAACTAAACTAGAGTGATGTCACGCATACAGCCCGACTGTCCCAGCAATGGCAATGTTTAGACACAAAATAGTCTGAGCCATTTTTTGGTAACCGTTTACCTAAAGAATCTGCCATATCTGCACTCGTGATATACAAAAATTGCTATTCAAATTTTATTTTTTCATTTCTCTACCCCAAAACATACCCCGTGACCTATTAATGGAACAAGATTGATGAAGAATTAAAGGAGTAACTCTGTAAATAAAAAACTTTAACCAAAAACTTTAACTTGGATGTTCTAAGTTAAATTGACTGCAAAAAAGGGCTCAATATGTCCCCAAATAACATAAAACATAATAAGAATGATACAATCAATAGTAATTAATATTAATTAAAAAGAAAAGAAACTGTAACCTTCACTATATTATTATTTATTTATTTATTGGTGTTTAAGGTCACACACTTATGCACAATGGCTAATCATGACCGTGACAGTTTTACGGGTGGAGGAAGCCGGAGTACTTGGAGAGAACCACCGAGCAACGACGAGCAGCTGCCAGCTCCCCAACATCGTAACTCCACACTGCAGCACAGACAGGGTAAGAGATTGGTTGAAGACATGCGCACCATCGACGTACAGTACGCCTTAGTACACGGCGTCATCGTGACCCCATATGGACAATCGGGGTTAAGTGCCTTGCCCAAGGACACAACGCGGGAGTCCGAAACGACCGCTCAGACGGTCACCCATCCGAGGATTAACCGGGCTCGACGTTGCTTAACTTCGGTGATCTGACGAGAACCGGCTACCGCAACGCCACCGCGCCCCCTCATCCTTCACTAAAAAACTTTAACCATAAACTTTAACGGAAAGTCTAAATGTTAACAGACGGACGGACGGACCGACGATGGACGAACAGACGTCATAACTATAGCCCTGACTGTAACAGTCGGGCTAAAAATACCTAATTGGCACCCCAAGTGGAGGGGGTGGGGGAGGGGGAATGTCATAGGAGTCAAATTCAAATTCCGCATGTCGTCACTCTAAATCCTTCAAAATGGATTTCGGACCAAAGAAAAAATATTGCTTAAATGGCCCTGGGGTGGAGGAGGGGGGGGGGGGGGGTTATAGGAGTCATTTTTTTTCTGCATGTGGTCACTCTAAATCCTTAAAAGAAAAAAGTGCCTAATTGGCATGGGGGAGGGGGTTATAGGAGTAAAAAAAAATGTAATCACTCTAAATACTTCAAAATGCATTTTGAAGAAAAGAAAAAAAATGCCTAATTGGCGGGAAGGGACAGAGCAATAACGTCCAACAATTTTCATTTGATATTGGTGGTCATCGAACTTGACATAGACATTGCTGCTGTAGAGATATGTACTGACAAGAATTGAAATCTGTTAACTATTGTTCAAGTTATGTCATAGACAAAGTTCGGACAGATTGATGGACGGACTGACAGACAGATAGACGTACGGAGCTCTATGCTATATCCCTCGCTTGTGGGGGGATAAAAAGTAACAAAGTATGTGGTAGAAGCCTAATTTCAAATTTACAGAAACTAAGTTCGAAAACCGTTTTGAAAAGGGTTAAATTAATGCCAATATTATTTGAAACCACTGTACACAGGTTCAGTAGACCTTCCCCCAAATGAAAATCAATGTCGCTGCAACACAGTGTTTGAAGAATGAAAGGTACAACCTTGAAAAGCAAAACTTTAATCCAAAACTTCAAGATAGGAATACTAAGTAAAACTGACTGCCAAAAGGGGTTAAATATTTCCTAAATGCGATAAAAGAAATCATTGATGTAAATGCACTCATTAAGTTGTATTGACTATGCAAGAATTAAATAAAGAAAGTATGTGGCAAAGCCTAATTTCAAATACAAAGAAACTAAGTCTGAAAACAGGTTTAAAAGTGGTTAAAATCATGTCAGTATTAATGAAAATCACTGTAGAAAGGTTCAGTAGACATTGTTCCAAATGAGAAACAGGGACATTGCACTGAACTGTTTCAAGAATTAAAGGAGTAACTTTGTAAACAAAAAACTTTAACCTGGAAGTTGTAAGTTGAATTGCCATACAAAAAGGGTTAAATATTTCCCAAAATAACATGAAACATAATGAGAATGATACAATCTATAGTAAATAATATTAATTGAAAAAAAAACCTTTAACCTTGACTAAAAAACTTTAACCAAAACTCTAAATGTTAACAGACGGACGGACGAAAGTCATGACTATACCCCCAAACTGTAAACAGTCGGGCTAAAAATGATTTCTATATCACGTGCTTGAAAAGAAGAAACTTCGGTAAAGAGCTACAGTTGTCAAAGTTGTTCAGACGTCGGAAAGGGAGATTTAACCCTCATACTGCTACAACCACTTTAGCCAAATATGAATGACCTCTATCCATGTACGCCTGTGTGCGAGGAAGTTTAATAACATTTATGAGATACTTGAAACTCTATCATCTGATTAACTGCCGAAAAGGGCTCTCTGAGCCCATTCCTACAATTAATCAGATAGTAGGTTTGATCTGCGCATACCAGAACGTACAGATAATCATCATAAAATAGGTGGCAAGCGTCGCTTTCGGCAGCGTAAGTGTTAAAAACAATGCAGTTTTGTCAAACTGAAGTAACTGAGTACAGTGAAAAAAAATTAAACCATGCAATTTTTCTCAAAGTGAATGAAAATGGTTTGTTGAAGTGCATATCTCAAACACAGCAGGGATATTTCAGTCATTGTATTGTATCTCAAGGGGGATGGGGGAAGTTTCGACATAACACGTTGCATTCTGGGTACCACGTGGGTTGTCATCTATTATTGGTAGGACGAATGAAGTTGGGTGATTGTTTTGAAGGGGGTGTTTCATCTTTAACATTGAACGATTTTTGAAACTTTATCTTTAAAATAACACCTTCTCACATTGTAAATACTCCGATTATTCTTGCATGGAGAAAGGAATAAAACCAACATGAATACTAACGGGTATAACAGCCGTATAGCGTCCCTTGTGTTGGACAAGGTGACACATCTGCAATGTTACAGCATTGCAGATGGATCATTGTTCCATTCAAGAGACGATGTGCTCATACTGAATCATGTCCATGTTCAAAGAGATATGTTTATCTTTATAATCTGAGACCAATCACACCATACTGCTCTACAACGCTTCTTCTCTGAACGGTAAATTAACGGGCATGGCATCGTTCAAATTGCACTTTCCAATATTTTATAGATCTCGTTTATTTCACTATTCTTGCATGTGTCATCATACTGTCATGCGCCAATGTACTGCGCCACAGAAATAGTAAAGTGGCAGTATATTCCACTAAAACAATTTTTGGTGCTTCAGATATTGGTACGGCCAAAATGTTAATGCCGTGGTAACGAGCGCGAACGGTCGTGTTTTGGTGAGACGTGATGTTCTAGCACATGCGCAGCAGCACGTGTTGTTTGTATGCTACCTGTTTCCGTCTTTCATTCAGTTTGTTTGGGCCCCGCCAGCTTGGCACACGTGGGCTTGTGTAGATTTAAGAGTTCAGCTGACGAGGATTGAAACGTCAAATGACCGAAAACAACCAGGCAACAACCTGAATTATTGAAAACAACCCATCAACGACTCGATTCACTGCAAACGACTCGTCATTGAATGGGCCCAAGAATTTACCAACATTAAGTTACGTGGTTTCTTAGTTTAAGTAGTAGATGTAGATTTTGTACCAATTATGCCACTATATACGATACCTAGATGTTCTAGAGCTTCCACGATAACCAAATGTACATGTGCACAATGTGTAAATGCAGCACATGCCCACATCGATTGTTGTGAGGTATACTCCAGAAGTGTAGAAACCCTCCAGCTTAGAACAGTTCTAATCTCCACTCTTGACTAACCCTATTGCCGGCTACCAGTAACTCTACAATAGCCTTGCCTCACCACTAGAATAGTCTAGAATTTTCTTTTCTTCGAACTACTACCCCCGTTTGTTGTCTACCGCCGTTGGCGTAGTCTGCCTCATTACAGATGGTGACCCCCTCTAAACCTTTCGCTGCCCCCCCCCCCAACATTGGCCCAAGGCAACTTTCACATAACAGAGCCCTAAAATGGTCTCCAATATAGTGCCTTCCCACTGTATAAATGCCCCAGGTTCGCTCTTAGAGCAATGAATTTTGCAAAAATATCTTGGTGGTGGAGGGCCTAGTCCTAACTAGTGCGCTCAGGCTGTTACGCTCAGGGGGTAACAACCGGAGGGCCATTGTTAAGAACAGGAGTGGCCTCCACCTCTGCAACGGTCTTCCAAATAGCACCCCCCCCCCTCCACCTAGCTAGGGAACCCGCTATTATAGAATTCTGGCTATGCGCCTGTCTATCTCAACCACCACTAGCTTATATACCGACAATCACTAGTATCGTCTCTGTCACTCTACTCTTAATGGATTACACTGTAGCGTCTTGGCTCCGAAATCAAGCGATAATTGCGGTTGCCAAATATTTCCTCTTTTAGAATTCAATTTTTAACCATTTACATAACGAATCGCCAGCTGCTCAAATTTCAACAAAACTATATCGTGTGACCCCCTCCCCCCCCCCTCCCCTCATTTGAACGAGCTCGTTCCAATAAGGGGTAACATGATATGGTTTTCTTGGAATCTGATTTCAAATTTGAAATTAAAATAAAAAGGTTTGATATGTGTACGTTGGGTAAAGGGGTAAATTAAATTTTCTGCGGAGGAAACATCCTCTGTTAATCCGGCGTCAATGCCATGGACTTGGCGATGTAATGCGTAGCCGTGTACTGCTCCTGGAAGTGAGGATTTGTGTATCGGTAATTTCTATCGGAAATTTTATGTTCTCGGCCCACCACCAGGAAACGTCATTAGCGCCTCCGTATTAACTCTTTACCTAATATAACGGTTATAACCAGGAAGTGCTCTTCACAAAATTCGCCATTCAAATTTTATTACTTTTTCAAATTTTACTGCCAAAACATAGATTATGCCCCCTGTTTGGAGCGTGCTCGTTCCAATCAGCAGTCATAAGTGTCATATTTATGGTGAAAATTGAAAACATTTTGTTACTCTAGAAGTTTTTCAAAATATTGTCCACTCTTCATGCCAGGAAAGGGGTTATCCACTCTGATCCACTTGCAATTCATAATTGTCGAGAAAAGAAGAACAAATTATGCTTTGTTAATATACCAATAACATGATTTTGGAGGGCGTTACGGTTTATTAACGGTCCGACGAGAATGATTAACATTTAACAGCCAGGGCAGAGGGTCCATTAACACTAACAGCCCGAGAGTGACGAAGTCGAGGGCTGTTAATCATTCCTGAAAGGCCGTTAAAAACAGGGACGCCCAACAAAATCTTGTTATTACTATTATCACCACTTCTAAAATGGTTAAATCCAAAGGTTCTTCATCAAGTTCACTTGATTGTGACATTCCGAGTTTCACAATGACATTTAACCAAAACACGTGTCGTCTGTTTCTAGATAAACAAAACGTCACGTGGTCAATCACGTGATAGCTTAATTGAAATATTTTTGTTTGCCACCAAAATATGACACGAAAAATTGGCCTTCTCCCGAAATCTACTAACAAAAACCTACCGTAATGAATTAATTACACTCACCTTGACAATTCGAATGCTTCATCACCGAAGTAATGGGGAAATCACACAAATTTCACGTGTTTTTTTAACATTCATTGCAGGTAAACCCGTTTCATCACCTCGGAACAAGTGGCGCGTTTGGTATGACGGATTACATAAACTGTAACCGGAGACGGGCTGTTAACGAAACATTTAATCGGAAGCGGGCTGTTGACCACTTTAACACACAACTTCCGGTTTTAGACTGTGCATTATGCACTTTTACCGTAAAGGTAAAATTGTGTTAATATACTAGAGAACGCACGCTAAAGTGGTAATAATTGGGATTATTGGCTCAGTCTATTGAAGAGTGCCTTTAGGTCCCCTCCAAAACAATTATTGAACAATCATTGACTTTTAAAATAATCTAGCATTCTTTCAGATAATTAGTCCATTCTAGATTTCTCGTGCGAGAGCCCGACGGCGCCGTGCACTAAAGCGTACAGCATGCAAATATTACACTTGTATTTAACCCTTTACCCAACATAACGACCAAAACCGGCCAGCGCTAGTCACAAAAATTAACACACAATTTTTATTATTATTTTCATTTTTTGTCTCAAAAACATAGCTTATAACCCCTCAATGGAACGAGCTCGTTCCAGTGAGGGGTCATAAGCTATGTTTTTTAACGCAAGAACTGAAAGAATTTTGATTTTGTAATTGTCGCCTGCTTTTCGTGTTAGGTAAAGGGTGAAACAATGCTAACCCTTTTCGAACCGGGTTGGTAAGGTGGTGCGTACGCCAATTACTCTTAGCTTCTCGGTGATTCTCTTAGGGTACTCCTGCTTCGTCTTCCTGTGAAACTATCTCACACGATTTGACTATGGTTGTTAAAAGTGCCGTTATACCCCAATAAGTAATTAACGACAATCCATTCTAAATATCTCCCGATTAACTCTTAGAATCCATATTATTGTCTTATAGTGGAAGACTGTAATCTGCAAAATCAGAAACCAATATTTTAACCTACATGATTGTGTTTGTTTCTTTTAGCTGGAACCACGCCTCCACCAGAGGGCGTTCATTACGGAAGTGAGGGTCCTCAAGAAGGCAATGGAACCGTGATAAATATTAGTGAGTATTCGTGCAAAATTTGCCGTAGTGTTGATTATTTTGATTTGTGATGTGTTGAGAGCAGGGGCGTAACTGGATGGAGGTGGTTGGGGGTACCCCCTCCCCCAAATAATTTCGTCAGGAATCACTTCTCTCTTGCACGTGGTCATGTACTTTCTTAACCCTTTACCTAACGTAACGGCCAAAAACGGCCAGCGCCTTTTCCGGTTCAATGAACTAGAAAATGTGCGAATAAATTACAAAAACGTTCATATCCAATAGTGACTGAAACAAGCGGAGGTGGGGCGGGTGGGACGCGCCCCCAACAATTTTAGGTCATATATGCCCCAAACAGATACTTTTTGTGAATACAAGCTTATCCGTTGATGTTTTTTATAGGACCCTTTACGTAACACGAATAGCAGACGACACTGGCAAAAATTGTTTGCAATTACTAAAAATGTTCACGTTTTGCCTCGTTAATATAGCATATGACCGTTCATTGGAACTCTGTCAACGAACATGTGCCAGTGGAGAGCCACAAGCTTTGCCTTTGATGCAAAAATTGAAAACGTAATAAAATTCGAATGGTCATTTTTTCTGAACAACGGAGGTGAAATATGGCTGTTACATTACGTCATAAGGTAAAAGGTTCTTCAGAAGTTTTTCTTCTTGGAATATAAAGACTCATAAGATTAATTTTTATTTCAGGACTGTGTTTTTCCGTCTTGAAATATGTTTCTAAATATTGTGTAAAAATTGAAATTAGATCTTATGGAAGTTCCACTTAACCCTTTACCTAACCTGAAAAGCAAACGACACTTGCAAAAATAATTCTTGAATAACTGATTTTTTTCATTTTTTTGTCTCAAAAACATAGGTTATGACCCCTCGATGGAACGAGCTCGTTCCAACAAGGGGGTCATAAACTATGTTTTTGAGACAAAAAATGAATAAAATAATGAAAATTAATTGGCGATTTTTGAGAATAGCGCTGGCCGGTTTTGGTCGTTACGTTAGGTAAAGGGTTAACATAAGTAGTACACAACTTTGGACGAACTTTTGAGATGATTTGCAGGGGCCAATGCTATAAAACTTTTACAATTGTATTTTCTTGAACTGTATTCTCTACCTATTAATATAACTGACTAAAATAAATCACTAGCATTTTAAAAGATGTGGAAATTTGCCAGCTGGCAAATGCCACATCTTTGAAAAAGCTAATGGTTCATTTCAACCCATTTAAAGTCATAACTAGAAAATACAAGTCTAGAAAATACAATTGTAAATGTTTTATAGTATTGACTCCTGGTTAGATGGTGTAAATCCCACCCCAACACCCGGAAATGAACTGTTTGATAATATCTCGTACCTAATTCTTCCAATTTCCCTGATAACATTACTAACCCTCTCCTTTGTATTACCTCATAACCAAATATCCTCCATTCTCCCACCTCTCTTCCCCATTATACTCCCAGTGAATCTTATTCTTTCAGACTGATTTTTTAACATTCTTAAAGAAAGTGTTCTCCTCTACTCGTAAGTTACACATTTGGCATTCTTTTTCTCTGTCTTTAACCATTTATTCACTTAAGCTCCTGTGATCTCGACCCGAGTTTAAACAACAGTACCCCCGCCCCCATCCCCCACTTCCACCCCCCCAAAAGGTGCCCCACAAAACCTGGCTTCTTTTTATCGTGCAAGCCACCCAAGAAATCTTTGCTTTGTCCCCCCCCCCCCCCCCCAGTATACTTTAGTTTACAAGCGTCAAGGCGTAGGCGGAAACGAACAGCTAAGAAAATCGCGCCCTAGTAATAAGATTCTTTTATTGGAATGAGGTGCTCCGCTTTTATATACCGTTTGGAAAGGGCTCTCATAGAGCCCTTTCCAACAAAGTATAAAATCGAAGCACCTCATCTCCAAAGTCAATGAACACGTTGGTTTATCACCATAATAAAATTTATTGCTCCAGCCGGATAGATTAACGGTCATAACCAGTGACTGAGGATTGATGACTACCCGAAAATAATCATCAACAAGGACCCCGTATTAATTCAAGCTCCACACTCTGGCGGTATATTAATTGTCACTGACCGCCATTTTGGTTTTTTTTCGCAAAAATCGAAGTCTGAATTCACTGAATTGACACGTTATAGAGTTTGTTTTCAGTTCAAGGCGACAGGAAATAGACAGCAATGTAAATGCGCTCAAACATGGAGATAATAAATCAATAATTTTCTTGGCGAACAATGAGATGGTGGATTATTCCCCTTGCATTAGCTTCACTCTTTGTTTGCTTTTTTAAACAAATGAATGCCGATAGGGAAATTTTAACGAAACATGTATGCTGGCGTAATGAACACGTCACGAGACGTTTATTTGGACACGATTCACAAGACGCTCAGCCAGAACAATTTTAGGCTTGTCTTTAATATTGTTCTCACTTCGCCTCACGTGAAACCGCATCCGTCAACTAAACGTCCCGTAACTTATAAAATCATGGTTCTGGAAGAGATAACTAATAAATACCAAGGGACCTAAGCGATATAACCCTGGCTTTTGAAAGTGTCGTTAAACCACAATGAACAAATAACAAAACCAAAGGCAATTCAAATGTATATTCTTGTTATTTATTTAAGCAATGCTGGCGAACGAAAAAACGGTCTCCTTATTTCTTTTAAGGTGGATGTACGAGAACGAAATGACCGTTCGTGCAGTTTCTACAGTACGCGGAGAGTGGATTGTTATCACCCAAAGTATTATTTTCAAATTCTGTACATGTGGACAAAAAAATAAAAGTAATGTTTCAGCCAATGGACCCCCGGGTACAACCCGGAAGTCCATTGGATGGAACTTTGCTTGTGCTCATTATGCTTTTCAACAAATTTGCAATTATTGCTGGAGTGGGAATCTCCACTCTGTGGGTGATTTAGTGATAATACACTCACCACGTACTGTATATGCCTGGTCACGACAAACCTGAACACCTTTTTTCTAATTTTCAGATGGAGCCGATAATGGAGCAGAAGGCAATGGAAGACACAGCCCATTAAGAGCAGCGTTGTTAGTGTTTCTCTTTGCTTGTGCATATGTATAGAGTAGACAAGAGATGGAAGATGCGCCCTGTTTTTAAGATCTCCACAATGACCATCTTTATTCTAAAACCCTCGTTTTCTTTCTTGCTTCCAAATAAGGCTTTAGAGACACGTGTGCTTAACCTTTCGTCCACCACTCCGATAGTGGTGACCGAGTGGATAACTACAGACGCCCCACAGTTCAGTAAATCGAACAAAAACTATAACACGATGGTCATTTTTTTCACTAAGCTCCTGACTTTTGGTGCAGCTGAAGTTTCAATTTCGTGTAATCCGGAGAAGGTCCCCAGTTAACTCTTAATTAACCTGGTGCGTATTTTTTAAATATTTTTCATCAAATCTAATCATGGTTGCTCTGAAGCAGCCATGACTAGATTTGATGAAAAATTCAAGAAAATTTGACTTAAGAAATCATTGGGTCAAAACTTGTTGCACTTTACGGGAGAAAACTTGGTTAGACATGCTCACATTTTACTTATTTTTGTAGCAAGAGTTCTCCTGCCCTGGGCAGAAATATCCGCCAGAGCGGGCAATTAGTTAACTTTACTGATTGTTCTATTTTCGAAACGCCATTTCAGGTTTTTTTTGTTTTTCTGTTTTTTATCTTGTGTTTTGTTCTTTTTCTTTTTTTGTGGGTGGGTGGGGGGGGGGAGGGGCTGAGGGAACCAAACCGTTTTTTTCATTGATAAATACGTCATCGCGGTGATGTGTAAATTTAACGTCTTGGTAGCTGAGATAATATCCTCACGTATTTTCACATCTTGTCTCTGTTTTTCTTAGGAATTAAGTCATTTTAAAATAGGTATATAATTTTATATATTTGATATCTCTTCTTAAATTAAGTGACCATTTTCTTCCAAGATATTGTCTATTGTATATATATTGTCTGTCTGTCTGTCTGTCTGTCTGTCTGTCTGTCCTGTCCTGTCCTGTCCTGTCCTGCTGTCCTGTCCTGTCCTGTCCTGTCTATGTGTCTGTATGTCTGGATGTCTGTCGGTCGGTCGTTGAAGAGAACAAATGATTGACATTTGATTTTTTTGTTTCGAAATATTTGTTTTTTAAGCTTATTCTTTTGTTTTGTCATCTCTTTTGAAAAGCACCAAAACATCTTGAAAGGGTAATTATATGTAAACAAACTCTTTTAACTCGATGAAATCGTTCCATGCCTTCTCCTTGGAACGAACGATTCAATGGAAGAGTCAAAGAAGTGGGGTTATCTATCCATTTTATGAAAACGAAAAGTGTGCGAAAATTTGAAGGGATATCATTTATACTTTGTTGGAAATTATGCTCGATATGTAAATTAACAAATTTATTTAATATTCATTAAACTTTAGGGTGGTCCGGGTTTCTGTTCATTATTATGTGCTTATTTCTACGACCTGGTCCTTTGATCAATGAATCAGTGAGAGAGGTTATACAAACGAGTGTATTTTTACTTTTTGTCACACCAAATTCAAATCAGATTAAATAATTTAACTGTTTCACTGCAGAATTAGGAATGCATAGATTAGGAATGACTAGAGTAAGTCCAGGCGGGGAGGGGGCAATCTGAAGATTTGTGTGGTCAGATATGAATATCTTCTGGCCGAAGGAACGCGACAAGAGAGAACAAAAGAAAGACAAAAGAGGCAGGGAGAGATCAAGACAAAATGAAATTTATTATTCCCGATGTGCTAGCATTAGTTATCTATCCCAGAATCATCTCCTCGATGATGAGAAGGTTTTCAGAAAGAGGGCCCGACAGAAGAAATAGTAGAGCTCGACGATTCTCAGATTTCAAGTGAAATCTAAACCCGAATCGAATCTCACCACCCTTCAAGTCGTAGATATTGTACGATCTCTTTAACCCTTTACCTAAAATGAAAAGCAGACGATACTTCTTGAATAACTATTTTTTTCATTTTTTGTCTCAAAAGCATAAGTTATGACCCCTCATTGGAACGAGTTCGACGAGCTCGTTCCAAAGAGGGGTCATAACCTATGTTTTTGAGACAAAAAATCGAAAAAATAATGAAAATTAATTGGCGATTTTTGTGAATAGCGCTGGCCTGTTTTGGCCGTTATGTTGGGTAAAGGGTTAACAACCGCACTGTTGTCAGTCTACACTCAAGTTATGGTTTCAACGGCGACTTAGGGGCGCGGTGGATCAGTGATTACGTCATTGAACTTCAAACCGAGAGGTCCATGGTTTGATTCCCGCCATTAACTGCGTTGTGTCCCTGGGCAAGGCACTTGATCCCGATTGCCAACGTGGGGACACAGTGGCGATGTGTAGTAAAGCGAACTGCACGTCAATGGTGTACCTGTCTTCAAACAATCCTAATCCCCCTTGTGTGGAGTTAGTACAGTTGCTCGCCGTTGCTCGGTGGCTCTCTCTGGGTACTCTGGCTTCCTCCACCCGTAAAACTTCCCGAGTCGAGGTGACCATGGCTGTCGAAAGTGTCGTTAAACTCCAATAAATAAATAAATTCAACCGGGCGACTTGTCTGTTTGGACAAGTCAATCAAAAAGCTGAATATTTCCGAACGGAGTCGGGAAAGTTTCGGAAGCTCTACAGGAGACCTGATGATAAGAAGAGGAGTTAAAAAATAGACACTATTTAGGATTTTGAGAACATCATCTACGATTTGGAAATTTCGGAATCAGCACGACTCGAATCGAATGGAATCGAATCAACTGGACGATTTTCAATAGAATCGAATTTCGAAACTTCGCTGGATCATAGCTCTGTTGGGTATGTCCCTGAGAACGGAACCCTCTCGGACTCTTCTGTCAACAGGTATCCTGAATAAGAGGCCTGTTGATAGAAGAGTTCCAGAGGAGACAGATATCTGGTAGGATTTTGAGAACATTTCGTTGATTCGAAAAATCTCCAATCACGAATCGAAACATAGGGACGATTTCGAATCAAATGGAGTTTCAAAGTTTCGCTGAAAAATTGGATCTATATCAGGGGGAGGCCACCAAAAATTTGCAAGACGTGACGTGGGGGTGGGTGGGTCTCTTGAGTGCGCCAAAAATGTGCATTTCCAACTTGTGCAATTTTTTAAATTTTTTAAAAATGTATCAACATATCAGCTAATATATACCATCATTTGTGTTTGAAACCTTAAAGATGATGTTGTACATCACACTCTTAACATAAATACAACATCAGGAGGCTTTATATGTGAGAATATTGGGCTTAAACTGGGAAAATGTCACACGTTAGTAGGGGGTGGGTGTCTTGTTCGAAATGTACAAAATGTGCAGACAATATTTTGAGAACACTTCAAATAAAAATTTGTTCCCGTATATGCACACCTGCTCTGGCCAAGCCTGATAATGAACAGCTTGTCATTTGTAGATTGGGGCCCACAGCAGCCCACAGAGGTTTAAATTGGTGGTACCAGTTTAAGAACATTATGAAAACCGCCTAAAGACAGCTGTGCCTACAAAGTTTATACGCTTATTTTGGATTTTAATGGGAGAGTGGGGGTGGGTGTCTGAGAACGGTAGTAGGAAATTTGCACGTAGTGGGTGGGTGGGTGTAAAATGGAGCCGAATAAAAAATAGGACGTCACGTCTTGCAAATTTTTAGTGCCCCCCCCCCCCCCCCCCCCCCCCCCCCCGTCTATATGATAAAATTTACCTAAGGTGATAGCCAGAACCAGCTAGTGTTATTCATAAAAGATATGCATGAAAAGGGTAAATTCTTAACTGTCATGCGTAATGACGACCGTAATGTATGCAACACCATCTGTAACCTGGTCTGTAAGCTTATCGAAGAGAGAATAAGCGCTCCTGATAAATAATCATGGTATTTTTTCGCATATATTGTCCAACTGATTACAGAATATTTTGTATTTCTTTTATATTTGTGGTTTAGCATCAGTCTGGTGTGGGTTAACGTTATTGTAAATAAATTATCTTCTCTAATCTTTGTGTGTGAGAGAAAAAATGCTATTGTTTTTAGTAATTCGGACATTGCCATGATTCCATATAATTTGATTATATTATTATATACTCCTTCAGAACCACTCTAACCCTTTACCCAACGCAGACGATATCAAAATTTATTATTTTAAATATCATTTTTTTTAAACTTTCCAAACAAATTCAACAAAACAATATCATGTGACCCCTCATTGGAACGAGCTCGACGAGCTCGTTCCAAAGAGGGGTCACATGATATGGTTTTGTTGAAATTTTTTGAAAAATACAGCTGCATATTATGCGGGCGGGTGTGGCGGATTCGTTGGGTAAAGGGCTAATGTCCAAGGTGTATATTATTTTACAGGAATCCACTGCTTCTTTTTCAACAAAAAATGTATGTACTTTACAACCATCAAATTGTAATCAATATTATGACCACTTATACCACGATTTTTGTGTGTATTCAACGTTACCCGACACAGTGCAGTCGCCGCGGACTGGTCGTAATCCACGCGTGGGTACTGATGTCCACGCATGCGTTTACCAGGTAAACCAGCAGCAAAATTTTAATTAATGAAGCACCGGGTTGTACCCGGTGCTTCATTACTTAGATTTGTGATGATTATTCCTGTAATTAGTGTTTGGAATCTAATATTAATGCGTCTGTGGAAAGCGACCAGTCCACGGTGGCCGTACTGTCAGACATCGAGAAACATAAAACAGCGTCAAGCAAAAAAGTAAAATTTCATGCAAGAAGGTACACAGATATTTTTTTCTTTTAAAATCTGAGCGACACTCAAATAATTCAAGTTCAACTTAAGTTTAAACGCGAAACACACCTCAGGTAGAGTACGGGGTGCGGGAATAGCGCTAGTGAATTACAGGAAAAACTCCAACAAGAGTCGTTTATTCCTGTCCCGCGCACTCCAGCTTCGTTGTGTTTTGTCATTACTTAACTGGTAGAGTGCTGGAAGCCCATATTTGGGCTTTATTCTGAAGTACGGGTACTGCAACTTGAAGGCTTTAGATTCAGTGGCTGTGCTTCAAATTAGAGGAATAGACCTTTTCATCGATGTGGAATCGGAATCTCGATCTCATTCGCGCAGAGGAGGTCATCAAACTCGGTCACATTCGCACAGAGCAGATTATCAACCCCTACTCTGCCCAGTTGCGATCGAATTTCCGATTCTGCATCGATGAAAAGGTCTATTCGTTTCGGCGATATTACCGGGTTATTGTTTTTACTGTTTTATATTTACACAAAAACATGGCCGATTTCGAAATTTCCGTTGGCACCTCGCGAGTCTTCAAATGACGGTAATTAAAGGATAAAACATAGTTTGGATCAATAAACTCTGCCCAAATGTAAGGAGATACGTGTTCTATCGATTGCAGCTGGTAATAAGGGCGAAAGCTTGATATATATTCCTAATTTCGAGTTTTGAGTTCCCATAAAAACTTGATGGGAACTTTTTCTTTTGGATTGAATGGTAAGAATCTGAACGTAGAGGGGCAGCCACTAAGTTTGGATCGCTGAACTAGGTCATATCAATTTGTACAAATGTAGGGGTAAAGGAAGCCAGAGTACCCATAGTGAAGCACTCAGCAATGCTAAATAACTGTCACACTATCTAATTTATCATCCTGGCACAAACATGGTTAGCATTGGTTGAAGGCAAGTGGAGCGCAGGCATACAGCGCGTCGACCCTACATGTACTGCATGTCAAAGTAACACTTACCTTCATCTAGTGCTAACTGCTTGTATCAGGGTGGTAAATTAGAAGGCCCGAAAGTTAGTCACCATTTCTGAGTGGTTCTCTCCTGGTACTCAGACTCTCTCCACCCGTAAAATTGTCCGACATAATACGATCCAAGCTGATGAAAATGCCGTTAACCTTTTACCCAACGCAGACGATATCAAAATTTATTATTTTAAATATAATTTTTTAAAATTTTTTAAAAAATTTCAGCAAAACCATATCATGTGCACCCCTCATTGGAACGAGCTCATTGAGCTCGTTCCAATGAGGGGTCACATGATATGGTTTTGTTGAAATATTTTGAAAAATTTAATTTTTTCAGCTGCTCAATTTGCATATTACACGGGCGGATGCGGGCGATTCGTTAGGTAAAGGGTTAAATATTAATGAACAATCAAACATTCTTAAAACAATACACATTTGACCTTTAATGTATCAAATATGTAGATGGGTAGGAGTGATCCTTGGCAAAATGTGAGTAGTATATTAGATTCCATAAACTAATTACAGGAATAATCATCAACAATTTAATTAATGAAGCACCAGGTACAACCCGGTGCTTCATTCATTAATATTTTGCTGATGATCATTTTTATTACCCGATGAACGCTTGCGTGGACATCACTGCCCACGCGTGGATTGCGACTAGTCCACGGCGGATGTATTGTACGTCACTGTATGGTGTAACGCAAACACACTTGCATCTCACGATGAAAAGGTTTAACGGGTCCCTTTGGTACATCATTTTGTCTTTATATATATTTTATGATTTGTATATAATTATCATGTTATATTTCATGCACATTCAACTCTTATTAAATCATATTTATGGTGATGGTTTTATATTTGTTGTTTTTGATTTGTGTTCAGAATAATCGTTACTGCATGCCATATCGGTGAAACTGGTTTCGGAACATTGGGTCCAGCAGTATCGGTTTTGGGGTACGGATAACATTCGATCATAAATAAAATAACCCGGTTCAGCCACCTGAGTTACTAGCTTCACCATTTGTTCTTATACGAACTGTGTTATCGTATGCAAGGAGGGATCCAAACACTGGGATTAGAGGGGTATGAGAGTCCAGTTCTAATGGTCGTGGAATCCGTGTCCACTAAAGTCCTGGTAAGCTAGAAGGTGCTAACGTGTCCCTTATGGAAACTAATATGTTACACCACTGGAATGTCAAAAAATAGCACAACCTCTCAAGCCACTAGTCTAATTCTGTAAAGAATTCGACGCTATAATGACCTGGAACCAGTCTAACCCTTAAATAGTGCATCGCCTACATTGTAGATTTAATCGTCGCTTTGACGAAGAAAAACATATTGTTTCGAGCTCGAGCTACAGATATTCCAATCAAATAGTATTTAATTCACCCTGAAAACATCAAGGTATTAACACAATTAATGGAACTACGTAGTGTAATCATAAAACTACACCCGTGGTTCATTCATTAACCCTTTACCCAACGAATCGGCCGCATCCGCCCGCGTAATATGCAAATTCAGCCGTTGAAAAAATATTATTTTTCAAAAAATTTCAACAAAACCATATCATGTGACCCCTCGTTGGAACGAGCTCGTCGAGCTCGTTCCAACGAGGGGTCACATGATATGGTTTTGTTGAAATTTTTTGAAAAATTTGAAAAAATTATATTTAAAATAATAAATTTTGATATCGTCTGCGTTGGGTAAAGGGTTAAGTATTTAGTTTACAAACAATTCTAACATATGAGTTAATACAAAGTAAATGATTGTACATTCAGTCGTTTCTGTTAGTGAGAAAAGCCTTGATTTTCAACCACACCCTGAAAATTCAAAATTTGTACCCGGCGGATAATCCCCGACACCCATGGGGTTTCTTCCTAGATACCCCTTTTGAAATATCTTTACTTATTTCACATTAAGGATGAGAGATGCAGGAGGAGTTGAGTGGGTTTTTTTAAATTTAGATCAACTCATTTATCACACGTTATGGGACAGGAAAAGGTGTGCGTTATAAACCAGTACAGTTCAGTCCAAAATAATCTATGGGCTGAGTGCAAAAATAATTTAATTCTACTTTTTCTCATTTTGTTCAATCCTCCGATCATTTCGCAGAATGATTTTTCAGTGAGCTTTTCGGGTATTTAGAGCTTGATCTGACTGACGAGGGTAAATTTAATTGGTGGTATTGTGCCAGTAATATCCAAAGGGCTTTCCAAACATAAACACAGGATTTTGGTTATCAATGCAGGAAAAACAGAACTGACATTTTATTGCATTTGTCTTGTTAATTCTTTATTTTAATTTTATTATATCCTTTTGTTAGTCAAGAAAAAACATGCACATGAATAAGGTGCTCTCTTTGAACTGATGCTAAAAAGGTATTTGAACTGACGCCGTTATGTTTGGTAACCCGAGACAATTAATTTTCTTTCGCCACAATCCATTCAAAGAAAAACGTTCCAAACATTCTGTTGACATCAATATAATATTACAGAAGAATGATAGGATATTCTTCCCCCCTGTACTATAAACATCAAAGGGATGGCTCGAACTGCTGATCCCGAATTTTAAAGGGATCAAAATAGCTATGAATGTCACTTCATCGAAGCCCAGTCACTATTTTGTTATAAATGAATTCATCTTTCAGATAACACAAAAATTCAGATGTTATTACTTGGTTAGTTGCATATAGGCAGAGATATCAGCCTGGGGTAACTTCATATCAGCCTGAGACCCACGATCTCTCGGCCGATATGATATTAACCCTTTACCCAACGTAACGGCCAAAACGGCCAGCGCTATTCTCAAAAATCGCCAATTAATTTTCATTATTTGTCTCAAAAACATAGGTTATGACCCCTCGTTGGAACGAGCTCGTCGAGCTCGTTCCAACGAGGGGTCATAACCTATGTTTTTGAGACAAAAAATGAAAAAAATTAGTTATTCAAGAATTATTTTTGCAAGTGTCGTCTGCTTTTCAGGTTAGGTAAAGGGTTAACAAACTAATAACCAAATAATTAATAACTACAAAAATTCTCGGGTCTGTTAATTTTCTGACAGTGTTATTGTCTCTCGTTCTTTTCACAAAGTCCTGGTTTTTGTCTTCTAATCTTCTCCTACTTCTAGTTCTGCTATTCGAACGTCCCGGCTTTCACACTGAGGAAACAGCGACGTTTGTGTAGCTGAACTCCCTCTTTTCCCACTTCGACATATCTCCGCTTACGACTCTGAATCAGGGACGTGGCGACGGGGGGAGGGGGGACGGGGGTGTAACCCCCTCCCCCAATCCTGTCCAAAATTTCCTATAGTTGGAAATTGGAAATGTCGGAGGTCAAGTCATGAGTAGTTGGAAATTCCATCTATCTGGATTTTAGAGCTTCTTTAGTGATGTTGAGGTCTTCTTTACTTCCCAAAATTCCAACTCTGTTTCAAATCGGCAAAAATTCCTATTGTTTCCATGTACAACTACAATGTACGCAATATCGAGCTTCATAAGTATGCATGATGTCAATCGGTACGAGATTTCTATAGTATGTTTACTTATCGCAATAAAAAATCCGCGAAATGCACTTCAAGAAAATAGCATCATGTAAAGTCGTTATCATGAGTTAACTCCATCATTCACAGTTACAAAATGATGAAGCATCGAAAATTGGTCATTCCTGCATAAGATCTGAGTTAATGTTAGGAGAGTGTGAATTACTCAAAGTTCTCAGCCTGGGCATTTGTTTAGCACACATTCAATTCCCAGAATAATACCAAGTAATAATAACAACCTGATAATTCTATCATAAATGTGTTGGCATTTCAGTTACTAAAATAAATTTTATTCCCCCTTCCATGGCTTCATTTTCAAAATCTTTCTCTCGGTAGTGAATTTCCAACTAGGGGGAGGGACTACTGTCCCTCCCCTAGCTGGAAATTCACTACCCTACACCCCGAATCGGAAACGTCCCTGCTGTGAATCTCGTTTGCGAAGTATTTTCTGTACAATTCTATCTTCTCTTCATCACTTTATCATTACTTATTGTCACCATTCATTCCTCATCACACAAAACTCTGCTTCAAACCACTCCACCATTACTTGGTACCGCTAAGTTTCCTGATTACTTTCGACGAATAACTATAAACATTTCCAATGTAAACAAATGGGTTGCGCCTAGTAACAGATCGAGGCGAACAACTCTAGGTTGGTTCATATCGACCGTGACGCTGTCATATCAGCCGAGTTTGAAGCGATATCAGTCGAGTTTGATAATGGGCAATTCTGAGAAAGAAAATCCTGTCTAATAAATAATTTATTACAGCAGCATTATATCAATAGACTATGCCATTTGTATTGTTTCTTCCATTTGAAAACATTAGCAAAATCAAATAATTTGCTTTGGAATGAACTGTACTGGCTTACAACGCGTTTGTGTACCAGGAACGTGTAATAAATGAGGTTACCTAAATAAAAAAAAACTCAACTCCCCCCAGTGCCTACCCTCCTCAATATGACATATCGTTCCTTAGGTGTCATCTGCAACTTTATCACACTCTAAAATCACTTGGGTTAAAAATCAACCCAAATTGACTGGGTTGAGTGAATATGAACCCCATTGGGTTCATATTCACTCAACCCAGTTGATTTAGGTTTTTTTTTAACCCAATTGATTTTAGAGTGCATTGCAGATGCCACCTACGACCACGCAAGGGACGATATGTAACAATTTTTAATCAGAGGTATTAAGAAGAAATTCTCCTAGAAGGGGGGGGGGGGGGGTGTTATCCACCAGGTACCGATTTTGGAATTTCGGGCTGAGGTGTGCAGTTAAAAATCGCCAAGCCCGTCACAGATTTGAATGAAAGGAAATATCCTGAACGCCATAGATTATAGGCAGCTGGATAGCCTGTGCATGTTCTTTAACCATTTACCTAACGTAACGGCCAAAACCGGCCAGCGCTATTCTCAAAAATCGCCAATTAATTTTTATTATTTTTTTCATTTTTTGTCTCAAAAACATAGGTTATGACCCCTCGTTGAAACGAGCTCGTCGAGCTCGTTCCAACGAGGGGTCATAACCTATGTTTTTGAGACAAAAAATGAAAAAAAATAGTTATTCAAGAATTATTTTTGCAAGTGTCGTCTGCTTTTCAGGTTAGGTAAAGGGTTAAAAACAACACGACGTCTTGATTATTTCTGTTTTATATTTCAATGAGAGTGAGGGTGAACAACATCTTTACTTGTGAACTACATTTTACTAACTGACTTGTTGACTCCACGTTGGTGGTATCATTCTAGGTATTATTTTACATACATAAAGATTTTCATTCAAGAGAATGGAATGTTCTCACGGGATGGATATACTTTGTTTTATCAGGTCTAATCTTATATTTGACATCTCCTCTTTTTCAAAGAAAGTCTGATCTGCACTCTGTGCTCTCACTACTAGCTTTCTACTCACAGTTTTTTTCTAATATAATCCATAAGGTTAACCCTTTACCCAACACAGAATCAAAATTTGTTATTTTAAATATCATATTTTGAAAATTTTCAAAAAAAATCAACAAAACCATATCATGTGACCCCTCGTTGGAACGAGCTCGTCCCAACGAGGGGTCACATGATATGGTTTTGTTGTAATTTTTTGAAAAATAATATTTTTTCAACTGTTGAATGTGCATATTAAACGGGCGGATGCGGCCGATTCGTTGGGTAAAGGGTTAAATATGAATGTCTATGCCGTATTAGAAACACAGTTTGACTATGGAAGAACTGAACAGTTAATAACAATAACAATATACCCAACATCCACAACACAGATAATACCTCCTTGTACTAATGAAAACGCGCTAATTTTTGATAATGCCGAATTCTTTACAAAGACTTTAGAGCAGCTTGCCACTGTCCTTGATGTCAGACCATTTACTGTTTCATATGGGAATGGCAGGAACACAGCCTTCATGGCTATGCCATTTCCATGCAGTGTACAATTTATCTTTGTAGAAAATACCACAAGCATATATATATGCATTATGTAATTGTATACTGCAAAATAAAGATAAAGATATTATTACAGTTTTAACTGTTGCAAAATTGACACTTTCACTGCCACTGTCTCTTTTTTACCAAATGTATTCTTCGTCGTATCGAAGTGGTTTTCTGCTAAGTCGTCCTGACCTTGTTGTAGTTCTTTGCTCAGCAGGTGGTCTTACTGACGTACTTCTTTCAGCATGTGAGCTTGCTGATTGTGCTGGTGTTTCACTGGTTCGTTCATTGTAGGACTCATCAAAGTCATCAGCATAACTAAAGTGTCTAGTGTGCATTTTCTCTTTTGTTTTGAGTAAGTCTCTCCTATTTCGCCTGCAAGTACTACCATCGTTAGTTTGAACGATAAAGGATTTGGCTGTTTGCAATTGTCAACAACTTTTGCGGAAACCCATTTCTTATCCTTTTTCATACGCACATGTCCTGTCGTCAAAGTTGGCAATTTCTTTGCCGTCTTGTCATAGTACGCTTTCTGTCGCCCCTGTCGATGTTTGAGTTGTTGTTGTACTTGTCGACAGACTCTAGGTTTGAGAAGTTTGTTGGATGCAGGTATTTTCGTTCTCAAACGTCTGCTCATCAGTAATTGTGCTGGAGAAGGTAATCCATGGTCGATAGGAGTGTTACCTAAGTCTAAAAGTCCTATATACGGATCTTTGTCTTCATGTTTGCTCTTTTTCAAAATGTTTTTGATAGTTTGCACAAATCTCTCCGCAAGTCCATTCGATTGTGAATAATGAGGACTAGATGTATTGTGCTCAATTTTCCATTCTTCCATAAACTGTTGAAAGTCACTGCTAACATATTGAGGTCCATTGTCACTAATTAATATATCAGGAATTCCATGCCTTGCAAATATTGACTTTAGACTGTTGATGACTGAATAATTTCCGGATATTTAGAAAAATAATCCACAACAAGGAGGTAGTTCTTTCGATCATACTCAAAAATGACCGTTGCCACTTTTTCCCACGGTCTGTTTGGGACAGAGTAAGGATGGAGTGGTTCTTTTTGTTGCTGATTTCTATATATATTGCATGTTTCACATTTCGAAACAAAATTTTCGATATCATTCGCCATGCCTGGCCAATACAGGATATGATATCTCGAGCTCTGCTCTTGCATTTCTCAATACTAAGGTGTGACTCATGAATGATGTGTAGCATGTTATTTTGAAGCGATGATGGAACTATTACTTTGTCACCTTTAAAGAGAATGCCATCCGCTTCGAATATTTCATCTCGAAACGTCCAGTAGTAAGCAATCGATTCATGAACCTTGTTTCTGCTTTCCGGCCATCCCTCGCGTATTATTATACTCAGTGTCTGCAGTGCTGTGTTGGTCATAGTTTCCTCTCGAATTTCTTTCATTCTAACTGCAGAGATTGGCAATGTCGTGGTTAACATGTGCACTTGAGCTTCTAATGCTTTATCGATAGTCTCCAAATTGTTACAGTCTATATCTTTACTTCTCGACAGAGTATCTGCTATGTACAGATGCTTGGCAGGTTTATATTCTACATTCACTTGGTAGCTTTGTATTCTTAATAATAATCTCTGGAGACGGGCTGGAGCTGACGCGATATGTTTTTTGAATATGTCTTCTATGGGTTTGGGGGCGCGGTGGCTCAGTTGGTAGAGGTGCAGGCTGCAAGCCGAGAGGTCCTCGGTTCGAATCCCACCTGCGGCAACCGCGTTGTGTCCTTGGGCAACACACTTCACCCCGATTGCCTACATGGGGGCACGATGACGCTGTGTACTGAGGCGTACTGCACGTCGATGGTGCGCATGTCTTCAACCAATCTAACCCTGCCTGTGCTGCGGTGCAGAGTTCAGAGTTACGATGTTGGAGAGCTGACAGCTGCTCGTCGTTGCTCGGTGGTTCTCTCCGGGTACTCCGGCTTCCTCCACCCGTAAAACTGTCACGGTCACGATTAGCCATTGTGCATAAGTATGTGACCTTAAATACCAATAAAATAAATAAATAAATAAAATCTAGGGGTTTATGGTCTGTTTCCACAAGAACCTCTTTTCCATATTCATTCTGGCGGAATTTCTCCAGACCAAAACAATGGCATACATCTCCTTTTCTATTAGAGCGTAGTTTTGTTGACTCGCATTCATGACTTTTGAAGCATATGCTATTGGTTTTTCGTCTTGTAATAGGACACAGCCCACGCAATTTCTCGATGCGCCAACAGATATTTTTACGGGTTTGTTTACGTCAAAATACTGAAGTACGGATGCTCTAGTTAATGTTGTTTTTAGCTGTATGAAAGCTTGGTCATGTGTGAGTGTCCATTCCCAGCCATTTTCCTTCTTCAATAATTCTCTCAGCTCAGACGTTTGCATTGTGAAATTTGGTACAAATTTGGATATGTACGTGACCATTCATAAAAAGCGTTCTAATTCCTTTCTATTTTGAGGTGCTGGCATGTTTATTATTGCTTCTATCTTTGATTCGTCTGGCTTGATCCCGCGTTTTGATATTAAATGACCCAAATATTTTATTTCTGTTACGCCAACTTGACATTTCTCTCTCTGAATCTTTATATTCTTTGTTCGGAGGCACTCCAATACCGCTTTAAGTCTGCGATCATGCTCTGCCCATATCAGAATATCGTCTATATATGATGAAGTACCCCAGTGCCTTCTAGCTCTTCGTTTATAAGTTTACGAAAAACTTCTGAAGCTGATTTTATGCCACATGGTAGACGTAGAAACCTACAGCGACCAAAGGGAGTGTTGAATGTGCAGAGCTTCGAGCTTTTCTTATCTAGTTGTACTTGCCAAAAGGCCTGATTGGCATCAAGAACTGTGAAGAATTCAGCACCTGCCATTTGTCTTGTGATTTCCTCCCGTGTTGGAATCTGGAAATGTTCACGTTGTATTGCCTCATTTAAATCTTTAGGGTCTAAGCATAATCTTAGCTGTCCGTTCGGTTTCTCTACAATGACCATTGAGTTGACCCATTTTGTCGGTTCATTTACCTTTTTTACATACACCTGTCGACTCCATTTTCGTCAACTGAGCTTTTAATCGTGCGCGTAGTGCATGAGGCACTCTTCTTGGAGGATGTACTACTGGCGTTTTAGTTGCGTCCACTGTAATGTGGTCCTTTCTTTCAATGCATCCCAGTCCGTTAAACACGTCGCTGTATTCCTCCAGCATATCTGTAACCGATGCATCATTTGAAGGATTCATGATTGCGTACGTTCTGTGAATTAATTTCATGTCGAGGCAAGTTTTCAGTCCCAGTAAAGGTACTATTGTGTCATTTACAATATGGAATTATATAATGTGTTGCTGGTCCTTGTAGCTAGCTAGGAGTGACGATTTGCCGACTGTTTCAATTTTATGGCTTGAATATGAAACAAGTCGCGCTTTGGTTTTGGAAAGTTTGTCTGTGCTGAGTTTGTCAAAGAGTTCTTTTGACATCACATTACACTAAGCTCCGAATCTAGCTTAAAAGTAACTCTTTTATGTCCAATACACAAATTCACATTCCAGTCAATCTCCTTTTGATCATTTTTTTTTCAGTTGCGTCGATGAACATATCACTCACACAGTCATTTTCGCGTTCATCTAGCATGTGAATTTGTTGTCGACTTGAACGACATACCTTCGCAAAGTGATTTTTCTTGTTACATTTTCTACACAGCTGTCCAAATGCGGGACATTTCTATATTCATGGTACTGTCCACAATAACTGCATGGTTTGTTAGTGTTCGGGGTACTCCTGAACTTTGGTTTAGTGAACGGCTTTTTATTGTTGTTTCTTGACGTGGCGATTCCATGAATTGCTTCTTCTGTAGAATGACCTTATTACAGTGACTTCAAGTGCTTAACACTTGTTTCCGCTGCTCGACAAATCGTCACCTGAGTGCTAGAATGTCCTATGTCCCCTTTGGGACATAGGACATTCTAGCACTCAGGCGACGAAATGTCAATAGCTTTTTGAAGGGTTAAATCCTGTTCATGTAGAATTCTCGCCCGGACCTGGTCATTCTGAATATCACATACAATTCTGTCACAAATTAAAGAATCGGTTAAGTCTCCAAATTCACAACTTTTGGACTTCGTCCGTAAATCTGTCACATATGCATCAATTGACTCGTCTGGTTTTTGATTTCTCGTGTTAAAAATGTGTCGCTCATACGTTTTATTTTTCCCTGGGGTGCAATAGTTTTCAAATTTATCTAATATGCAGGAAACTTTCTGTTTATCCCGTACTTCATCCCACTGGAACAAACTGTAAACTTCTGGGGCATCAGAGCCTATAACGTGTAGTAAAGTCATCGCCTGTACCAGTTCCGTCTTGGAGGCATTGCTACTTGCCACACTGTATATCTCGAACTGTTGTTTGAATTTTCTCCAATTCTGTGCGAGATTACTACCACTCAGGTTCAAAGCTGGTGGAGGGTTAAGTCTGTCAATGTTGAATAATGCCTTTACAGTCTATAGGTCCAGTTTTCTTAGTGAAGCTTGAAAATCCAGTTAACTTCTGCCACCATGTTTTATATTTCAATGAGAGTGAGGGTGAACAACATCTTTACTTGTGAACTACATTTTACTAACTGACTTGTTGACTCCACGTTGGTGGTATCATTCTTGGTATTATTTTACATACATAAAGATTTTCATTCAAGAGAATGGAATGTTCTCACGGGATGGATATACTTTGTTTAATCAGGTCAAATCTTATATTTGACAATTTCAATTAATCACTCTATAATTAAACCTTTTTTCTGTTAATGCATTTTCATGACTGACTAAAGTGTTTCTTTTTGTTTTCTTTTCATAACACGACGAACCGAAAAAACGCATTTAGGTCCGCCCGAAACCACTCCCCCAATGTCTGTCTTAAAAATTGCCCTGCCCAGTGTGAATGGAAAGGAACCTCTGCACGCTCATGTTGTTTCAACATGAAAAGTAATTAATACTTATTTCATCATATTAAAATTACTTTCAAAATAAAATTTAATAAATAATGAAATCCTTATCATGCTTTTAATTCCATTTTCTATTTTTTTTACATGCAATAGATGATCGTCTGCGTTCATCGTTTTACCCAAATCAAACTTAAACAATGGCCGGTGACAATAATTCATAAACGAAACTCACACCAACAAAACTTTCCGATTTCCAAATAACCTGAATTAACTCTTTCTGGGACGAAGTTGAACCAACTTTGTGTCATCTGGGTTTATATCGAACACCACATTTACAAACTGTGTTTTCAGTTTCTCAGGAAATGGTCAAAATCAGAATTAAATTTAATTCAGTGTTGCTTTGAATGACAGCACCCTTCCGTCAAGTGGAAAAAGAGATTGAAGTTTTGTGTCGGCTTGGCATATGATGTTCCTTTCTAACTTAAGCAATTCATTGGTCAGTAAAATTTTTAATGACACAAGAACATGTTTCAGTGAAATGTATCGTTATTTCAAACAGAACTTTAGAAAACTATGCGTTTTTTATTCACTTATCACTAGGAAGCACAATGCGACCTATTTTTTTTTTTTATTTCAACACCGCAAAGTAGAGAGGGTTTAAATTTATTGCCCCTCAAGTTTATTTAGGAATAATCGTTTTTTTCTGTTATGAATCCCCAAAAACAAAGGCCGAACATAATGTAAATGGGCTACGCCCATTTTCACAGTCTGACCTTTGTTTTGCGGGGTTCATAACTCAAGAAATAGACAGAAACAAATGATCATTCCTTGTATGGAAATAAAAAAGTCAAACTTAGGGAAACTACATTTGGTACAAAACTGTGCCCCCAGAGTTATACGTCAGAATCAGAAGACTTGCCATATTACACGATCCTTTTCTTGTTTACGTTGGATACCAATCCAGCAAAGAATTGAATATAAAATTGTTCTGCTGTGTATAAATCTCTTAACAACGTCGTACCATCCTGTATCAAAGATTTCTTCAAATGACATTGAAATTTAAGATAAGCATCTGAAATGCAGATTTCTCAGCTCCTGTCAGAATTGAAAACAGCAGGTGCTGAATATTGACACACTTGCTTGTTTTCAATTTTCACTGCCTAATCACATAACATGACTACAGAGCCATTGCCTTTAGCTCTGCCGTCGGGAAATTATTAAACAAGGTTATAAATAACCGGATAAATGATTTCCTCGAAGATAACCGGCTTATAAGTGACAACCAGTTTGGATTCCGTGAACACCGTAGCACGGTCGACAGTGCATTTGTTCTCAAAAATATTTTCAATCAGTGCAAACGAGAAAAAAGGCCTCTATATGCAGCTTTTGTTGATTTCAGGAAAGCCTTTGACACAGTCCACCGACCATTGCTGTTTAACAAATTACATAAATGCGGTGTAACTGGTAAGATACTTGGAATTTTACAGTCCTTGTACTCCTCAAGCTACTATCTTACTAAAACTGCCAAGGGCCTAGGTCCTCCTTTATTATCCACAATCGGGGTTAGGCACGGCTGTGCGATCTCCCAGACCCTATTTAAAATATTTATAGATGACATTCGTAAAATCTTTTCTAGAGAATGCGACCCTATAGTTGTGAATAATAAGTACATAAGCCATCTTTTGTTTGCAGACGACTTAATTATGTTTTCAAATACGCCTAACGGGTTACAAACATGTTTAGAAAATTTAGAAATATACGCGAAGAATAACCATCTGAGGGTAAACACCGAGAAAACTAAGTGCTTAGTGTTTTCCCCCAAAAAGGTACAAGGCTCCTCAGTTTTTACATTGGCTGACAAAACGTTGGAGATTGTACCAAGCTATTCTTATTTGGGTATAACGTTTTCCGCTAATGGGAAATTTGGAGAGGCACAAAATGCTATGAAACTAAAAGGGATGAAAGCACTTTACAGTCTTTTCAATTCTTTTAAGAGTAAACATCTCCCGTCCATTGCTGTGATGTCCAAATTATTTGATCAACTAATAAAACCCATATTGCTGTATGGTAGTGAACTATGGGATACAGAGTATCGACTTGCAAAGTGGGATAGACTGCCTGCTGAGACTGTACATACTAAGTTCTGTAAAATGATACTCGGTGTTAATAAAAATTCTTCCAAAGGTGCCGTTCGAGCTGAACTTGGCAGATTCCCACTATCCCTTGAATGCATTGTCAAAAAGTTCAAATTCATGGCCAGGCTTCACTGTGCAACTCCAGGTACATTGCTCCGTGATTTACTGGAAGAGCATAAATTAACGACGGAATATAGCGGATTCCGTCAAATAATGGAAGGTTACAATATACCATCATCTGCAATGCACGATAATAAATCCAGTAAATTACTTGAAAATTTAACAAATGATTACACACTCTATTTTAATGAATGCCTTAACAATGACAACAAAAAGAACGGTAAAAATAAATTGCGCACGTATCGCGCCTTCAAAAACGACATTAAATTCGAGCCCTATATAGCTCACTCAAAAACAAGAGAAGCGCAAAGTATGTTTACAAGATTACGGATTAGTAATCATAATTTGGCAATTGAAAAGGGGAGACATGCACAGCCGCCAATACCTTTAGACGATAGGGTTTGCAATGCTTCTGATGTCTGTAAAGACGCCGGCGATGTGGAATCCGAGATGCATTTTGTCATGGACTGCCCGGCCTATACAAACATTAGGAGACAGTTGTTTGCAATAATTAACAGGAATAATGCAGACTTCTCAAATGCAAGAAAACAAGATCGGTTTGAATTTATTATGAAAAATAATACGCCCTCATTATGTCACACCATCTGCAACATAATCCTGCTGTTCTTCAGGAAAAGAGAAACAATAGTTGCAAAATAGTAGGTCATTAAACTGACCTAGGGTTTTGAGATTATATACTTATATGTATGATACATTAGCTTTATTTACTTTATTGTTTCGTTTATTATTTGTTTCTAATAATCGTATAATTTCTCTGTTAACTCTTTATGCAATCTGCCTCTCTGTAGGTGATATTTTGCTTGAATAAACTATTACTATTACATTGTTTGTAAAATGGTGAAGGTGGAGGAGCAGGTGGTGGTGACACGTGACCTGTGTAATCTTTCAGCTTCGGCTCAGCCGCCTCTGAAAAAAACATTTTCTAAAGTCCCAAACAGCAGCGAAGTGATCACACACATTGCTAATGTATTTTATGCTTTATGTGGGATTTCCTGCAAAGCGATAGGCGGTGTATAATGTTACTGGGAAGTAGAGCTGAAACGGTTAAGTGGTTTTCTTGATCGATTAATCACGAGGATTAACCTTGGTTAACTGATTAATCACTTGTCCAAATAGATATCTGAATAATTGCCACACCGTTGATGATTTATAGCATAAACCCTTTACCCAACGTAACAAACAAAACCGACTAGGCCTATATACAAAAATCTCCATTCATATTTATTATGTTTTCAATTTTTGTCTCAAAAACATAGCTTATGAACTCTCATTGCAACAAACCCGTTGAGCTCGTTCCAATGAGGTGTCATAAGCTATGTTTTTGAGACAAAAATTGAAAATTTTTAGTAATTCATGAATTTATTTTGCCAGTATCACCTGCTACCCGCAATGGGTAAAGGTTTAAGAATGACCATTTCCAGCTACTGATACAGTATGATGATCATGAAAGTAAACAAGTATTCTAACACGTAACTTGAATGCTTTACTCTGTCTCATATAATTGATGTGAGTCAGTGTGACAATGTTTGCCTGTTTTGGAGCAAGTTTGTTCCTTTGTTAACCCATATAATACAGTAGTTCGAAAGTAACGGATAATCGATCAATTACTTTTTGGATCGATCAAAATGTTGATCATTGATTAATCGATTAACCGGTTAACCGTTTCAGCTCTAACCTTTTCTGAAACGTTCAGTATTGGAGGTTTTCCTTAAATTCGGAGGGAGTGCATTCCATTCCATAGTGAGGGGCTACAAAAGTGAATGATCCTTTACCCGAGGTAGATCTTATTCGAGGCATGACAGGAAGATTTTCCGAAGATGATCTAAGATTCCGTACCGGTTTGTGTAAATTGATAATCTGTTTTAAATAGGTGGGGAATTATCTCCGTAGATGGTGTTGTGTGCCATCATTAAAACTTTATATTTGATGCGAGACTGAACTGGTAGCCAATGCATGGATCTGAGGATTGGTGCAATGTGTTCATATTTTTTGTCGCCAGTAATGATCTTGGCTGTTGTATTTTGAATGCTCCGAAGCGGGTTAGTAGAAAATAAAGATTAAATAAAGAGAGTTGTAATAGTCCAATCGAGACAGGACCATAGACTGTATAAAAGTTTTTAGTGTGTTTTGATCAAGTAGTTTTCAAATTTTGTTGACGTTTCTAATCTGGAAACAGCAGTTTTTGCGCACTCTAATGATTTGGTTACCCAGATCAAAGCTATTATTAAAAGTATAACCAAGGTTCAGAGCAGTTTCGCTTAGGTTAACATTGACATCGCCTATTTTTATACAGTTGATCGCAGATTTGTCTAACTGATGTTTGGCACCCAAATGTAAAAATTCTGTCTTGTCATCATTTAGTTTGAGAAAATCTCTCCCCAGCCATTGCCTAATGTCCTCGATGCATGCCTCCAGTGCTGTTAAATAGGAGAGAGGTCGGCAGACAAATACAACTGGGTATCATCGGCAACCAGACGAAATTTTACAGAGTGCTTCCTGAAGAGACCACGAATGGTAAGGTATAAATTGTGAACAGTAAGGGTCCGAGTACTGAACCTTGTGGAACACCATATTTTAGATCAATAGGTTCAGAGAAGGTATCGCAAATTTTAACAGATTGCATGCGATGGCTAAAAGTAATCCAGTTGAGAGCAGAACCGCGTGTGTTGAGTCGTTTTTCTAAAGGTGACAAAAGAATCTGGAGGTCGATCGTATCAAAATTTGCTGCAGTCAAGTCAAGCAGCACAAATGATGTTAACTTGTGATCTTCCATCGAATTCAGAATGTCACTGCAAACAATAATTAAAGATGCTTCATGCTATGTATTGGCAGTGGCGTAGATAGCTTTTCGCTGGCGGAGGGGCAAGCCCAAAATTTTCCGACAGACAGAAAATTTTCCGACAGTGTAACAACAACAAAAACCCAAACAAACAGAAAGAATCTGTTGTTTACTGCAAAAATGTGCTGAAAATTGGGGTTTTTTTTACCCAAAATGGCATGTTTTTATCCCCAAAGCCAGTATTTTAATGTTATTAGGCATACATTCGCCTAAAAATGGTCCCCAAAAATTTCCGACAAAACTTCTGGAGGAGGGGGAGGCTCCGCCCCCCCCCCCCCCCGCTCCCCCCTTTTATCTACGCCACAGTGTATTGGTCTATATGCTGATTGGAATGTCTATTTGCTCAATGATTCGGGAAGAAACAACCTTTTCGGGGCCTTTGGACAAAAAACGAAGATTGGTGCTAGGTCTATAGTTTTTTAGAGTGTTAACATTCAGTCTAGGTTTCTTCATGAGTAGAATAACATGGGCGTGCTTAAACGCTGTTGGTACAACGTCAAGAGCTAGAGATGATGGGAAGAAGCTTGTCTAAAACAGTGCCGTTTTTCAACATGTTGGCAGTGGGTCGAGGGAACAAAGAACAAGTGGGGGATAAATTACTTAACTTCTTCCGAAGTTGATGATTGGATGTCATTTGAGGTGATATCAGAATCTGGTGAATTACCTTGATCACTGGTCTCTGTGTTTATGCCTGGATTTTCTATTCTTATTCGGATTTTCGAAATTTTATCTTCAAAAAAGTCAGAGAATCTACAGGCAAGCTTCTTTAGGTCAAGGAAATCGGTGTGCACGGAGTTAATTTATGCTACAAATGCAGCTGGTGTAAACATGATGAGTGAGTCTTGCCAGCACATTTTTTTATGGTCAGATTTAGAAATGAGATTTTCTCGTGTTCCATTAGAATTTTATGCACTTAATACTTTTGCATTGGGTTTCTTTGACGGGTATCATGCACGTATTGCTTAAAAATGATTGACAGGGTGTCTTCTAGGTCATGTAATCCGAATAAAGTAGTATGAGTGAAACATTGCAAAAAATGCATATTGTGAATTTTACATTATCATTATTTGAATTAATTTTGTAAGATAGAATATCAATTTTCAGCAAGAATAGAATCGGTTTAATTTCGTTGTCCACCCTTTATCACCACCGCGTGAAAATGTATCACACCTCCTTAACCTTTACAGAACGCACACGATATCAAAATTTATTATTTTAATTTTTTTTATTTATTTTTTCAAAAAACATCAACAAAACTATATCATGTGACCCCTCACTGGAACGAGCTCAATGAGCTCGTTCCAATGAGGGGTCACGTGATATGGTTTTGTTGACATTTTTTGAAAAATATATTTTATTTCAATTGCTCAATTTGTAAATTATGTGGGCGGATGCGGCCGATTCGTCGGGTAAAGGGTTAACCCAGCTCAATGAACCGAACAAATCTATCAGGCAGTACACATCTAGGGCAGTCGCTAACGGTAGTGAAAGGGGAACGACCCCCCCCCCCCCTCCCCACGCAGCAACAAAGAGAAGATATGACGGCGACTCCATTTTAGAACTTATTTGTCAACAAGATCTCCCTCTTCAGCAAGTTGTGAAATTTTCGTTGGGAATTGACAACCGTTACTTATTCACAATTTCTTTTTCGGCATTTGTTATCAACTGATTTTATCGTTTGATAACGAATGCCAAAAAGGGACTCTGCGAATAAGCAACGGTTGTCACGTCCTTAATTTTCGTAGCGACGCAAGAGCATTACAAAAACACTACTTCTGAATTTCCTCTTTAGTTTACTTACTTATTGGTGTTTAACGACACTTTCGACAGCCAACGTCAACTCGTGTCGGACATGTTTACGGGTGGAGGAAGCCGAAGAAACTGGAGAGAATCACCGAGCAACGGCGAGCAACTGTCAGACTCCCAACGTACTAACTCCACACAAGCGGGGTTAGCACTGGTTCAAGACAAATGACAAGACTTAGTGCATCGTCGTGCCGTACGCCTTAGTACACATCACCGCTGTGCTCCCACTTACTTACAGGGACATAGGAACCTTGGGACACGGGGGCACGTATTTCCCACACACTTTTTTCCAAAAATAGTTAGTTGGAGAGAGAGAGAGAGAGAGAGAGAGGGGGGAGGGAAGGAGAGAGAGAGAGCGGGAGAGTTTAGACAGCATAATCTTTTCTGATCCATCGCAATCTTATTGGAAATTAACAGGAAGGAGTGGAGAGAGAGAGAGAGAGAGAGAGAGAGAGAGAGGGGGGGGGGGTTAGGGCAGCATAATCGTTTCTAACCCATCATTGCTATCTTATTGGAAATTATCCTTCACCTAACATAGCTGCAGCAAATTAACCAATACAAGGCTAACATGACCTGAAATATCCTGATACTTTGTCAATAAATTGTACAAATATGGCTGCCAGTGGAACGGGCTCAATGAGCCGGTTCCAATGACATACATATTTGTAAGGTTTTATTGGTAAATATCGTTTATTTTTTCAAAATTCAGTTGGTGTTTTAAAAATTAAAAAGCTGTGATGACTAAAGTGTTAACATGTGTTATCAGTACATAACAGGGATTCAACCATAGTGGCCTCATAGGATCCTAGGACACTCATAGCAGGTATGGATTCTCGCAACCATTTTCACGAGAATTCAAATGAATTCTCCCTAATATTGATGAAATATAACCTCTTCAGATGCACCTTTCCAGATACACTTTCAATTTGAAAACTATCTAATCAAATAAATGTGTAATTAGTGTAGTTTCCGCAAATTCATATTCCATTATTTACATCTTGACTACAATGTCCGATTTTCAAGCAATATGCCAGGGATCCTTCAAACCTCTTTGTGAAAAGTTCCGGGGCTCATGCCACTGGGAAAATTTACGTCAGGAGGGCTTCAGTTGGAAATTTGTTTTGGAGGGGAAAACCACACAAAGACAAAGAAAGTTTACATTCGGATTGAGCAGAGAGCATTAAGACCGATACCTGAGCAACTGCATGTGTACAAGTTTTGTAAAAAACAGTCACATGGAATCATGTTCACGCAGTCCCTCTAGTCTCCATTAAACTGTTCATATACTTTCAAAGAAGTACTTGTCATTTGCCTTTGAATTAAGAGACTGCGTTGGGCAAGCAATTCAAATTTAATGTACAATTCGTGTCTTCAACTGGGTTGTTATAAGGCCTTAGAAAACCAAGGGTTTTCTGGGGGCTTATGACTACCCAGTTCAGGGTATCAGATGTACATTCCTGAACTGGGTGGTCATAAGGCCTCAGACAACCAATGGTTTTCTGAGAGTTTATAATTACCCACTTCAGGGCACCAGTTGTCCTTTACCCAACGTAACGGCCAAAACCGGCCAGCGCTATTCTCAAAAATCGCCAATAAATTTTCATTATATTTTCATTTTTTGTCTCTAAAACATAAGTTATGACCCCTCGTTGGAACGAGCTCGTCGAGCTCGTTCCAACGAGGGGTCATAACCTATGTTTTTGAGACAAAAAATGAAAAAAATTAGTTATTCAAGAATTTTTTTTTGCAAGTGTCGTCTGCTTTTCATGTTAGGTAAAGGGTTAAATGTTTTGTTTGGGTGGGAACTGAGATTAGGAAGTTTGGGGTTATGAATTGGGAAAAATCGTGCTCAAATGTTATTGGGAAAGGGGACTGTATTCGGCCCCTTTAGATACACAAAATCGGGCAACGGCGGGCAACTGTACCAGGAGAGAACCACCGAGCAACGGCGGGCAACTGTATGCTGATCGCATATCTACTTATTATTTATTATTATATATTGGGAGTTATCGACACTTTCGACAGACAATGTCACCTCGTGTCGGGTAGTTTTACGGGTGGAAGAAGCCGGAGTACCAGGAGAGAACCACCGAGCAACGGCGGGCAACTGTCAGACTCCACAACGTATTAACACCTCACAAGCAGGGTCAGCATTGGTTGAAGACAAGTGCATCATTGACGTGCAGTATACGCCTTAGGACACAGCGCCACCGTGCCCCTGCGTGGGCAATCGGGATTAAGTAGAGGCACATTCACATATACATTGTATCAAATCATCATTGGCTGTCTTGATCACAGTCTTGGCTTCATGTCGATGCGCATCAGATAGGATTCGCAGTGTATCTGAATTTCTGTCTAGTCGTGCAGTGTTTTTCGGTTTTCCCGTTTGTCGGCTTGAACAAACTTCTTTGTGCCTTTTCATGTTAAACTTTCGGGAAAATGTTTTTCCACAGAACTCGCAGTTATGAATTGCCATTTATCTAGTGACTAAAGTGATTTTTTTGATTTGATTGGTTGATAGATACGTGGTATGAGACCATATTCTTTGAAACCCACGATATACGTCCGCCCAGCCACTGACAAATTTCCCATACCCAGTGGAAGCCTCGTTCCGAAATCTATAAATTGTCCATACCCCGTGGAAGACGCGTCATTCCAGTTTTACAGTGTACATGTATTATATTTTATTTTTTTATTTCCAAAATATAGCTCATGACCCCTTATTGGAATGAGCTTGTCGAGTACCCTCCAATGTGGGGTTCATAAGCTATGTTTTTGAGACAAAAAGAAAAAAAGAAATTCAATAATTTTTTTTATACTAGTCATATCGGCATATTTTCACAATAACTCTTTTGCACAAAAATTCCACAGAAACCTGTATGGCTCAACAATGGAAGATAAAAGATCTCATGCTGTGTGTGTTCACACATGAAATAGATTGTACTTCTAAAACGGAAAGTCAATAGATAAATTCGTTACCCCGTGTCTGATCACGTGGTTCGGGGTTTTGCCTACCCGAAGCCAGCCGTATTGGGTGAATACGTCGATGGTGCACCGGTATTCACCCAATGCCAACCCTGCTTGTGTGGAGTCAAGTGTGTTGGGGAGTTGATAGTTGCTCGGTGGTTCTCTCCGAGTACCCCGGCTTCCTCCACCCGTAAAACTGTCGTGGTCACGATTAACCATTGTGCAGAAATATGTGACCTTAATCACCAATAAATAAATAAATAAATAAACAAATTGAATGTAACACTTAAATGGAAACTGGCGAGATTTACTTACCGTTATAACAACGTACAATATTTACAGTTTGAAGAACCGTGATATTCCATTGAAGATTCAATTCGAAATCATCTGCCTCATTTGATTCGAGACTCGAGTCGACCCAACATTCGAGATTCACAGGTCCATATTGCGTACCAGAAAATTCAACTAACTTACATAACTATTAAATTTATTTCCAGTAAAATACAAAGATTTTAGTAATACTAAGAAACATAACAATAATACATTTTTTGTAAATTCTCACCGGTAACGTGAAGACATTTAAAATAAGTGTCATTTTACTGAATACTAATTGGATGAACATTCCTAATTCCATTAAGCATGGATAATGATGTAACATTTTAAGAAGAGATATAGAATATACCCATAGTAGCTTGGTGTACCAGATGTTCACCACGAGTGGTGAAGTGGTTTTAACCGCGAGCCTTTGGCGCGCGGTTAACACCACTTCACCACGAGTGGTGAACATTTGGTACACCAAGAGGCTTTGGTTATATTTTATTTATACCATGATCGTCAGATTATTAAGAGTTGCTATTATTTTTTCTCGATTTTACTGAGCAGGAGCCGTACATACGTGCGAATTTGCTTTTGTTTACATGAGCAACGGTTGTTGGTACTTTACGCTGTCAATTTTATCACCAAAACTAAACAGAAAAAGAAGCAGGGCCTTTTTCATTTTAATAACATAATAACATACTGTTTCGAGTTATGGATGCTTTATTAACACGAGACAATGCATGTTTGTTAATTTTTGGCATCTTGTGAGGTAAACCCATTTAAAAACGTAAAAAATAATTGCCACTTCCATTTCACTCTTCACGAGGCGACGTGCGATAAATTTAGACAAGTTTGCATTTAGGTCGACGTCACCAGAGGTCAACGGGGACGTAGTCCTACTGTTGGTGCAAATTCTTACTATTGAAATCCCATTGCAGGCGTGTTCATCACGATTGGTGTGTAAAGCTAAAATTTATGTCATAGGCTTTTCATATATAGTAGAATAGGTAATCATGGTATAAGATTTTAGTAATACTAAGAAACATAACAATAATACATTTTTGTAAATTCTACAAAGTTGCGAATATGATAACAAATGAATAGAGGCACCGGTAATGTATAGACATTTAAAATAACTGTCATTTACTGAATTCTAATTGGATGAACATTCCCAATTCCACTGAGCATGGATGATGATGTAACATTTTAAGAAGAGATACTGGCTTCCGGTGGGTCGTTCCTGTGTGATAAGAGTGTAAACTTTTCGACAATTTGACGATTACATTATACTGTTGAATCTCGTAGTTACAGTACATCACTGATTCACTCGACCGTTGATCAGCTCGGACGCTCACTGGACTCTCCGTTCGCACCACTTATTACAGTCAGAATGATTCTTCCACACAAATTACTGGGCATGCTAAACTGCCTGAACGCAACCAACACCAGAGACTGGTCCATCTACGTCTCCGGTAATACCTGCCAGGTGATACTGGACTTTCAGATACCACCTGGAACGGCGCCAAGCCCCCCCCCCCCCCCCCGGCCAGAAACCAAAGAAGCCAGCAGCCAGACCATCGGCCCCTCTGGGGAGTGGTAGTACCTTAGCCCAATCGGGCTCTGGTCCACACCCAGAGGACCCTGAAAAGGCCAAGTGCAAGAGGAAGAAGAAAAGCCCATCCACTAAGCGCCTGGATGCCAAGCACCTAGAGGCCTGGAGAAGAAAGTCTGAAGAAAGCAGCAAAGAGAAGGAAGAGGAAATGGAAATCCACTCCCCCATCCAGACGGAAAAAGCAGCACCAGACACCACCCAACCATCAAATGCCTCCACCTCCAGTTCCATCTCAAGCTTGGACCCCCACGCTGAAGCGGAAGACGAGGAAATAAGCAAGCTTGCCCACGAACGGGAAAACCAGATCGTGGGCAGTGAAGAAGATGAAGAGTCAGTGCCAACAAAAGAGTCCTTGGATAAGCAGATGGCAGAACTCAGAAAGGAAACGGATAGACTGCATGCCAACGTCGCTTTTGCATACGCACTAGCACAAAACAGGATGACACCGCAACCTCCATCGCCAATAATCAAAGAATCGCCTCCTCCATCTCCAAAGAAGAAACGGAGGAAACACAAGAAATAGGAAGGACGGCCATCCGAGCGGCCACCAGTCCACTATGGGCAGTACGAATACGAAAAATAAAAAAACACCGACATCCATCCACTTATTGGACGCACGTCGCATCCCCAAGTGCAGAATCTTTCGGAGACAATAATATTATTATTGTTTTACAGCACAGTCGCAATCGGCTGTACCCGGTGCTTCATCAATTAAACTGCTGATGATTATTCCTATAATTTGTATTTCGAATCTAATTATATTGAACTATTTCTCCTCCTTTGGCAAGGGCGAGAATTTCGAGTTATCTCCCGTCATTTTTCACGCAATAAAGCGCACGCAGACTTATTTCACATGTAATTGTCTCCAAGGGGGAGAGGTATTATTTGTCGCAAGGTCACAAATAGAGAAAAAAGACCACTTTTCAAAGTTAAATGGAACCATTAAAACAATAACATATTCAAAATATGTTTATAGAACAAAGAAAATTAATTTTTGCTTTAAACAAATCTATGTCCGTCCAAATTTTCTCATCAGTATTTAGTACATGTTTAGGACTTTGAAGTTACCCCCCCCCCCCCCCCCTCCTCAGTCTAACAAATTATAATAAGGTGATGCACTGGGGGAAAGGTGAAGATTTTTTTTAAAATTGAACCATTAAAAACTAATTTTAACAAAACGTATTTGATGCCATTTCAAAAAGTATGTTATAAAATATTTGATCACATATCCTCCGTCCATTGTGTAAAAAAAAAATTAAATTTGTGGCAAATGAAAGTTTTTCATTTTTCTCCTGTCGATCGCTATAGTAATTTAGATTGGTATCTTTATAACTGTTTACACGCATGCGCATTCAGGGGAGTAAAAATAGTTCAATATGATTATTGCATCGTGGAAATATTGCCCACCCGTAGAAAGTGATCAGTCCACGGCGGCCGTACTGTAAGTCAGCTTGATTTCATAGCTCTCTCATTTTAATTTCATTCAGAATAAAGTGAAAAGATCACCATTCGTCGGGGGAGTCGTCAAGATGATCGATTGGGGAAGGGGGGGGGGGGGGTAAACCCAATTTGTCATGACTCAAGACCCGACTGAAGACATATATCAACTACCTTAACCCTTTACCCACGTAACGTCAAAACAAGCCAGCGCTATTCACAAAAATCGCCACTAAATTTTCATTATTTTTTCATTTTTTGTTTAAAAAAAATAGGTTATGACCCCTCTTTGGAACGAGCTCGTCGAGCTCGTTCCAATGAGGGGTCATAACCTATTTTTTTGGAGACAAAAATGAAAACAAATAATTATTCAAGAAGTCTTTTTGCAAGTGTCGTCTGCTTTTCGTGTTAGGTAAAGGGTTAAGAAAATCTTGTCTCGTAAGAAAATACATGATGGCAAGGCTGAGCCAATCTTAGTCTCCACTTCAGACAAAAAAGAGAAGGGCTGAAAAATTGGGGGGCACACACCACCCCGGATGTGTGTGACAGCAACCCCTACCCCACCTCTGCGTAGTTACGCCCCTGCCATTCGTCACACCTTGTCAATATTCAGAGGTTTCTGTTCTTACCTGGAGAAATACACTGTCTCTAGCAGGCCCGTAACTATACTGCACAAAAGACTATTGAGATTCAGTGTAAGACATGAAACCAAACAGTTTCAGAAGAAAATGTTAATTTTTGAGATGGTCTATGTACACTCTTGGCCATCACGGCTGCCATTTGGCAGATCAGAGGCAGTGCTTTGAAAATCACATATTTACCAGTAACATGTATTGAATAATATATCTGTTAATTACTTCTAAATTCTAAATTTATACAACTAAAGTAAAATGCAAAGATTTTAGTAAAATTAAGAAATTTAACAATAATACATTTTTTTGTAAATTCAGTAAAGTGGTAAATATGATAACAAATGAATATAAGCACCGGTAACGGAAATATAAATGGGTGTGTTAACACTTTATCATATGTACATGGGTGTGATAACACTTTTATCAAATATATATGGGTGTGTGATTACATTCTTATCCAATGATGTAAAATATTGATTGCATGATGGAGGGAGAGGTTTCAAAAATCAAGTTTTATGTCTCCACACAACTAATATCCAATAGAAATAATGATTTTGGTGCCATTTTATTTCATTGAATTTACATGAAAATGGTCTGAAAAACCAATTTCATGTAAATTTAAAGAAATAGAAAGTTGTAGTTGAGCAAGAAGGAAAAAACTGAAATCAGATAACCACCACCCCGGAGAATATAGGAGTCAAGGCTATGAAGTGACACCCTATCTTAATGGTGAGGGGTGGGTCTGTCCCGACTGAAGAAATATATCAATTACATTAACCCTTTACCCAACGAATCGCCCGCATCCGCCCGCGTAATATGCAAATTCAGCATTTGAAAAAAATATTATTTTTAAAAAAAAATTCAACAAAACCATATCATGTGACCCCTCGTTGGAACGAGCTAGTCGAGCTCGTTCCAACAAGGGTCAAATGATATGGTTCTGTTGAAATATTTGGAAAAATTTAAAAAAATGATATTTAAAATAATAAATTTTGATATCGTCTGCGTTGGGTAAAGGGTTAAGAAAATCTTGTCTTGTAAGTAAGTACCTGATGGCAAGCAAGAGCCAATCTAAGTCGCCACTTCAGACAAAAATATAGGGGCTAAAAAATTAGGGGGTAGGACCCCCTCCTCCCCAACCCACGTAGTCACACCCTTACTATTCGTCATACCTTATCAATGTTCGGAAGTTTCTGTTCTTACCGGCAAAATTACACTGTCTCGAGCAGGCCCGTAACTATACTGCACAAAAAACTATTGAGATTCAGTGTTAGACATGAAACCAACCCAACAGTTTCAGAAGAAAATGTTAATTTTTGAGATGGTCTATGTGCACGCTTGGCCATCACAACTGTCAGTAGGCAGGTCATGGGAAGTGTTTTGAAAATAACATATTTACTAGTAACATGTATTGCATAATATATCTGTTAATTACTTCTCACTTCGAAATTTATTCAACTAAAGTAAGATGCAAAGATTTTAGTAAAATTAACAAATTTAACAATAAATTAATACACTTTTTTGTAAATTCAGTAAAGTGGTGAATAACAAATGAATATAAGCACCGGTAACGAAAATATACATGGGTGTGATAACACTTTTATCAAATATATCTGGGTATATGATTACACTCTTATCAAATGAAGTGAAATATTGTTTCCATGATGAAGGGAGAGGTTTCAAAAATCGAGTTTTATGTCTCCATACAACTAATATCCAACAGAAATAATGATTTTGGTGGCATTACATTTCATTGAATTTACATGAAAATGGTCTGAAAGATTAATTTCATGTAAATTTAAAGAAATAAAAAGTTGTAGTTGAGCAAGAAGGAAAAAGTGAAATCAGATAACCCTCTCCCCCACCCCCGGAGAATATAGAAGTCGAAGCTATGAAGTGACACCCTATTTTAATGGTGAGTGGGTGGGTCAAGTTTGTGATGTTTCCACCATCGCATTTGTGGTACGCGATTACGCTTTGCATCTGTTTTAATCGGACATCTTATGACCTACCACCTAGAGGCATGGCGAAGGTGGTTTAGGGGTGACACCACACACTCCCCAATAGTTTTTCCAGTCAAGATAGTTATCATATACTTTGTAACAAGACAAGATTTGATACTTTCCCAAAGAGTAGGTCTGAAAACGATGCACTTAAAATGTTCAGGTGCTGCACCAGAATATTCCTCTTATCTGCGTAAAGCTGACGTACTGTTGCCACCGTGACCTCTACCAGCGTCGGTGGCTCTATCAAAAGCCTTTCTATGACTTTCAGCTCAGACATATCGATAGGTCAACCTACACTTTTTTAAAACACCAAACATCCCGATCCCTAATGGGGCCCGGGCTCCGGGTCAGTTGCCCGTCCCCTTAACCCCCCCCCCCCCCCCCCCCCCCCGCTCCATTATTCGGCACTAGTGGGAATGTTTAATCATCATAGTCGGGATAAATCAAGTTCACACCGCACCTAACCGGTCATCTCCCCGAATCCCCTAATTGCACTCCGCAGCCACATCTCTAGAAATTAATTAAGGTTAATTACATACTCATAAACCCCTCTACCATCGTTCAACACCAACCAACACTTCCTGCGTGACCCTGTATGCTACTTCATAATGTCCAAGAATGGCAAACGTGAAAAACAAATTATAAACAAATACTTATCTGTGTGGAGTGGAAAAAGGGACACTCCCTCTGATAAAAATATTTTTAAAAAGTTATGTTTGGTGTTTTTGTTTAAAAAAATACTTTTGAAGCAGGCTCGTTAGAAATTACAATCACCCAAATGCTGATGCAATACAAAATTAAAAGCAGCAGGAAAGACAACTAATTAACGTTAACCCTTTACCCAACGTAACGGCCAAAACCGGCCAGCGTTATTCTAAAAAAACGCCAATTAATTTTCATCATATTTTTCATTTTTTGTCTCAAAAACATAGGTTATGACCCCTCGTTGGAACGAGCTCGATGAGCTCATTCCAACGAGGGGTTATAACCTATGTTTTTGAGACAAAAAATTAGCTATTCAAGAATTTTTTGGCAAGTGTCATCTGCTTTTCGTTAGGTAAAGGGTTAATGTAACTCTGTAAGATTATGTTTCTTCATTGTATGTCATTAACGTTGATTACAAGGCACGATACACAATACAACAAACTAAATTAGAATAAAAATGTTGAAAATTATTATGTTTTGATATATAAAATAAAAAAATGAGATTATGTATTGGCATACGTAGTACATGTCATGAAAAATACATTTCACTTATACATTTCCCATATCCCACCCCAATCAAGAAATAGGTACAAACCGCCCGTTATTTCAGAGATAAAAACAGTATTTTTTTTGTTTCTTCTTTCAGAGTAACAGGAACTTTTCCTAGAACAAAAAGGCACATTTCAGTGGGAAGAAGCTTGGTAAGTTCGTTATAGTTTTCTGTAATAAGATATGCTTTGAAAGACAAAGTAAATAAAGTTTTCTGTTGTGTGTTTTTTAACAATAGCAGACTAGCCATATCAATCACCGAGATATTTCATCATCCTCTCCTCTTTTTGGGGGTCTTTACCCCCTCAACTAACTACTTGAAGGATACTGCACTGAAACAAATGTTTGTTAAAATTACGGTAGACGTACCAGCAACCAGGGGCCAATACTATAAAGCTTTTACAATTGTATTTTCTAGAACTGTATTTTCTAGTTATGACTTTAAATGGGTTGAAATGAACCATTAACATTTTCAAAGATGTGGCAATTTGCCACTTGGCAAATTGTCACATCTTGCTAATGATTCATTTTAGTCAGTTATATTAATAGGTAGAAAATACAATTCTAGAAAATACAATTGTAAACGTTTTATAGTATTGGCTCCAGTTGCCGTTACTTCTGCGATACATTTTAGAGTAATGACTATTTCTTGGATACTGATAGAGGAATGTTTGAAAAACAATAAAGGGAAGTTTTTTTTTGGAATGAACGCATTTAACTCATTAATAGAGGAGATCAGAATTCCTCATATTGGGTCACGTGGGGGCATTAATTGCCTTTGCTTGAAAAAAAAACATCACACAAACAATAATAAACAGGTGCAATCCAGGAGCCAATACTATAAAACTTTTACAATTGTATTTTCTAGAATTGTATTTTCTAGTTGTGTCTATAAAAGGGTTAAAATGAATCATTAACAGAATTCCCCACATTGGGTCACGTGGGGGGGGGGGGGGGGGGGGGGGGGGGAGGCATTACTCACCTTTGTTTCCATAAAAAAATCACTCAAACAATAATTAACAGGTACAGTCCAGGAGCCAATACTTTACAGTTGCATTTTCTAGAATTGTATTTTCTAGTTATGACTTTCTAGGGGTTAAAATGAATCATTAACATTTTCAAAGATCTGGCAATTTGCCAGCTGGCAAATTGCCATATCTTTTCAAATACAATTGTTTCATTTTAGTCAGTTATATTAATAGGTAGAAACTATTTTATGGAAAAGTTTTATAGTATTGGCTCTGGTCAGAAAATGATAGGCGTGAACTCGATTGAGCATCATATTAATAGAAGATATTGACATATTATGCCCTCGATAATTTGTGTTAAATTTAACTTTTACAGTAAGTATCAATTGTAATATTATTAATAATATCGTAAATCTGAATTGAAAACAAAACGTTAGGTTAAGAACACATTGAAATGTGTCTGTGTACAGTCTGAATCTAGTTGCACATCTCCATTGCCTTGCAAAGCGAAACTGAGCTACCATTTCGAAAGTTCAACATTTGAAATACATTGGTATAAATAAAGTAGTACTGTCAATACCTGTGCCAGACAATTTTGCACAGTTGAGTTATACGTTATTTTTTTATTGACGGTAACTACCATCATTGGCTCCCTATTTCGCTCCACACGTTTATTGTTTTGAAAGCAAATGTGATGTGTACCCACTCCAACGTGACCCAACATGAGAAATGCTGATAAAGTCTATTCCTGCCTGGGCAAAATCAATCATCCATCGCCAGTGTTATCTTGTTTTTGAAGAGTCAATTTTTCAGGTAGACGAATTAATATCTTTAACCTGCAGCCATACCTGTAGCTAGTTCAATGCTGAAGGGTTAATAAATATTATAGTTAATAAAATTATTGCATAAATTTAAGCATTGTCATTTTTCTATCAATTATATGATAAGGCTACACACTGATGTCAACATACCAAACATATGGCAATGGAAATATTTCCCATAATGCAATGGAATTTACCAAATGCCTTGATTGGAAGAGCTCAAATCCTATTTGCATTATGGGAGAAATATGCAGGTTGAAATGTTGACAACAGCGTGCCGAGGTTGAGCTTTGAAGCCTGGTAGTATATTCCATGTCAGTTCAATGGCAGCAACTGGAAGAGTTATTATTATTATTATTTGGGGGTAGATCAATTCATATCAATATTCAATATTGATTGGTCTAACCCACACATTCACTTAGTAGCCATTCTACTTAACTCTTTACCGAACATGAAAAGCAGACGACACTTGCAAACAAAATTCTTGAATAATTTTTTTTTCAGGTTTTGCCTCAAAAACATAGGTTATGACTAGGGCTGTCACGATTTTTTTAATCTAGGAATCGATTAATCGTCGCAATAATCGATTAATCGTACCTAGATGACTCCCTCTCTCTGAAGTCGATAAAAAATGAAGTTCAAGTCAGTTGACCTACCTCCGGTAAACAACGAAGACGATCCTCTTTTGGGTACATTCAAAGCTTTGATGTTCTGAACTTTTGAACCATCAGTGTAATAATCAAGACCGGCCGGCAGTTGCGAACTTCGCAACTGTCGACCGGTCTTGATTATTACACTGACGGTTCAAAAGTTCAGAACATCAAAGCTTTGATGAATGTACCTGAAAGACAAAAGCTCCAATGGCTTCTTGGGGTTTAACATCGATGTTCTTAACTCTTTACCTTTAGAAACAATAGTTTTTTCATCAAATTTTCTTTTAATTATTAAACGCCTAATGCGGGATACAATTTACCGATTATTCGACAACGAAAAATACTAATCGATTTCGCCGTTACCGATCAACAATCCATTAATCAATTAATCTTGACAGTCCTAGTTATTACTCCTCATTGGAACGAGCTCGTTCCAAAGAGGGATCATAACCTATGTTTTTGAGACAAAAAATGAAAAAATAATAAAAATTAATTGGCAGCTTTTGTGAATAGCGCTGGCCAGTTTTGGCCGTTACGTTGGGTAAAAGGTTAATGAAATTATGAGGTATCATGTTCCTGGACCAGAAAATCGGGCTTACCCATTCGAAGGGTTAATACTCAAATACGTGGTTAAATACAAAAGTAAATAGTTATGGTCTACGTGTCAGATATCTCCATAGTTTGTTGACCCATGCTGTGTGGAACTTTTCTTGGTACAAAGATCTTTAAAAGGTCGTACTCTCTAGAATTGTTTCCAATATATTTCTCATCTTTATAACCTGAATAATGTAAAGGCTGTGACTGTTAGCTGTATATCCTGATGGTGAACACGACATGTTACTGCAAATAGACTTCCTCCTGGTGGTATATTTGTTTTCTGATCGTCTACCCTTTGGGTTGATGGACACACCAGCGATGGTTGAACAACTTAATACTTAACGTTTCATTATTCATAAAAACAACATCAAGTCTCGTCCACAATATTGTTGTATTAAGATTTTTCATTCTCCGCTTCTATGGGTTAAGTGGTCTGGTGAATAAAAAAAATGCAATATTTTAATCATGAAAGAAAATAAGAAGGAATGTAAGACATTTTTGCAAGATGCTGAAAATGAAACAAGACATAATAGAACATGCACGTAAAAACGTGATGCTCGTTTGTACGATAAAAATGGAGTTCTCAAAAGGTTTCAACATGGTTTTGGTTCAAGTCCACTTTATCAGATCACTGAGTATGATAGGTTTGATTTGTTGTTTTATTTCTAACACCAAATGACTATGTTCTCTTAACTGGCAGAGTGCTAAATTTTATTTGGCCAACAAAATTTGTTCACATGTCTTTGCCTTGTTACAATTTATAGGAGAGTGCCTGTGGGCACTCTCCTATAAATTGTAACAAGGCAAATCTTAACAGACTAAATAATATCACTTCAAAGACAATATGAAGCACAGCCACTGAATTTGAAGCCTTTAAGTTGCAGTACCTGCACTTCAGAATAAAGCCCAAATATGGACTTCCAGCACTTTACTAGTTAATGCATATTGTTAGTTATCAATGTATATGTCAAGGAATATGGAACTTGACACTGCTTTCAGTGCCGTATTAACCCATGGCCGGGCCCTTAGGCTTTTAGATACTTCGCGACCCCCTCCGACACTTCAATCTTTCACCCCACGACAGCTGACAGCCTGACCTGGTACGGTAGGCAATATGCCGCAGTACATAGCTCTATATCCATTTTGCGGGTCTCCTAAAGAATTCTACTCACAACTTGATATATTATTTAAATAAGCATTAACATAATGTACTGTATAAAGATATATATATAGTATACTTATGAGAGTACATAAATGGATAAATACATATGTACATGTATCGTTGGTAACAGTGCCTCAGCTAAATAAAAAATTGGTGGGCCCCCTGTCCCTGCGGGCCCCTGGGCTTCAGCCTAGACAGCCTTATGAATAATACGTCCCTGACTGTTTTGAAAACTGATACACGTTGAGGTGCAGTGCAGTTGTCACACCCCTTAGAATATATAGACAATAGGTCACTGTTCGGAGTCTAGTACGATTTTTATCCTCAAGTGGGGGTGCGGAGGATTAGCCTCTGTGAAATAATCCATGTTGCCCATGAGAGGATAAAATCGTACTCAAATCCGAGCAGTGAACTTTTGTATTTATTTTATTTTCTCCTTATTTGTTGTTTTCCCAAAACAACCCTTTATAACTGATTTGACTCTACCGATTTGTAAACAATAAAACAAGTCCATCATCACTGGAATACGGAGTGGAATACGAAGCTGGGAGCGGAATACCATTTTCGGTGAGTGTGAATGGGAATACAATTTGTTTTGGGGGAAGAAAAATGAATGAAAATAAAATAAATCATAAATATAGCGCGACTTGGAGTTGACCTCAAGTAAGAATTATCTATACTGAGTCAAAAAAAGAAAGTATAATAAACATTGAGGAGCAATTTTTTTAGTATTATCGACTTTAATCCCAAACAAATTATTGTAAATTCATATTTCGAGCCCAGCTGAATGAATTTGCATAATTTCATGTTCTTACTGTTGCCAGCATCACGTCAGGACGTCGCAATTCAGACATGGGGTGAAATGAAAAGTTCACACATGCAGTCAATAGCGTGTATGTCCACCGTTTGCCACTTGGATGGCAAGACATCGACGGCGCATGAACCTGATAAGTCTCTGGATGTCACCCTGTGGTATTGCGTTCCACTCCTGCCTTAGAACATTACGTAAACCACCTAACAATCTGAAGATCATGAAGTCGTACCTGACAGTCCACTTGGTCCCAAAGATGTTCGATTGGCAACAAATCTGGTGACAGTGGGGGGCCAGGGAAGATGTTCGATGCTCTGCTCCTCAAGAAAGTCACGACAGATACGCGCCACGTGACATCGGGTATTGCAATCCGACGTTAGCGTTGAACAACGTGACAACAACAGCATTAAGAATTTCGTCCCTATATCACTGTCCATTCAGATTACCATCGATGAAGAACGACTGCGTTCGATGGTGCAAGGAAATTCCTGTCCAAACCATTACACTAACCCCGCCAAAATGGTCGCATTCCCACAAGCAAGCATCAGAAAACCGTTTTCCTCATCGACGATACACTCTTGCCCTACCATCGGCGCACTGTAGACAAAATCATGATTCATCACTAAAAAAAATTGTGCTCCAGTGCTGCTGAGTCCAGCGAACACGCTAACGTACCCATTCCATTCTGGCGGTACGATGACATTGGGTAAGGCTTGGTCCGTGGTATGGACGCCTACTTCTGATGCCGTGTTCAGCGAGTCTGTTGCAGACAGTTTGTGCACTGATTCTATTGTTAGTTCTATCAGGAGTAATTGCTGCTGTCCTCGTCGCCGGTAGGAAGCGATCCCGCAAATGAGACATCCTGATGTGTCTATCTTGAGCAGGGGTCGTAACTCTTGGTCAACCTGAATGCGGCCGGTCACCAGTAGATCCAGTGGTTCTATACCTTCCAATGAGATGGTAAATAGTGGCCACAGTGACTCCGAACTCATCAGCGAGCTCATCTGGAGGTATCCCAGCCTTCTGCAGACCAATGGCACGCAACCTCTGAATTTCAGTTAACCTTGGCATTTTTAAAATATCGGAAGACAAAAACTAGCATGTTTTGTCAATAGCCCAGGATCTCTAGCACAACATAACACAAAGAAAATCATCGGTCACCCATTCAATTTGACATTCTCGGGTAGCATGTGCTATTTTGAAATCTGTGGCAAAATTGTAGACGGTTGGGTGGACAACAACAACATGTCATTAAACTTTTTGCACGAGTTCTTGTCCACAAACATGTAACATTAGAACTATTATATTTCATTCTTTGTGCTATTTTTCACATTTGTGTCTATTATAATTTCTTTCTTGACTCAGTATATGATCATGGATCGCTATTTTGGCAGAGACAATTTATTACAATTACATTGTTAATGTAGTTATACGTTTTGGGTCCAAATACTCAATTCCCATTGGTCAGGTGGATGAAAACGTCATGACCAAATGTAATTCATTTTCCAATGAATACATTTGGCCGAACTTTGACCCGCATTTACGGTACAGCGCAGCTGACAGAATGTAATTCTGGCTGTGTTTGAGCGGGTTTTTAACTTTTAATGCCTCTCGCAGTGATCAACTCCACTGCTGTTTCTTTGGTGACATTTCCCAACCGTGGCATAAAGCCTGTTACTAAAATACTCGTTTCCATTTCTGTTCAAGTTAATAATTTGTGATATCTTTAACAACTTACAAGAAATGTCAATCGACAGTATGAAATTAGTTCAGTGATTTTATTCTTGAACTTACTGTCGTTTCATAGGTGATTATAGTTTACTGATATGTTAAATAAATTGCTTTGAACATTCAAAGTTTCGTTGCGAACGACGGCAATTTAACAAATTTGGGTCAATGCCGAAAACCGGCGCTCAACTCAGTTGTGCGCTTTGTCTTTTGTGTGAGGGTGGTTTTTCGCCTTGTTCATTCGTACTTGTTTTATTTTGTCTTTTCTGTCTTTTCTGCTTTGTTGTTTGGTAAAAAGTAGTTTAAACAATTACGGAATGTAATTATAAGAATTGAATGCAATTTTTGTAATCTTTATTGGAGTATGAGCGTGTGGGAATGGGTACATATCGTATGAATCCCTGTCTGTTGTCAATGACCTTCACAAGACAGATATTTTCATCCTTGAACTTAGAAATAAAGAAACATACTTCTGGAACAAATCTTTTAAAAGATTTCAGTGTGTTTCACTGGTCGAATGTCTGAGAATATTCTATGGCTAACTTCAGAAAGTATATATTGCACGGTAACAGAGCACAATTATTCTTAAAAACTCTCAATAGATAAAACTATAGTATATAGTATATACTTCTCAGCCAATCAGATGAAGGGAATGTCACCTAAAATATAATATTTACAGACAAAAAGTTTATTTCCTAACAAACTTCCGTCACTTTGAAGCGAATTTCATTTCAGTAGAAGGGAAATTTACCCATCCTGTTTTGTTTGATGGAGTCATTCGAGCTCGGGTAACCAAAATATTAAGGGTTATATTTTGGGGTTTTTCATAGCAAGATGAATAAATCATAAAATAATAAGACAGGACACAAACAGAGTGGAGTGTGGGGAACTGGAATCAATGATCTGAGGTGGAGCTTTTCTTGCATTTCACATGCACCGAAGGTGCATGTGAAATACAGGAAAAACTCCACCAGAGGGTCATTCAGTCCTAGCTGTTCCCTGTATTCTAACTGAGTTTTTGTTCTGAACACAATTAAAACTGAGTTAATTGAATGAAGCTGCTATTTTAAAGAAAAATATCACCTTCGGCGGTTTGATTACACTTTTGCTTAATGCTGTGTTGTGTCAAAACATTTTATTCACATCACTAGTTACTCAGACATGTAACGTCCAATCAGATATGTTCTTACGTGACATTCTTATGGGTAATCCAGATTCCACATGTGGTGTATCTAGCACATTTTCCACTCTCTGTATTGTGTCATATAACACTGACTATAAACGTATACAATCGTAGTAGAATGATCTCTTTTGATTTCTTTTGAATAATCAACTGGCCTCTTTGCACTGGGCGAAGGAGATAAAAATGGATGTTTAGTGAATTTGCACTGTGTGATAAAACAACAGAAGAAAGCCAACAAAGTTTGCTCAATTACATTCAAAAGAAACAATGTGATTTATAACGCGACATTAGAATATAATTTTATGAGTTACCACGTGATATCATATTCTGATTTCTATAACTTTTCTGGAAATTAATCTACCTATTCGTGTTTTCACACACTGATCTTAATCAAAGTGTAAATATCCCAAAAGGGTATAATGACATTATTTACATTGTATTTTTCAGCCAATCGGGTGACTAGATTTCAGCCTATCCTGAAATAACACTGATTTCCCAATGCAGCACTTATAACATACCTGGTGCTTGACTCTTGACATGGAGTTTATTGATCTATATTTTTTGAGGCAAATCTACACGGCTGGGCATGCCTTCCTGAAAATGACCACAGATAAAGCGACAGATAAGCAAAGACAAGTGATAGAGGAAAGAGATGCTCTCTGCTGAAGTGATATATATATATATGTGTGATCACATATACAATACACGGAGAATGATTATCACTAAAAGACCTACGGGTGAGGTTTCCACCAAGACATTAACTGAAGCATACGAACCATAAATATAGTTTCAACCAGTGGACCTCCAGGTTAAAGACTGCCCATAGTTTTTGTGTGGCATTCACCAAATTTGAGAGTTATTGTCCAAGATGAATCTTAACACTCTGTCACTGATGTCAAAACATTAAAATTTTAACGTGCATTTTTGGCCACAATGCAACTAAAAATTTAACCAATTCAATACTGTTTGACAGAGCTCAATCGGCTTTTAGACTTGGAGGAGTTCAGATGTCGATAAGCAATTGGGTTGTCCTTTTGTATTCTGATAAACTAGCATGAGAGAAAGGATCTCCATAAAGAATGCGTACTGTCTGCACTTCTTGCCAGAGATGTGTCCCTGTTGGACATAAAAACAGTGATATTTCAAGTCTGTTTCCACATTTCCGCATCTGAGAAGGTATCTCTCCATCGGATGATTCCAGTCTCGCTACATTTGTTAGAAAATGCGGCTGACAATTTATTTGTCATCAAAAGCGAAAAAAATAATAAAAAAATGATTTTGAAAAGGTGGTCAATTAAGGTCTTGTGTACTTTTGTCATTATTTTGCTATATAATATGTGTCGCTATTCACCGCTTTAATTCGTATTTAAGGCATTGGGGACATTTTAAAAAAAAATGTGAAACGTTATGTTGGACGACCCCTTAAGGTGTATAAGCCAAGCTTTTATCACGAATGAAGAAAAGGGAATTTAGAAGAACGATATTTCAGCAAAGAATTATAAATATAGAACAAGCCATCCGTACCGAAATGATATCTTACATTCTGGTGTCAGATGTTACACTGTAGTTCTTGTTGTCAGGAGTTTCTTCATCTGGTACATGCCATTCACCTTGGTCATCGAAATAATTAGCACCTTTGAGGTTATTCCAGATTGGCAGTCGCAGAATGCCACCTATGGATTTAAAAAAAGGAAAAGTTAGGACCTATCCAATGTCCGTTCGACTTTTTGTATCTAATTTTCGAATTTGACTGGTCGGGACTTAAACCTTTGCTAAACACCATTATATGTTGACACCTGGAAAATATTTCTTGAATATCTAACCAACGTACACGACATCAAAATTTTGTATTTTTTTTTCAAATTGTTCCCTGATTTTTCAGAAAAACCATATCATGTGACCCCTCATTGGAATGAGGGGTCACATGATATGGTTTTGTTGAATTTTTTTTAAACATTTTTTTTCAAAAGTTCATTTTGAAAATTTAAAACAGGCGGATGTGGCCGGTTCATTGGATAAGGGGTGGGGGAGGGGGTGTGGGTATAGAGCAGCAGCAACCCCACAGGTGTCAAGTTGAGGGATGGGGCTGTGTCTGAATGGACAAAGTCAAAAATGACTAAAACTAAGTAAACGTAAGAGTCGTAGCATGGGTGAAAATAGTGTGAGCAACTGCTTTCACCATGTGGTTGAAGCGGATCATCCCAATGATACCGCATACCGAATTTCTTTGAAATCCACCCACTCACTGCTCCGATATGGATCCGGACGGACGGAACAGACGACGGGCGAACAGCTGGCCTGACAGTCTAGTATACCTCCCAAACTCTTCGAAAGTGGGGGTAAAAAATTAACAGTCTGTAATAAAACAAAACAATATCCTGAAACGGTCCAAAAGTTTGCGATTTTGACTGTGCACAAATCCCAAATAATGATGTGCGTATCCCCTGTCCCAGGTTACCTCGATTATTCCAGAGAATTCAATCATGGTGGGTTTAAAGGCTGGACTTGATGAAACCTTTGAGAAACTGAAGACAAGTAGCTGTTGATGAAACTAACATCTACAGTTTACATGTGTTTGGTTTGATAAAAAGATCCCAGATATGTCCGACATTTTAGTTACAATTAAGAGTATTTACTTCTCGAAGAATGAAATCTCAAACATTTTGATTGGCTGAAAGGCACAGAATGACAGTATATATAATACACATCATAGTACCTGATTTATTTAACCATGTGTCTGTTTTGTGTAAAAATGTTAAAATGCGCATGTCATTCAATTAATATAATTCCGGAAAATTAAGTATACATACGGTCCTGTGAAGCTCCGAGATTCGATTCGATTTCGAATATCAAGTTGGTATTCGGTTCGATGCGAAATAGGCTTCCAGATTCGTTTCCTTTCGAATCCTTTCACTGGAATATAGCTTGGCATCAGTCATATTAGTCGTCTCATAGTTCAGATGGAAATTGTACATAAAAAATACTGAATGTAAAGACTGAGTGTAATTTCCGCTACATTGACATGAATAGAACATGCACCCATGCCGCCACCCATGCTAATTCGAGTCTCACCAGTCACTACCACTGCTGGAAACAAATTTAAAGTTTCCAAGGAGTCTCGACGATGAGTTGCTGCTAGTGACTTGTCCCGTGCTGTACATTATATGGGCAGTTCACACACTCGTTTGATGATGTGGTTATATTTTATCAGTTGGGACTTGAGCCATCACAGTTACAGCAAATCAGGTTTACAGCACCCCCTTTCCCCAATCGGTCACCTTCTAGAAATTCAAGGTTCGATTCGATTTCGAATAATGGACCTAACTCGATTCGAATCGAAAATATGTGATTAGCAGGACCTTAATTATGCATGAACATTTTAAAAAATTGATGTATATAAAAAACAAGATGCACTGTCACAGTGCCGAAGCTGCGATGATTCGTGCAATGCCAATGATGTTTTAAAACTCGTTAGTGTAAAAAAAACCTTGTTGGTGACAAAAAAACTCATTGGTGACAAACTCATTGGTGACAGACCGACCGACAGACCAGCAGACAGACTGACATTGCCACATATAGAGCTGCTCATCGCAGCTAAAAAATAATGAATAAAGAAAATAACATCTGAAGTATTTTGTTGAATGAAAAATTAGGATAGTGGTGGGACTATATCTTAACGGGCAGTGAAATATGTGATTTTGCTTCCCATCACCCCATCCATAATCAACACTAACCCAATATTTCATTGGCATCGGTAGCTCATTCATTTATCTTGGATACGTGTACCTGACCTTGAAAGAATTATGGATGCAGAGCATTATATCTTAAACAAACATTGATGGGTTAATTTGTGTTTAATATCACTGAAATTAGTTGTCAGATTAAATGGAGTAAAGGCATAAATTCGTAATTCATGTATATTTTGCTGGAAAATTGCACAGATTTGAAAACTGATACACCATTCGTCTCATTGACCCTTCCCACTCAAATAAGTTCACTGATCGCATTCCACTGAAGGGAGAAAACTTTCATAATGCGCGTGCGTATGTTATTAATTTCTCCAGATCACGCGGCACTGAATTCGCAGGTCGATTCAATTAACTTGGGAAACAACGAAAAATGGAACCGTATATATTCTGGATCCACTAATATGCGGAATTCATTATTTAACTGTGATTCCTCATATTTAATGTTATCAGTATTCATGTTGTGTTATGCCACCTTCAAGCCTATAAATATTTTTTTAAAACCATTTATAAGTACTTTTTAAACAATTTGTATGAAATAACCACCCTCGATTATATTAAAAGAGGTATTTGCTTGAAAAAATTTTCCCAGTTCGAGATATGCCTGTTGTCTACATTTAAACACGTTCTGCTTTGCTTATTTTGTGAGTGTGTGCGTGTGTGTGTATGTATGTGTGTGTGTGTGGGGGGGGGGGTGGGGGGGGGGGGGGGGGTCTGTGTAGTTTTCCATGTTTTTTTTTTCAAATGGAGAACTTAAGCCCAAAGTGTAGCCACCCCTTCCTCTTTGTCCAATAAGCTTGAAATTTGTTAAAAAGAATTTTCAGGGACCTCCACTGACAATACTTGGAGATGGTGCCGGGGCAGTTCCTTTTAAAATCACCTCGGGGCGGTCGTTTTGTACCAAGTCAAGTTTAGTACCATGACGATTCGTCAAAAGAAAGCTGATCTTTTGTCGGGAAGGGTGTTTGTGTGTGGGGGGGGGGGGGGAGGAGGGGGGGGGGGCCCTCGCAAGTGTTTTCGAAGGAAGATATTAACATCCATAGCCTGAAACCCTGTCCAATAAACAAAAAATTATTTTAAATTAATTACTTGTTAATCGCCAGTCACAATGCTTTGAGATGTGGTATTCACCTCCTTTTAGTGAGAGAGATTCAACTTTGTTCACAGAACTTTTCTTGTTTATGAGAAGAGATTGCATGATATATACACACAATAAGAGTGTTCCATGGGTATTTTCTCTCGCTTGTGCTTGCACAAGCGTTTTCTTGTGTTATTTTGGAACACACTGGAAATGTCTCCTGCAATATATTCTGGGAAATGTTTTCCAAACCCAATGTTGAAAGGAGAATATGTGTCGTGATTCTATACACACTTGTTGACCTTGGGCTGGGGTTTCCAGGGGGTTGGCGCACAAGGAAATATTATTTGTGAATCAAATTTATCTGACAACTATTCTCCGACAGGCAAATGTGTGGGAGGGGACACTACTACGAAGTTTGGGTCTAGTTCCCTCTACTTTGATAGCTGATACCTTGATCAGATTATTTCATTACCTGCATAGTTGGTAATTTATTTATTAGGCTTTCCCAAACCCAGTTTGGGAAAGACTCTTGTTATTCTTCTTTTTCAAAATTTTTCTTCTCTATTTTGTTTTTTTTTTAAATTTTTTTTTCCTCCTCGAATTTTGTCTGTTGAACTGCTCAAAGACAAGCTGTATGATTTTAACCAAATTTGGCATACTTCTGTAATGTCATAAAATCTAATGAAATGCCGTGTCGTCATGTCTGTGAAAACGCGTATTTTCAAAATATTCTGCCAAAACCGTCAAAATTTCACCATTTTTCGAATGTCTCAAAATTGTTTACAGTTACTTAGCTCAAATTGTCCACACAATTAGAGCATAATATGATACACCACAATCACCACTAAAAAATTTCAGCATTAGCCCCCATTGGCCAAAAATGACATGAATATAGATTTGTTCTTCAAAATTAACCAAGTTCAAGGGCAAATTTCTCTAATTGCAAGGTTGTTGTAACAATTATTTTGGTATCGATAGATGAAACAATGATTGCAGAAGAAAGTTACTGTTTACTTTTTAATCTCAGATTTAACCCTCAAGGGCAAGAATAAGAGTACCATTTGAAAATGCTAAAATTTGCCAACTTTGGTTGCCTTTTCTATCGTTTTTGAAAGGGTTAATTTCAAACACTTTTCATGTACGTATTCACAATTGACTACCGAGCATATCTGCTGTTGTAAGTTTGGTTGTAAAGTTTAACCCTATCCCATTCTGGTTGCATAAAAGTAGGTACCGTCAAAAAAACTCAATTTTTTCAGAATTTGGTAAGTTTAGGTGACGATTTACTCCATTTTTAATTGATTGAGCTCTGAATGTTTTCTATAGCTGCATGCAGCAGTCCAAGTATGACAAATTTTGTTCTATAAGTTTAACTCTTGGCAAATTTGAGACTTCCCATAAGGGTACTGTCGGAATAATTGTTATTTTCGCCAACTTTTACATGCAATTTCTCAGCACTGGAGCCATATTTTCTCAAAACCTTTTCCATGAGAAGATAGGGCATTCATCGAAGAACAATTTTGCTGCTATATGTTTTATTCCAAGTTTTAACCCTCACCCAGTTGTCAGGCCTTGAATTGGAGACCCCTCAACTTGTACTTGTCAATTCAAATACCAAGATTCATGATTAGTCCATGTCTGTTTTCAGACACTCAGTCTGTGATTGATGTTCACACATTTAGAGCATAATATGATACACTAAAATCACCACACAAATATTTCAAAACTAACTCCTATTGGCCACAAATTATATGAATATAGCATTTTATCTTCGAGATTGACTAACTTCACATGCTAATTTCTCTAACTGCAATGTTGTTATAACAATTATTTTTGTATGCATAGATGCAACAATCTCATCTTTAACCCTCAAGCACAATGAGGGTAAGAATTTCATTCAAAAATGCTAAAAGTAGTTGACTTCGGTTACATTTTCCTGTCATTTTGGAAATGGATAATTTCAAACACTTTGCTTTGCTATATGTAGTCTGCATTTTCACATTGGAAAGCTGGGAAAGCCCGTAATTTGTCCAACAAATTACAGTTTTCTAGTTTATTTATTGGTGTTTTAAGGTCACATATTTCTGCACAATGGCTAATTATGACCACGACAGTTTTACGGGTGGAGGAAGCCGGAGTACCCGGAGAGAACCACCGAGCAATGGCGAGCAATGGCGAGCAACTGTCAGCTTCCCAACATACTAATTCCACACAAGCAAGGTTACCATTGGTTTAAGACAAGTGCACCATGGAAGTACAGTACGCCTTAGTACACAGGGCCACCGTGCCCCCACGTGGGCAATAAGGGTGAAGTGTCTTGCCTAAGGACACAGCGTGGTTGCCGCAGGTGGGATTTGAACCGAGGACCTCTCAGCTTACAGCCTGCACCTCTACCTACTGAGCCACCGCGCCCCCTGCATACTTGGTAATATGAACTGAGGCCAATACTATAAAATGTTTACAATTGTATTTTCTAGAATTGTATTTTCTAGTTATGACTTTAAATGGGTCGAAATGAACCATTAGCATTTTCAAAGATATGGCAATTTGCGAACTGGCAAATTGCCATATCTTTTAAAATGCTAATGATTCATTTTAGTCACTTATATTAATAGGTAGAAAATACAATTTTAGAAAATACAATTGTAGAAGTTTTATAGTATTGGTTCCTAGAGTAGTGTTTGGATACATGAATCTATGTTTACCTGTAATGAGTCCACCGACTATCGCTATTCCGAGTGTAACAGCCAGTGCTAGCATTTGGTATCCTGCTTGGTGTGCGGGGCTTCTTCCATATTCCATCGTTTTGTTTGTGATCTCCCGACACAAATCGTCACTCGTCGCTCCCTCGGGAGTCATGGCTTCAAATATTTCAAATAATCTGAAAAAGACAAAATCTCCTACCAATGTGTGAAAATTGAAAGATGCGCGAGTGGGACAACGAAAACAGTAACAACAGAATAACAATGGAGTGTTGCTCGCCGTTGCTCGGTGGTTCTGTCCGGGTACTTCAGCTTCCTCCACCCGTAAAACTGTCGTGGTCATGATTAGCCATTGTGGAGAAATATGTGACCTTAAAAATCAATAAATAAATAAATAACAATGGAGTACTAATAATGCAATAATGCTCTTTCAGAAGATTTTCCATGACATTTCTAAAATATTTTCCATGTCAAATATAAACTCTTCATGTCCATGCTTGATCATTTACGAAGAAGGGGGCGCGGTGGCTCAGTGGTTAGAGCTTTAGACTTTGAACCGAAAGGACGGAAAGGTCGACGTTTTGATCATGACCAGCGGTAACTGTGTTGTGTCCTTGGACAAGAAACTTAATCCCGATTGCGCATGTGGAAGCATGGAAGTGCTGTATACTGAGGCACACAGCACGTAGATGGTTCACCTGCCTTTCATCGCTGCTATCGCTGCTTGTGCAGATATTAGGGATCTGCGAATCACAAATTTCTTATCAAATCGAATCTCGAATCGAATTGTGTCTCTGATATCGACATCGAATCGAATCCCGAATCGAATCTTAAAAGACAAGTTATTTCATATTGCATCAAACGGAAGTTACGGAACACTGTGATGACCCTTACGCGACGGAGTGAACACATTAAACAGCAATAACTAAATATTCTCTGTAGCACCGTCGCTGAAACAGCTAGGCCTATTGTCCATAGTTTTAGTTTTTGAAGGCCTAACTTGTTACTATTCACGTTCTCAAGAACATGAATAGTAACAAGTTAAGCCTTCAAAAACCCAAACTATGGATAATGTTCTGGGCCAAATTCACACCTTACCTATCAATTAAACATTGTCAATTACTCAAATAAATAGGAATTGAGCCTACATGAATGAATTTTCTAATGACAGTTTTATCCTATTTTTGTTGGAAATGTAACACATTGAAGTTGGGACGAGAGATTCGAAAAAATCGAATCCTGAGACTGATTCGGGATCGATCTCGAAGTATACGTATGGTATCGATATCGAATCGAATCTCGAATATTAGCAGGACCCTAGCAGATATAGTTAGTATGGGAGACTGGCAGTTGCAGGCCGGTGCTCGATGGTTCTCTCCAAGTACTCTAGTTTCCCGCACCCGTAAAACAGTCTGACACGATGTGACCCTGGGTGTTAAAAGTGTCGTTATACCCCAATAAACAATCAAAGAAAGGTAAATAGTATTAGTTTGACAGTTTGTGATCTATGGTATATGTAATGTCCGTAAATTCATATGGGGTGGGGTGGGTCGAAGCTCAAGCCAAACATGGAATTAACTGACAAAGTACATATATTTCAGCCACCGTGGACTGGTAATCCACGCATGGGCAGTGATGTCCACTCATGCGTTTACCAGGCAAGAAAAATCATCATCAGCAAAATTTTATTTAAAGAAGCACAGAGTTGTACACGGTGCTTCATTAATTAAATTTTTGATGATTATTCCTATAATTAGTGCTTGGAATCTAAAGTCCATGGAAAGTGACCAGTCCACGGCCGCCATACTGTATAAACAGTGTCCGTAAAGCTCAAGCCAAATATAGAATTAACTTTTATCATATGACTCGTCCGTTTTGTTCACTTTGATATTTTGTTTTCATATTAATCAGTGATAAATAAAGCCTTCCGTCAATTTCATTGGTCAATTTCAAAACTAGACAATTTGATTGGCTAAACAAAATACAACTGGGCCACATTTTCATAATTTGCATAATTAGAGTTGGGAGCTTTCATTGGTCAATTTCAAAACTGAAAAATTTGATTGGCTAAACAAAATACAACTGGGTCACATTTGCATAATTTCAGTAGGGAAAATTTACGTTATCTGTTCTATTTGGGGTGGGTTATATTGTATTAATCTTTTACCTACAAGAAAAACGCCATTCATTTTTTTTATATTTTCACTTTTTGCTTCCAAAACATAGGTTATGACCCCTCATTGGAACTAGCGTGTCACGCTCATTCCAATGAGGGGTCATAACCTATGTTTTGGAAGCAAAAAATTAAAGTTTTTAGTTGTACGAGGATGTTTTTTCCAAGTGCCGTCTGCAACTCAAGTTAGGTGATGGGTTAAAAAGTCATACTAAGTGGCTAATTTGTGCGTGTGTGTGTCATATGATAAATAGAACATGAAATGAGTGTTTTTCTCATATAATATTTATGAAACTCGTCCGAATTTTCCGTTTGAGCTCGCCAGAGGTTCGCCCAAACGGAAAATTCTTAAGACTCGTTTCATAAATATTATATGAGAAAAACACTCATTCCATATCCTCTATAACTGACACAGTACATACCAAATGAGTTGACCCCTGCGATGTTTTGAAACTCGATTCGATGTGAAATCATTTCGATGATTCGATTCCATTCGAGTTTGGATTATTCAAATATTTTTCAATCGTCGAGATGTTATCAAAATCCTACAAAAAGTGTGTCCTCTAGAACTCTTTTTCTATAATCAGGTCACCTTTATATGAAACCTTATGATAGAAGTGTTCAAGGAGGTACCGCCTCCAAAACTACGTCAATTTCGTTTCTGGAGTATTCCGCCTTGATTTGACTTGCTCAATCACAAGGGACGCCATTGAATACAATACTTGAGTGGAGACTGACAATGGTTGTTATATCCCACTGTTGTAAAGAAGGTGTAATATTTACAACTTGAAAAGCGGTGAAAATAATAGAGTTCTCATTTGTTTAACGTGAAGCGGTTATCGTCTCCAAACATTTTGACAGATGAATAAACAAAGGAGGGATCACACTGACTGTCGGCTGAATAAACAAAAGGGAGATCACTCGCTAAAATAATTTTCATAAAAAGAGACTCATGCAGAGTCAAGTAAATCCAACATGAAAAATATGGAATGCTAACATTCCATATTCTTAAAACCAATTTACGATTTGCTAGACGTGGTTCAGAACGTTGTCACATAAACTCTTTCTGAACAGCTGACACGACCTTTATACTTAAAATTACACCCACTTCTCATTTGTAAATTAAAATCTAAAACTGATCAGTAAGATATTTTAATTAGTTATCTTTGCAAAGAGAATTTGATTTTTACCCTTTACCCAACATAACAGCCAAAACCGACCAGCGTTATTCACAAAAGCACCACTCAATTTCCATTTTTTTCCATTTTTGTTTCAAAAAACACAGCTTATGACCCCTTATCAGAACGAGGTTCCATAAGGTAGTATAAGCTATGCTTTTGACGCACAAAATGAAAATAAAATAGTTATTCAAGACTTTTTTGCAAGTGTCGTCTGCCTTTTGTAAAAGTGATGATGGGAGCACTGTGGCTCAGTGGTTACGGCATTGAACTTCAAACCAAGAGGTCCACGGTTCGATCCCCGCCAGGGGTAACTGCGATGTGTCCTTGGGCAAGGCACTTAATCCCAATTGCCCACGTGGAGGCACAGTGGCGCTCTGTACCAAGGCGTACTGCACATCGATGGCGCAGCTGTCTTCAACCACTGCTAACCCTGCTTGTGTGTAGTTAGTACGTTGGTGAATCTGACAGTTGCTCACCATTGCTCGGTGGTTCTCTCCAGTAACTCCGGCTTCCTCCACCTGTAAAACTGTCCGACACGAGGTAACCCTGCTGTCGAAAGTGTCGTTAAACTCAAATAAATAAATAAATAAATAAATAAATAAATAAATAAATAAATAAATAAATAAGTGATGATGAGCAAATGTCTATGATTAAAGGAGTCTTACTGATTGTGGTACTTGTCACAAGACGCTAATGCAGCGGCCACAGCTCCTGCGATTGCAGCTATGACACCAGGCATCCCATGCAAATTATGCACACCGCACGTATCATGTATCTTCATCTTGGAACTCATAAGAGGCTGAAAAATATATTACTGAATGATAAGTTAACCCCCTGCAAGCTGCTGTTGAAATATCAAAATTCAAGCCACAACTTTATAACACAAGAGGCCCAAAGTGGCCTTAATCGTTCATCTGATAAAATTGTTTAAAGAAAGATTTAAGGTCACATTCAGCATCTACATGTTAATACAGTTAATTTAATTTAGTGAGGTTGGTGGTGGGTGGGTGGGTGGGGGGGGGGGGGGGGTATGTTGGTTGACTTGTTGTTTTTTTTTTTCAAAAAACCCTCAAAACTCATTTTGAAGCAGAGAAAAAATCACCCTTTGACCCCTTCTACTCACATTCCCTCCAACAGAGTGGAAATTTATTTTTGCATAAAATCACTCAAAATCCTCGAAGTCTTGTTCTCAAGCAACAAAAAATTGATCAATGGACCTTTGGGAGGGGGCCTTCAGTGGTCGGGTGGGACCCCATTTGAACAAACGTTAATCTTTTATTCTCACATTTACATCTAACTAAAGTTTAGCACAATCTGCTTTGTTGTGCATGGGCACATATAGTAAATTCCCCATTGGGTTCTGTGTTAAATATGAAACCCCTCTGGTTCCTCCCGAAATCAGTTAAATTCAACACTTTGAACAAACTTTAATCTTGAAGTCATTGTAATATCAAATGATTCGTCCTGGTAGATCTGAAGAAGAAGATCTTTGAAGATTATTTCTTGTACTTAACTAAGGGAGAAAGTGGGTGCCTATAGGGAGCCTAAATATGAGTCCATGGATTTCATTTGAACAAACTTAAATCTTACCACAATAAGGATGTCAATATTATGTTACCAAAGAATCTGAAGCGTGGATGTAAAGAGGAAGATTTCTTAAAGAATAGTCCTTATATTGCACGAAGTTAAAATTTGGGAACCCGATGGGAACCCAAATATGACCCAAGGGACTTGCTTTCAACAAACTTGAATCTGAACCTCCTCGGTTGCTGCATCTCAAACATCAAAAGATTCTGATCAATGGATCTGAAGAAAATGGGTTTTATAGGAATTTCACTACATTGCACTAAGTTAAAATTTAGGTTGTCGTAAGGAGCACAAATATGAACTTGATTTTGAACAAATTGGAATCTTACCCAACTAAGGATACTGCAAACCACATGTCAAACGATTCTGACTGGGAAATCTGAAGAAGAAGGTTTTAAAGTGTATTCCTCTTGTTGCATTTAGTTAAAATTCGAGCTCCTACAAGTAGCCCAAATATGATCTCAGGAACTAGATTCGAACAAACAGAAATCTGACCATGTTAACCCTTTACCTAACATGAAAAGCTTACAACACTTGCAAAAAAAATTCTTGAATAACTAATTTTTTTCATTTTTTGTCTCAAAAACATAGGTTATGACCCCTCATTGGAACGAGCTCCATATAACCTATGTTTGTGAGACAAAAATGAAAATATAATGAAAATTCATTGGCGATTTTTGAGAATAGCGCTGGCCGGTTTTTGTCATTACACTGGGTAAAGGGTTAAGGATGCTGTATACCCATCAACAAAAGATTTGACTGGTGGATCTGACGATAAAGATTTTTAAATAAATTTCCTCATATTGCACCAAGTTAAATTCGGGTTCCCATAGCGAACCCAAATATATACCCAGGAACTTGCATCGAACAAACCTGAATCTAACACATCTAGAGGTGTTCTATACCAAGTATCAGAAGATTCTGATTTGTAGTTCTGGAGAAGAAAATTTTAAAAAAATTATTCCTGATATTGCACTAAGTTAAAATTTGGACTCCCATGGAGTGTCCAACTATGACACCAGGGACTTGGTTTGAACAAATTTGAATCTGAACCTAATAAGGATGCAGCGCATTAAATATCAAAAGATTCTTACTGGTAGAGGTGAAGACGAATATTTGTAATGAATATTCCTCACAGTGAAATAAATTAATGTTTGGGCTCCCATAGGAAGCCCAAATATGATCACGTGAACTTGATTTGAACAAATGTAAGTATGCTATATACCAATCATCAAAGGAACTTGTTTCGAACAAACCTGAATCTGACCCCTCTAGATTATGTTCTATACCACGTATAAAAAGACTCTGATTGGTAGTTCTGGGGAAGAAAAAGAGTATTCATCACATTACATTCCCAAAGGGTGCCCAAATATGACTCCAGGGACTTGATGTGAACTAATATGAATCACCCACTAAGGATGCTACATGTACATACCAAATATCAGATCTGAAGAAGTTTCTTAGAGAACATTTCTCACATTACACTAAGTTAAAAGTTGGGCTCCCACCGGAAGCCCAAATATTACTCCAGGGACTTGATCTGTACGAACTTCAAGCCGCCCCTCTAAAGATGCAGTATACCAAAAATCAAGAGATTCTGACTGCTAGATCTGAAGAAGAGAATAAGTTAAAAATCAGATTCCCAAAAGGAGACCGTATATGAATCCACAGACTTGTTTCGAACAAACTGAATCTGAGCCCTCGAAGGATGATGTATACCAAGTATCAAAGATTCTGAGTTCTGGGGAAGAAGATTTTTTAATTTTTCCAAAACTTTTTCTGGGTACTAACAGAGTTATGTTCCTTGTGGTGTCCCCTGTGGGTGTGGTAACTTTATTTGAACAAACTTGAATTGACATATGATAAGGAACATGCATATCAAAGTTGGTTCAATTCGACCCAGTTGTTTATAAGAAGTCAATAAAATAAAGTTCACTCCAGACGGACGGATCAGACACACCAGACGGATGGCGGACGACTGACGGAAAGTGGTCACTAAAGATCCCATTGAGCTTCGCAACAAAACCATATGGTGTGACCCCTCACTGGAACGAGCTCGATGGGCTCGTTTCAATGAGGGGTCACACCACATGGTTATGTTGACATTTTTTGAAAACTGACTAATTTTTAAATTACGCGGGCGGTTACGGACGATTCGTTAGGTAAAATGTGAAGCCTTAAAAATATACTCGGGGTGCTCTTGTGGGTACGAAAAGTTAATTTGTGTTTCACAAGAAGACCCATGACCTTCACATATTGAGGATAAACACTTAAGCCAGGTGAAATTAACCAAGCATGTTCCAATGAGAGGGTTGGGGGTTTCACATGATATGGTTTTGTTGAAATTTTTGGCAAAATTTGAATAAAAAAAAAAAAAATTTGATATCGTCTGCGTTTTGTAAAGAGTTAAACCCCAATAAATAAATAAATAAATAAATAAATAAATAAATAAATAAATAAATAAAACATCAATGAAATTGCTGTACACGCAGATCTATAAAAAAACATATAAACAACAGCAAATATAAAATATTACATACCGTTAGATATTTGTATCCCAGTACCGAGATCGTTCCAGCAACTGAGCCAACAATTAAGGCTGCATATGGTCCAAGAGGCATATGTGCACATGTCCCAATGGCTACTCCACCAGCCAACGTTGCATTTTGTACATGAACCTGGTAATAGAAACTGAACCTGATAATATCTGTGTAAAACAAGTGTTTGACCACCGAGGTGGTATTAGTCCCCTACGGCGCTTTTGAGACATAAGGTGTTTTTGTCACAGAAGACACAAGAGTATATAAGCATCTTGGATTTTGAAAAAAAAATATTGAGCGTGCATAATCCCCTCACAACCCTTTATCCATGTACCATATATGAAAGGAGTAGCTTGAACCATGTTGGAGGGAGGGGGTGGTAACATAAAATAGAGAAAAAAGCTTAAAAAACACAACAAAAATGGCCGCCATTCTGCCATCTTGGATTTTGAAAAATAAATATTGACTGTGCATCATCCCCTCAGAACCATTTATCCATGTACCAAATATGAAAGGTGTAGCTTGAAGCATATTAGAGGGAGAGGTGGTAACATAAAAACAGACAGACAGACAGACAGACGGAGAGACAGACAGACAGATGTTAGATTTTGAAAACAAAATATTGAGTGCATAATCCCCTCACAACCCCCATATATGAAAAGTGCAGCTTGAACAATGTTGGAGGGAGCAGTGGTAACATAAAATAGAGAAAAAAAACCTTAAAAAACACAACAGAAATGGTTGCCATGGCGCCATCTTGAATTTTGGAAAAAAGATATTGAATGTCCAACATCCCATTACAACCCGCTATCCATGTGCCAGATATAAAAAGTGTAGCTTGAACTATGTTGGAGTGAGGGGTGGTAACATAAAATAGAGAAAAAAGCTTAAAAAACACAACAAAAATGGCCGCCATGCCGCCATCTTGGATTTTGAAGAAAAAATATTGAATGCGCATCATCCCCTCCCAACCCTCTATCCATGTGTCAAATATGCAAAGTGTAGCTTGAACCATGTTGGTGGGAGGGGTGGTAACATGAAAATAGAGAAAAAAAGCTTAAAAAACAAAACAAAAAATGGCCGCTATTCCGCCATCTTGGATTTTGAAAAAAAAAATTTGAGCGTGCATCATCCCCTCAGAACCATTTATCCATGTACCAAATATGAAAGGTGTAGCTTGAACCATGTTGGTGGGAGGGGTGGTAACATGAAAATAGAGAAAAAAAGCTTAAAAAACACAACAAAAATGGCCGCCATTCCGCCATCTTGGATTTTGAAAAAAAAATTTTGAGCATGCATCATCCCCTCTGAACCATTTATCCATGTACCAAATATGAAAGGTGTAGCTTGAACCATGTTGGTGGGAGGGGTGGTAACATGAAAATAGAGAAAAAAAGCTTAAAAAACACAACAAAAATGGCCGCCATTCCGCCATCTTGGATTTTGAAAAAAAAAAATTGAGCGTGCAGCATCCCCTCAGAACCATTTATCCATGTACCAAATATGAAAGGTGTAGCTTAAAGCATGTTGGAGGGAGAGGTGGTAACATAAAAAACAGACAGACGGACGGACGGACGGACGGACGGACGGACGGAGTGCAATCCTACAGTCCCCTTACGGTTCCCGTAGGGGACTAAAAATAAGCAAAGACATAGTGACAATGCACCATCGAAAAACAGTTATTTCCCACGTGTTCAACCTAACAGATTTTATACGAAAAACAGCTGGCAAATGTCAGAAAAAAAAGAGAGAAAAAAAACGAAGAGAGTAGGAAACAAAATCAACGAATTAAAAGGTGCCAGAAAACGCCACAAATATAGTTTCTGGACAGTGTTAAGGGTGGAAATACTGTACAGTTGTTGAGTAATGGGGTAGAAGAAATATCAATGAGATACCCACTTATTCATCTCATGCCTATGAAAAGGTGAAAAAAGTCTCCCAAAACAATGTAACCCTTTGAAAACGTGTGGCTTTTTTCCGGCCAGGAGCATGATACGTCATAACGTCATTGAATAGGATGCCTGTTCAGTAAATGGGTTCGGTAGACAAATCAATATTTCCACGTTGAAAATATTGATTGGTCTACCTCAAATAATGAATAGGGACTCTTCTAATTATTGCCACTGAACTGTCATGGAAGATACTACTAGAGTTCAAAGGGTTAAAGCGCCAGACAAATAATCCCCACTATTAAAAACAAGATACGAAAGACTCAGACTCTTTTCCTCCTTACTTACGGCACACCCAGGGACGCCAGAAGCACGGGGCCGAGGGGGGATCTGCCCTCCCTGCCTTCGAATCACGCGGGCGGGAGGAGGAAGACAATTCCCTTCCCAGGCTCGTCACTCAATTTTGTTCAATGATTTATTCTCGAAGTGAAGCTAAAATACACCCCAGATCCGGTCTGGAAGCTTTCAAAATTCAATGGGGAAGTTGGGGGAGTTTGGGAGGAGGTTTGGGAAGAGATGCCCCCCAACCCCGATGGGAGTGGGGTACCTCCTCTCAAACTCCCCCATCTCGGGTCTTCGAGACATGCATGCTTTGGTACGTCATGGCTGGGCTGCTAGTGCGATTAAATTCCCTTTTCCCGAGTCTGCCCCCTGTCCTGAAGTGCATCCAACGCCCGTAGTATGTCTAGTATGTATCACCTCTAGTTTGCAGGACCTCGGTGCCGGACCTCGGAAGTGACGTCATGTCACGTGACCAAATTGCGACATGTTGTCTCGTTATGGTAACTCCCGTGAACGGCCATCTTGTGACGTCATCCCCATAGTGATACATGCGCAGCGCGTGTTGTTAAGGTGATACGTGTTTCCGTTGTCCATTTTGTATACTGGAGGCCGCCATCTTGGTTTCAATGGTAGCACGTGGTTGCTGTGTTACCCAAAAGCTTACAATAAGACGGGGGCATTTTCGTAGGTATATTCGATTGAATAGGAGTAAATCTAATGACCCAAATAAACCCGACAATCCCTCCAAACCACCAAAAACGACTTTATTTATTACGGATTTCCCCAGAATCCTTTTTAGGATCACCATACCACGGATTTTAATAGTAGTACGTAGTGCTATAGTACCGAGAAGGCCCCCGGTTGGTAAGTTCAATTGAATAGGAGTAGTTTTCTGGCTCGCATTTTTCCCAAATCCATATTTTCTTCGTAGAATTACCACAAACAACCTGATCATTATTTGGCTCAGATTTCTCAGTAAATTCTCGGTTTCTTCCTAAGTGTCTACAAGCTATGTTATGACTTTTTGTACTGTTTATTTTGACTTCCCCAATCATGTTTATGTTCTGTTCTGCACTTTACAGGTAGTACAATAGACACATGCTGGATGTGTCGATATATGCTTATTTGCAAATGCACAATGTGTCACATTGTGCACTACCACATTGGTACATGATGGATATGCCAATATGTGCTTGTGACAATATGCACAATGTGACACATTGTGCACTAGCACATAGGCACATGCGATCAAAAAGGGATTCTGTAGCCACAGACTTATCCTAATAAACAGCTGCGCCATGAGCGCATGATACGCCCGTTATTAATTACAGGGAACCACACAATATGAGTATACAATTGTACTTGTCAGGTTACATATACTTGCCACCAAAAAATCATGAAAATTGCTCAAAGTCCAACATGTGGAAAATTGCCTACATTTTGATGAATAAAGTCCCATAACTCTGGAATGACAAATCGGACAGTGACACAAATCGAAGGGGAGATTCCTTCTATCAACATATACTTGCAACCAAAAAATCATGAAAATTGCTCTAAGCATTTTCAAGTTATTGTTCGACATGTGAAAAATAAAGTCCCATAACTCTGGAATGACTAATCGAACAGCGACACCAACCGAAAGGGAGCTTCCTTCCATCAACATAAACCACCTAACAAAAAATCGTGAAAATCTCTCGAAGCTTTCTCGAGTTATCGTACGACGTGTAAAAAATCAACAATTTTCTAAGTAATAAAGTCCCATAACTCTGGAATGACTAATCGAACGGCGACACTAAACGAAAGGGAGCTTCCCTCCATCGATATACACCACCTACCCAAAAATCACGAAAATCTCTCAAAGCGTTCTCGAGTTATTACGACGTGTAAAAAATTAACAATTTTCTAAGAATAAAGTCCCATAACTCTGGGATGACTAATCGAATGGCGACACTAAACGAAAGGGAGCTTCCCTCCATCGATATACACCACCTACCTAAAAATCACGAAAATCTCTCAAAGCGTTCTTGAGTTATCGTACGACATGTGACCGGACGGACAGACGTACAGCGGTATACCATAATACGGCACGTTTTTTCAAAACGGGCGTATAAAAAGGGATTCTATAGGGATTCCAAAACGGGATGATTCCATAGGTGGGATTCCAAGTTTCTATAAGGTTGGTCTTAGTATCTTATCTCCAACTATCTGTCCTATGATTTGGCTCTATTGTAGTCATCCAATAGTATAGTTTTGTACCAGTCCAGTGCCAGTATTACCTTGTTCCACAGGTATTCCGACGACATGTTTAGCACATATATGTAGGCACATGCTGGATGTGCCAATATGTGCTTATGTGAAAATGCACAATGGGACACATTGTGCACTAGCACATACTACCAAAAAGGGATTCTGTAGCCACAGACGTATCCTAAAAAGGGATTCTATTGGGATTCCAAAAGTGGGATTCCTTTGGTAGGATTGCAGTCACCTGTACAGGTAGCCTTACCATCCGCTTCCAGCAGATCCCTTTCTTCAGACAGGGATTCCATAGACACCGGCGTTTTCCAAAAAGGGATTCCCTATAGGGATTCCATAAGTGAGATTCCGTAAATAGGATTCCTAGCCGACTCCGTAAAATGGTGTTCCGTGAATCGGCATAAAATCTCGAGGGTATTCCCCTTTCCCATTAGTAAGAAGAAAACAAGAACTTTTGTTATAGTTTAAAATTTTGTTGACTTTTCTGTACACCCGCTGTTATATAGTTCAATATTTGTTGTGTCCGAGCACTTCATTTTTCGTTCACTTTGTTTTCTCAGTTGTCATCACTGGTTCTGTATCTCGATTGTTATCGGCTGTGAAGACTTCTTGTAGAATTCTCTGTATCTTTGTAAAATTGGTTGTATTGAAGAATCTTCTAGTTCTCGTTCATAGTTCGGGACTCTATGATCTCTCTCATTTCTCTATCCAGGTCCGTCGCCGCAAGCTCGTTTGGTTCTTTGCGCACCAAATGCTGTCGCTCTTGTGAGCTTTCCAATAAACTGGGTTCGACCAATACGTAATTCTTCTCTTCTTGCGTCTTCGTTGTTAGATTATGCTCTGGTTCTGGTTTATTACCCGTTCCAGTCATTACTATCCGAGGTATTTCTATTGGTGGAATTGGTATCCACGGATTTCTGGTTGGTTCGTGGTTATTCACCTAGTATGGGTTTTACTGTTCCATTGGTATATCTTGGTTTAATCGTTTGCATTCTTCTCTTCTGTATGATTGTTGTAGTTTATTTGGTAGGTGGACCTTCTTGTGTCTGGATAGGTGGTGTCTCCTGTTAAACGTCTTTGCACACTTTAAGCATTGATATTTCTCAGGTTCGTGGATGGTTCGCTTGTGTAGCAGGAGACATTTGAAACGACTGAATGATTTTTGACACTTGTCACAAGTGTGATGTTGATTCATTGTTGGACAGATGAGAAATAATGTACATCGGGAGAGGAATCCCTTTTTATACCCTCAACATTTTATGCCAGTTCACGGGACACCATTTTACGGAGTCGTCTTGGAATCCCATTTACGGAATCCCACTTATGGAATAACTTTTAGGGAATCCGTTTTGGAATACGCCTGTGGCTATGGAATCTCCTTTTCCGAAATAAGGCTGAGAGTCATATGTGCGAGTCACTCGATCGACCAATTGCTCGATAGCTTATTTGCTCGATGGGATTTGAGTCATTCGAGTAATCGGAAATACTTTGCAAGCCTGTAGTAATCATACAAGTTAGTTGTAGTCTTACAAGATTGTAAGGGGTGCAGAAGACTGTATTATTGAGTAAATACATTCGATCATAGGATAGACAGCACATGACATCCTGGAAGCCGATGGTAAGACTACCTGTATAGGAGATTGGAATCCTACTTATGGAATCATACTTGGTGAATCCCTTTTTTGGAATCCATAGAGAATCACTTTTTGGGATATGTATTTGGCTACAGAATCCTTTTTTGTTTTGGTCGTATGTGCCTATGTGCTAGCGCACAATGTGTCACATTGTGCATTTTCACATACGCACATATCGGCCATCCAGCATGTGCCTATGTGCTACCTGTAATGTGTACACATGACATAAATAGGTAGTCAAAATACTTGTGGAACAAGGTAATAATAGCACTAGACTGGTACAAAACAATATTATTGGATGACTACAATAGAGCCAAATCAAAGGACAGATAGTTGGAGATAAGATGCTAAGACTAACCTTATAGAAACATGGAATCCCACCTATGGAATCCCTTTTTGGGGGAATCCCTTTTTAGGATATGTCTGTGGCTACATAATCCCTTTTTGATCGCATGTGCCTAAGTGCTAGTGCACAATGTGTCAAATTGTGCATATTGACATAAGCACATATCGGCACATACAGCATGTGCCAATGTGCTAGTTTACAATGTGCCACATTGTGCATTTTCAAATAAGCACATACCGACACATCCAACATGTGCCTATTGCACTATCTGCAATGTGCAGAACAGAACATAAACATGTTTGGGGAAGTCAGAATAAATAGTACAAAGAAGTCATTCATTATTTGATTTTGTTTTTATTTCTGTCCACTAACTTTTGAACGACCATCCAGAATCACCCCCCCACCCCCCCCCCCCCCCCACCCCCACAATAGTGACTAAATTCCACTAATTCGGATACACCGTGCCAAGCACATGTGTGCCGGGTCGACAATGGTTCAACCCGGCATGGAAAAAATTTAAAATTTGGCATTAAAATGTCCTCCCTTCTGAAGGATCAATTCCTGCTTCAACATACCCCAAAAAGTTGTATTTTTTTGCTCAAATAATAAGATTCATTATTTGTAATTTTTTATTTCTGTCCACTAACTTTTGAAGGACCATTCAGAATCATTTTATCCCCCCCCCACCCCCTCCAGCTCCTCAAAGTGACTAAATTCCACTAATTTGGATACTCTTTGCTAAGCACATGTGCTCCGGGTCGACCATGGTTCCACCAGGCGTGTACAAAATTTGAAATTTGGCATTAAAAGGAGCAATTTCCTGTCTTTGTCCCAAGGAAAGCCTCTGTTTGCGAGAGCATTTCTCCTACTTTCAATTACCAGTAACCACTCATCACTTGAAATTTAACCTGCTATTGAAGACAGATAATCTCTTCTGTTAATTTATTTATTTATTTATATATTGGTGTTTAAGGTCACATATTTCTGCACAATGGCTAATCATGACATCGACAGTTTTACGGGTGGAGGAAGCCGGAGTACCTGGAGAGAACCACCGAGCAACGGCAAGCAACTGTCAGCTCCCCAACATACTAATTCCACACAAGCAGGGTTAGCATTGATTGAAGACAGGTGCACCATCGACGTGCAGTACGCCTTAGTACACAGCGTAACTGTGCCCCCACGTGGGCAATGGGGGTGAAGTGTCTTGCCCAAGGACACAACGCGATTGCCGCAGGTGGGATTCGAACCGAGGACCTCTCGGCTTGCAGCCTGCACCTCTACCTACTGAGCCACCGCGCCCCCTTCTGTTAATTAGTTAATGTTTCGTATTTGTCATAGTTGTGTATAATCGGTGTGTTGAATAAACACCTCAAGTATAACAATAGAGAATAGAGACTCAGTCATGGGATTATATTTAATGTAATTACAGGTGTAAAGTGCCCCCCTCCCCGTGGTTGCAGGCCTGTAGAAACCAAGATGACGGCCTCCAATATACAAAGTGGACGACGGAAACACGTATCACCCTAACAACACACGCTGTGCATGCGCACTAACACCATGTATGACTATGGAGATGACTTCACAAGATGGCTGCCCACGGAGGTTACCATAACAACACAACTTGGCACCATTTTGTCTCGTGACATGGAGTCACTTCAGAGGTCCTGCACCGAGGTCCAGAAACTAGAGGTGAAATATACGAGACACACTACTGACGCCCCTGGGCACAATGAAGTCAAAATAACAGAATTTCAAGTCGCACACTTTCCTATAATGGAACTCGAACTTCCACCAATTCAATCTTGATTGACAGAGCCCAATGAGTTCTGTTAAGTAGAATAGAGCTGGTTAAATTCTTAGTTGCATTTTGGGGGAAATGTGTTGCCTGGAATTTTGATATGCAATATCGAAGTCCCGAGGGTCATCAAACAGAAAAATCTAGTGAATATCATGTAACAGATACTTTTATGCAATTACGCAGAGACACTGGATGTCTAAGATTTGGGTAATGGTATTTTAACAAAAAGGAATACTACGCCATTGATTAAAACGACAAGATTACTTTGAAATATAATTCAACGTCTTAAAAAATAACTAATCTTAAAAAAGTATAAAGGCTTTCTTTGGATGTCACCTTCTGTCGACAATACTGCATAACATGCATTCGCTGAAGTGAAATTAATATATGTATGATAAATAGCTAGTCATTCAACTAAAATTTAAAACTCATTCAAGTTAATTTACATAAAACATATTTTCTGAGAAATATTGAATTTAGTTCATGTAACTGAATATTGTTTTCATTCTGGTTATTATGTATAAGAAGTGTTAACCCTTTACCCAACGAATCGGCCACATCCGCCCGCGTAATATGCATATTAAGCAGCTGAGAAAATGATATAGTTTTGTTGAAATTTAAAAAAAAATTGATATTTAAAATAATAAATTTTGATATCGTCTGCGTTGGGTAAAGGGTTAAAGAAAGAGATCATTTTGTTCTATATTTAGAGACAAGACACCTTTTCAAGACAATTTTTTCAAGGGACACATTGTCCCACATAAATATTGTATGTGTACTCCAAGTACCCATTTCTTCCGCAAGAACAATCCAGAGCAGCCGATGACGTCATTTTAATTGTTTGTTTTTGAGTTTGTTTGTTTTTTATTTTTATTTGTTGTGTAATTGATGTTTTATTTCTTTTTCTGTGTTTTTATTTTTTAATTATTTTAAATTAGATTTTAATTGTTTTTTTAGGGAAATCCCAGCTCACGGTCATCTAAAGTCAGAGTTCGGATCAGGGTAATTAGCCACCTGTTCGATAGTGGTCCGACTTATGTTAATCAAACCTGTCAATCATCTGCACCTGTGTTTAATGGCCGGACCATTTTTGTATCTGTCATCGCCCGCACTCGAACATTTGTTTGCTCGGTTATATCATCGCGGAACTGCCTCGTGAGAATCTGTTGTCAACTCTGAACCGAAGATTTCAGGTTAACGCATGCGCGAAGTATCAAGAACATACGTTTTGTTTCTCCGAAAAATAATGCAGTTTTGTAACAAATAACAATTGGATGCTACCTGATAAAAACCTAGATACGTCAGTTTTGAAGACGAGTAAACAGGATTCAAGGACATTATTTTCCCAAAAGAAGATACTGTGCTATTCTGAGACGTTATTTTGAGAAGTGATCACTCTGCAGACATTCCAATATGACGGACAACACACGCTTTGATATTTCATTCCAAAGTGATAAGGAATATTTATTTATTCATTTATTTATTTATTTAGTGGTGTTCAAGGTCACATATTTATGAAGAATGGCTAACTATGACCACGACAGTTTTACGGGTGGAGGAAGCCAGAGTACCTGGAGAGAACCACTAAGTAATGGCGAGCTACTGTCAGTTCTTCAACATACTAACTCCACACATTCGGGGCTAGCATTGGTTGAAGACAAGTGCACCATCGATGCAGTACGCCTTAGTGCACAACGCCACCATGCCCCCACGTGGGCAATGGGGGTGAAGTGTCTTGTCCAAGGACAAAACGGGGTTGCCGTAGGTGGGATTCGAACCGAGGGTCCCTAGGCTTGCAGCCTGCACCTCTACCTACTGAGTCACCGCGCTCCCTGGTGATAAGGAATATGTTGAAGCATTACTTCATTTACATAAATATAAATTGGCAGACACTCTGTTACATAAATCTAGAGGGTGAATATAACTCAAATATTTCAGCCCCTACCTTCTTGCATAATATTCTGAGTTAAACTAAGTTTTAGAGTTCTGATCACTGCCAAACAACTCAATATTACATAATTATTTCCATCATACATACACAGAACGACACATGCGTGTGTGACTGGGTTAATCGATATGGCATGAGAGCCAGCGCGGAATAATAGAACGAGAGGCCGTTATCTTTCCGCGATGGCACAAGTGCCATATCTATTAACCCATTCACACGCGTGTGAACCAAAAACATACTAACCTGGATTCAGGCGTTGTGTATTCGATATTTCATACAAACAGGATGAACCAGCTGGGGATAGTGCAAATGACGAAGACATAGAAAGTTTTCATATTCAATAAAAACAAAATGCAGATATCTTATTATTTACTACCTGCTTATATCTGACCACCCATCTGATTACGGTGCAGGGTAATAATTTCCATTGGTGGTGTAGAGAGAAGTTTCCGATTGTGATGATATTGTAAAACATGTACAAGCATTATCGGATTTTATCATTGTTAACCCTTTACCCAACGTAACGGCCAAAAGCGGTCAGCGCTATTCTCAAAAATCGCGAATTAAATTTCATTTTTTGTGTACGAAGCATAGGTTATGACCCCTCGTTGGAACGAGCTCGTCGAGCTCGTTCCAATGAGAGGCCATAACCTATGTTTTTGAAAAAAAAAATGAAAAAAAAAATAGTTATTCAGTATTTTTGTTGGCAAGTGTCGTCTGCTTTTCATGTTAGGTAAAGGGTTAAAGAAGTAAGTGGTGACACTACACAAAGCGATGGCATAAGTACTTCTAGAACTGGCCAACTTAATACGTCTTAAGTTCCAGGGCCACGTGCGACAGGCAATTCCAACAGGATTCCACAGACGTGCAGTTCCTCAAAGAAAGCGGACGTAATCTCGGCCGCGACCAATAAGAAACCTGATACTACCTGTTCAGATCTACACGTTGACATGAATACAAACTCTTGCCATCTTGGCATCCTAGAAAAAAATATGCTTCAGATTGTAAATGATCTCTCTACAATAATTTCTCTCCTAAACTCTCATGACAAATCGGTTATATAATAGTTTCCAAGGAACAGGAGCTACAGCTACACTCATTAACGGAAACTATCACAACAGTGCTAAAGGAAAAAAAAATAATTATTCAAGAATTTTTTTTGCAAGTGTCGTCTGCTTTTCAGGTTAGGTAACAGGTTAAATCATTAACGTCGACATGAGTGATGAGAGTGTGGCAAGGTAACAGTACGTCTATCTCATCATGTAGACTTTTTATAGTGTATGTAGCTTGAGATTCAAAACTGTCAAACCGGTATTTTTCCAAAAATTTATGGCCATTTGTGGCCTGTGGAATCGTGCAAAAATGATATGATAGGTAAAGGGTTAAGTACCTTATGCTGCAAATTCTACAATCATTCTGCTTTGCAAAATGTTTAGACAAGGGGGTTCAAGGGAGAAAACTCTATTTTTATTTTTAATTATTTATTTTTTATTTGTTTTTTTTTTTTGTTTTTTTTTGGTGGGGGGGGGGGGGGGGGGGGGGTCTTATCGATAAAGCGTATGTGCGAGGATATCTCTTTTGAAGAAATTGATTGCCAGAAAAGTGCAGGCGCGAAGCCGACGGAGGAGCTGCTATTTTCACAACTGATCTGTTACAGCATCCAACAGAAGGTCTCTTATAAGGTCCTTCTCCAGTTCTCTAGTAAATGCGTTTGAGTACTCTTTGAATAAGGATAGCGGAATAATGGCCGCAGTCCTCTCATGCCAAAAGTCAAATATTCTATCACGGTCGATTCTCAATTGACAGTAGAAAGTGACCTCCTGGTGTTACTTCTCGTGTTTATCCTTATTATCTTTTCTCCTAAATGTCTACTCACAAAAATTACATAAAAACTGTTCTTTCACATATACCGTCCTTTCTTGTCGATTCCTGCTGGATACCGATGAAAAGGTCTTGGAACATATGCCACAAGATAAATTCTTCATTGCAAAACTTAACCCTTTGAACTCTAGTGGTATCATCCATGCCAGTTCAATGGCAGCAACTAGAAGAGTTCATATTCATTATTTGGGGTAGACCAATCTAAGTTGCGATTTTTTGTTTAAAAGTGTATATATTTTTGACAGTCTTTCTCACTGGGCTAAATATAAAGCGTAAAGATTGGTATATGATGGACCCCGAAAACCGATTAGTCACTTAAACAGACCAACAATAGTTCATGCTCTGTTAATTAAGTGTGGAATTTTATGTCCATTATCGCGGGTCTGGCGAACCTATTTTAGGAGCTATCTCATAACTGATTAAAGAAGTAAGAGAGACCAGTCGTCTCCTGCAGTCATTATCTGTATAATTAAATCCAGTTAATAGGTAACTGTTGTAAAAACAGTTCATCGCACATGTTCTGGACACACACATATTACACATCTAGCCTGCAACCGAATGTCAGAATATACTAAAACTTTAAAGCGAATATTAAATTAAGATAGATCTAGGCGTCCAAGTTCAAGAGAAGCAATTAAACTGAGAATTAATGTTCTGGCTATCGAAATAAAAATCGGGAGATTTCTCGAAAATTTCATTCCAGTCTGAGGGTGTGTAAGACTGTGGTCTCAGGCGAGGATATGGGGATGTCCCACGCTATAGGTTAGAGGAGGTGCCGCAGCGGTGCGAAAGTATATGCATATGCACATTGTAGTGTAGGGAAGCCACAGAGCTCATATTTAGAATAGGGGCAGTCGCGGGCCAAGTCGGTGGCCATATTTGAGTGTAGGATCAGAAATAGAAATTGCAAGCTCAGGGAGCTATTAGTATTTAGGAAGATGGCATTCCTGTTATAGAAGGCAAGACATACAAAGGCAGAGTAGGCTTGCCTGTATGAACATTATTCTGAGATAAAGGCGGGGGAGAGTTTAAGCCCATTGGTGGCGACTGCTTAAGTGAAAACCGTTCAGTAAAGTGACAATATGTTATTGACCGTGCGACGGAAGTGGTAGAGTGACATTCCGTCACTTGTTAGAGGGAAAGCGATACAGTAAAGTGACATACGTTAGTGGCCGTGCGACGACAATGGTACAGTGACATTCCGTCACATGTTAGAGCAAAGGCGTCCAGTGAAATGACAATACGTTAGTGACCGTGCGACGGCAATGAAGGAGTGAAGTGAAAGGCGACCAAAGTCCAAATACCAGCGAGAAGGAAGGAAAACCAGCGACAACAGAGAATGTGGACCCGCTTGTGACTCAAAAACTGTGTGGGTGGGGTGTGTTTGACGTTTTGTTTTCTGATTCATTGGATTTAATTAAGTCACAAATTACCATATTCATTTATATATATATATATGTATTAAAATTGTTGTTTTTGGTGAACCCCTGCCTGTTGATTCATGCTTTTTGACGAAAAGTCACTGACCCCTTCAGGATAAGAAACCATCCCAGCAAAAACGAAAACGGGCGGGTTCGTTTCGGTGAGACATACGTTCTCTCACGGATTCAGGCGACACTCCTTGAGTTTTGGCTGAATACGCGGCACGAATCTATTTTCCCCAGCAAACGAGAAAGCCCGGTTTCCGATACCAATCAATATTTTCAACGTGCAGCCCCGAGGCCGCACGTGGAAAATATTGATTGGTCTACCCACGCATTTACTGAACAGCCCATCCTATTTAATGACGTAATGACGTATCATGTTCCTGGCCGGAAAAGCTGCCGCTTCGTGTTTAAAGTTAAAAAGGGTTGTCGCTTCTTCTGTTTAGATTTGACAACTGATTCTGACGAGGTTGTTCCGCGAAAATATAACTGGGCAAATATATGTTCGAGTGTAGATGATGACAGATACATAAATAGACCGGCATTATATAAACAGGGTGCAGATTGACAGGTTTGATAAACACAAGTCAGGGCACTATCGAACAGATGGCTAATTACCCTGATCCGAACTCTGACCTTAGAAGGCCGTGAGCTGGGATTCCCCCACCCACCCACCCCCACAAAAAATTATTTAAAATCTAATTTAAAAACAATTAAAAACAAAAAACCCTAATAAAACATCAATTAAAAAACAAAGAAAAACAATAATTATTTTTTTAATTTAAAAAAAAACAAACAAAGAATTGACGTCATCGGCTGCTTTGGACTGCTCTTGCGGGAGAAACAAGTTATTGGGTACACATGAAACAACTCGCACACCACGCGCCACTTCAAACTACAAGCAGTGTGGTCTCCCCTGGCTGCTCGATAATTCGGATGCCAATGGAGACAACACTGCTTGGAGTTTGACGCCACATGTCTTGAATGGTAGTAGCGAATCAGTGGCGTAGATAGCTTTTCGCTGGAGGAGGGGCAAGCCCAAAATTTTCCGACAGACCGAAAATTTTCTGACAGTGTAACAACAACAAAAACCCAAACAAACAGAAAGAATCTGTTGTTTACTGCAAATGTACTGAAAATTGGTCGTTTTTTACCCCAAATTACCCAAAATGGCATGTTTTTATCCCCAAAGCCAGCATTTTAATGTTATTAGGCATACATTCGCCTAAAAATGGTCCCCAAAAATTTCCGACAAAACTTCTGGTGGGGATGGGGTGGGGGGGGGGGGGGCTCCCCCCCCCGGCCCCCCTTTATCTACGCCACTGAAGTGAATAGAGATTCCCTCGAACCGTCCGGATGACAGTCTCTAAAATGTTAGCTCAGAAACAAAGATATATCGAAACATACATTCAACAGCTTGAAAAAATGTATCCAACTTATAATTCTCTTGTCGGTCTCCCAAGTCCAGTCAATATATTTCAGGGCATCATATCTCATTTACAGATATCAGGTTTTTTTTGGTTTTTTTCATATCGCAGCCACTGTGAGGTGAGTGCATGATTTACAGATACAAACGCTGGATATCCTAGGAACCTGGCCGAAGTGAGCTTTCCATGAAGCCAATAAGAACCATGTGAATTAACTTTTGGTTTGCTGATACGACGTTATGAAATTGTACATGCTTTTCAAGGATGAGGGACGCTATTAAATGCTAAACAGGTGGCTCAATTTGGTACCAAAGTTTAACATTTTCCCAAAGCTGCGTGGTCCTGGACCGCATAGCATGTAATTGTCTTTGACACTGGAGCAGATGCCTAAGGCACAGGGACGTGGGTAACGGTTTCCCATTGGGGGGTGTAGGGTAGTGAATTTCCAACTGGGGAGGGAACCGGGAGGGGGCAAACCCCCTCCCGGTCCCTTCCCCTAGTTGGAAATTCACTACCGAGAAAGATTTTGATAACGAAGCCATGAAAGGGGCATAAAATTGATTCTAGTAACTGAAATGCCAACATATTTATGATAGAATTATCAGGTTATTATTATATGGTATTATTCTGGGAATTGAATAGTGCTAAACAAATGCTCAAGCAGAGAACTTTGAGCAATTCTAACTATCCTAACATTAAATTAGATCTTATGCAGGAATGATCAATTTTCGATGTTTCATCAATTTGTAACTGTGAATGATTCAATTAACTCAGGATAACGATTTTACATGATGTGATTTTCTTGAAGAGCATTTCGAGGATTCTTTTTTATTACGATAAGTAAACGTACTTTAGAAATCTCATACCGACTGACATCATGCATAGTTATGAAGCTCGATATTGAGTACACTATAGTTGTAAATAGTAGCAGTTAGATTTTTTGCTGATTTGAAACCGAGTTAGAATTTTGGGAAGTAAAGGAGACATCAGCATCGCCAAAGAAGCTCTAAAATCCAGATAGATGGAATTTCCAACTACTCATGACTTGCCCCCCCCCCCTCCCCCCCCCCCCCCCGAATTTCCAACTATAGGAAATTTTGGCCAGGATTGGGGGTGGCACACCTCCCCCATCCTCCCCCCCCCCCCCCCTGTCGTCACGTCCCTGCTTTGGCATCTGTAGCGAATGTCAAAGATGCTTGCAGACAAGACATCTGCCGGTACCACCCCCAATTTCAAAAACGGCAACAATCGGAACAAAACTCTGGATCCGCGTATGAAGTAGTCTATACGATAGCCTCAAATATATATCTGTTTACTTTTAACCCTTTACCCAACGTAACGGCCCGATCCGGCCAGTGCTATTCACAAAACTCACCAATTAATTTTCATTATTTTTTTCATTTTTTGTCTCAAAAACATAGGTTATGACCCCTCTTTGGATCGAGCTCGACGAGCTCGTTCCAAAGAGGGGTCATAACCTATGTTTCTGAGACAAAAAATGAAAAAAAATTTGTTATTCAAGAATTTTGTTTGCAAGTGTCGTCTGCTTTTCATGTTAGGTAAAGGGTTAACTCAGTTATTTATATAGCCCTTCTTTGATGGAAATGTTTTACCTAACACAAAAAATGATGACTGAACCATCCTAAAAGGTTTTCCTGAATAACAGAAAATTAGTTTTCAAGAACCACTGCAGATAATCCTTCTATCAAACAAGCTCGTTGAGATTGTTACTGTGGAAGGCGGTCAAGGACACCGGAAGGGCATGGCCAGATGTCCCTTGCAATGAGGCATGGGGCACAGGGTGAGCGGCAGAGTGTGTACTCTAGTGGAAAAGACTTGACTTTCGGAGAACTGTAATTCTCGAGTATTCGTTCCTAACGTATTTTACCTGTGCCAATGGGGGAGCGCGGTGGCTCAATGGTAGACTGTTGGACTTTTATGCTAGAGGTCTCGAGTTCGATCCCCGCCCGGACGACCCGCGTTGTGTCTTTGGGCAAGGCACTTTATCCTGGTTGCCTACACGGGGGCACGATGACGCTGTGTACTAAGGCGTACTGCATGTCGATGGTGCACATGTCTTCAATCGCTGTAACCCTGCTTGAGCGGAGCTTGAACATAGTTAGAACGTTGAGGAGCTGACAGTTGCTTGTCGATGCTCAGCAGTTCTCTCTGGGTACTCTGGCTTCCTCCGCCCGTAAAATTGTCACGGTCACAATTAGCCATTGTGCACAAGTACGTGACCTTAAACACCAATAAATAAATAACGCGTGCCAATGGGGTGGGGCTATCAGGTATAATGGCGAAAGCTGATCGATCATCATCAAATAACCCTTTACCACACGAATCGACCACATCTGCCAGCGTAATATGCATATTCAGCACCTGAAAAAATATTATTTTTCAAAAAATTTCAACAAAACCATATCATGTGACCCCTCTTTGGAACGAGCTCGTCAAGTTCGTTCCAATGAGGGGTCACATGATATGGTTTTGTTGAAATGTTTTGAAATTTTTTTTAAAAAATAATATTTAAAATAAATATAGAACCTTAGTGAGCACGCTCACATACCCCATGCGCCCCCGATATTTCAAGCTCGGAAAAGTGTAATTTTTAGGAAAATGACCCGGAAATCTGTTACTTGTATTTTTCAGAGTCCAGGGCCCGTAATTTCCGCAAAAATCAGCCGAGCAGAACGAAATGCAAACTTGATCTGTAGGCCACCATGTCAGACTAACATACCAAAAATCAGCTCTATATCTGGAAGCGTATAGAAAAAAAGTCCGAAAAACTGTAATTTTGATGAATTTTTCAGAGTCTAAGGGCCGTAATTTTGGTAAAAATCAGTGGAGCGGAACAAAATGCAAACTTGATCTGTAGGCCACCATGTTAGACTCACATACCAAAAATCAGCTCAATATCTGGAAGCGTGTAGAAAAAAAGTCTGGAAAACAAGTAGGACTGACGGACTGACAGACTGACGGATGGACCAGTCAAAAACATTATACCCCCGCAACTTTGTTGCGTGGGGTATAATAAAGTTTGACATAGTCTGCGTTGGATAAAGGGTTAAAGAAACTTCACAATCGGTGGGGTGAGTTCTAAAGTTTTATATCATCCCTTGAGTGCAACAAGGCGCATCTGCAATGCAAGGGACGATTTTTATATAATATCAATACTACTGAGTGTCGCATAACAATTTATGACACGTTGTACACAGCCGATCTTAACTGATACCCAGATTGCTCTTTTTGATTCCCTGCCTCCCTGGTCCTCATTTGCTTCCGACGCCCTTGAAGACTGTAAGCTATCTCGTGCAAGAAATTTATTCGGGTCAAAAGGGATCAGATATCAGTGCTGTTATCAACTGCTAATTTAGTTATTGAATATTAATAAAACATTTACAAACTTACCATTTCAAATTTCGACTTCCTGTCAACAACTGAAGAGACTGCGAAACTCACAATAGCGCATGCTGCCAGTGAATAGTATGTGTTTACCACTGCTCGAAGATTTAAATCACCCGTCACGGCGCCGCCATTAAAACTTGGCCAAAAGATCCAAAGGAATATGGTACCTTGAAAGCACACAAGGTATAATAAAGATGTTCATAGTGATATAATTTACTGAAAAATGGCAGCTCTTGAGATAAGGTAGAGCATGCCTTTGGTGTCAGAGATGTGGTTTTTGGTTAACATGTGCCGAAAACAAACAGAAACTTTTGGGGGTAATACTTTTTGCCGGTAAAAAGGACGGTATCCGATATATAAGGACGGTAAGTGAATAAAAACTACGTTTTAAAGTACTAAATGTACCTCTGAAAGTGTGAAAAGTGATTATTTAAGGAAGCTTACGCAATAATAAATATATAGAAGGAAAATTAAGTATTGATTGTTTTATTGCAGACTATTTTCAAGACAAAATAGATCATTTCGCCATCGACACTGGTCGACATGACATTTTTTGCAAGGGAAACAACGAATTCGCTGAGGTGCACGACGGGGTGAATATTATCATACTTGCTCGACGGAGGTTTAACTAATTCATGTGCGTAACATTCAGATGTTTCTGTTCACTCCGAGGGGATTTAACAGAAAGGTTTTGGGAGAGAAACCATTTATAATTTGAAAATAGTCTACAGTAAAAAAACAATACTAAATCTTCGTTGTACATATTTATTATTGTGCACGCTTCATTAAATTATCACTTTTCACACATTCCGCTGTACACTTTGTACTTTAAAACTAGTTTTATACACTCTCCGTCTTTTTTACCGGCAAAAAGTTGTGTTCAAGCTATTTTTTTAAACGGGGGTCCATAACTTATTTTTAGTTAGCGTTTCGCCAAACACATGCCGAGGTTACAATAAATATTAAAACCTACCACACATCAGTGGATACTAGTTCTAGATTCCTGTATGTCCTACCCCATTGATACTCACAGGTGCCTATTAAGACCGGAGCGCCTTGTTCTAACTCCACCAATCCCTATGTGTGAGCTCCCAGTGGTGGGCCCGGAGGGGGGGGGGGGGTGCCTGAGGGCCCCCAAATGCAAACCATAATTAACTGTTTTTAACCCCCACGTTTCCCTAGGAGCCACCAGAATCGATCTCAGAGATTCAGAATTTGAAGAAAAAAAATATCCTGGGAAGAGCTAATAATCGTGGGAGGGAATACGCACAATTTCTTAGTTCGAGCGTTATATCGATCTAGTCCCCCCCCCCCCCCCCCCCCCCCATTTCGAAGATATGAAATGGATTCTTTAAGAGGGGGTAGCCATTTGGGGGGGGGGGGGGGGGCAATCATGATATTTGGAAGGTCGTTGTGGGGTTTCCCCCCCCCCCCCCCCCACAAAAAAATGCAAACTGTCACATACTGTTTTTAACCCGTGCCTTTCTTCGGGAGGCACCAGGATCGATCTCCCCCAGAGTGTAGCAACTTAACTTTCTTCCCAGTGGTGGGGCGGGGTTGGGGTGGGGATGGGCTCCCAAATGCAAACTGTCACTTATTGTTTTTAACTCTCACCCAGGCCTTCGATTGGGGTAACTGGAAGCATTCCAAATCTATTGCTTATTAATTCCAGTCGCCCATTATACATATTGTGTATGATAGACACTAATGTGTACAGCGGGCGATTGGAATTAATAACTAATGAACTGTTTACGATAATTTGTTTCTGGGGAGTTCTAGCCCTAGTTAGGCCTGGGGGGACCCCACAACTACCTTCCAAATATCATGATTCCCCCCCCCCCCCCCCCAATTATAGAATCCTGGCTACGCCCCGCTACATATATATAATCCATTTCCCATATGTTCAAAATGGTTGGGGGCGGGGGGGGGCAAGATCGACATAACGCTGGCATATTTCAATGGCTTGAACTATGGAATTGGGCGTATTCCCTCCCACGGTCGTTGCCCCTTTCCCGGATATCTTTTTCTTCAAATTCTGAAGCCCTGAGATCGATTCTGGTGCCTCCTGAGGAAACGTGGGAGTTAAAAACAGTAAGTTACGGTCTGCATTTGGAACCACTCAGCCGCCCCCCCCCCCCCCCCCCCACCCTCCGGGCCCACTACTGTGAGCTCATTCATAGGGATTGGTGGAGTGAGAACAAGGGGCCCAAGAATAGGCTCATGTGAGTATCGCTGAGCTGGGACTTACAGGAATCTAGAACTAGTATCCACTGATGTATGGTTGGTTTTAATATTTATTATCACCTCGGCATGTGTTTGGCGAAACGCTAACTGAAAATCAAATATGAACCCCCGTTTAAAAAAAAGCTTGAACAACTTTTTGCCGGTAAAAAGGACGGTAAGCGTATACAAACTGTTTTAAAGTACTAAATGTACCTCTGAAAGTGTGAAGTGACAATTTAATGAAGCGTGCGCAATATAAAACGAAGATTAAGTATTGTCTGTTTTATTGTAGACTATAAAATTATAAATAGTTTCTCTCCAAAAAAACTTTCTGTTAAATCCCCCCGTAGTGAACAGAAACATCTAAAATTAGCTACACCTCCGTCGAGCAAGTATGATTATATTCACCCCGTCGAGCACCTCAGCGAATTTGTTTTCCTTACACACAATGGCGTGTCGACCAGTGTCGATGGCAAAAATGATCTATTTTGTCTTAAAAATAGTCTACAATAAAACAAACAATACTTAATCTTCCTTCTATATATTTATTACTGCGTAAGCTTCCTTAAATAATCACTTTTCTCACATTGAGAGGTACATTTAGTACTTCAAAACGTAGTTTTTATACTTTTACCGTCCTTTTTACCGGATACCGTCCTTTTTACCGGCAAAAAGTATAACCCACTTTTGGCCCTTTTCTTTAGAAAAGCTGCCTTCTCTGAGCAGCAGTTGACAAGCCGAAGACAAAATTAATGAAAAACATGTAAGAGAATCAGTAATTAATCAATCTTACAAATCTGGAGTATATCGTTAATTGATTTCTAAACATTGGTACTGTTCATTCAAGTTCGTGTAAACGTCAGAAAACGGTTACACGGACAGAACACAACGAGGGTGGAATACGGGCAAATGAAATCGACGACCCGAGTTGGAGTTTTTCCTGTATTTCCCGAGCGCTGTAGGTGCGCGTGAAATAGAGATGGACGATATTGGAATTTTGAGTTAGGTATGGGTTTCGGTATTTTTAGGGGGGGGGGGGGGGGGGGAGGGGTACACCTCGATATCGGTTCGGTATTCGGTATCTGACTTGACTGAGATTTTCTGATAGTACCAAAGAGGAATTCATATCGGGAAAACCAGAATAAGTTGTTGTAGTACCATTCTTCCACAATGACACCACCAATGAGCTCAACAGTGGCATTCTTTAACGACCACAAATCATACCTACACTCTACAGTAATTTTGTGACCTGTTCTAAATGTACCTTAGGCCTAATGTTTAAAGACCTATTTCAGGCTTTTGCGATGTCAAGAGCATATGCCCTGACCATGCTATCTTTAGGAGGTCCTGCTGACAATATACAAAACACATGGGCAGTGATTTCTAGTCAGGCCTTGGCTGCCTTTACAGGCAGCCAAGACACGACTAGAGAACACTGCTAAGCAACTGGACATGACAGGTTGCAGCCAAGTGGGAATTCAGGACAGATGCTCAATCCATTGAGGGTTAACAAAACTGAAAAGAAAATCAGTCACTTCTTTCATGAAAATGAACCTTTCAACTGTTATCAAGCATCAGCAAGGACTTATAAATAGCGAATGTATGAAAATTTGAAAATTCAAACGGTATCGGTATTCAAAGATTGGTTTGGTTCGGTTTTTCGGTATCCCCGTGATATCGGTATCGTCGGATTTTCGGTATTTTGCCCATCTCTAGCGTGTAATACAGAAAATACTCCAACAAGGGCCGTTCATTTCTTCCCCCATACTCTACCCGAGTTGTGCTCTGTACCACTGTACTGAATTTATACTGTTCAGGAGTTCTGTGTGTATATCACAATTCAACTTGAATTAAGGAAATGATGTTGATATATTTGAAGAAAAATATCACCTTCGGCGGTCTATTTTCATTCTTGCGTGACACCATTTTTGTGGCGAAGTACATCATTCACGTCATAACGTCACTTAGATGAGACCAATCAGATGTGTTCTTACATGACGTTCTTATAAGCCTGATTCCATGCGTGGTGTACCTAGCACATTTCTCAATGTCTGTATTTTATCAGGAAATGTTGAATACACGCGGCAATCGTGGTTTAAAAAACAGTAACACACATGGGGCGTTTAAAAACGGTTCAGCAGACCAGACAGATTCCGAGCCTGTATTCTTGAAATGCGAAAATCATACATGAAGTTGACTCTTCGTTATTCCATAGAAGTTTGTGGACGGAGGCATGGCTAAATGAGATACGTTTGCCATACAGGTAGATGACTGTGTCGAGAAAACGTACACGATGTGAAGTTTAAACCAGATGAATCGAACTGAAAGGAAGACATTTGAGAAGTGGAAACAAATTTCCACTAATGGACCTTCGGGGGCAACCCGGTGGTCCATTCCTGGAAACTTCACTTCCCTTTTGCATAGAGTTACCATTTTGCTGGCTAAAGTATTTAAGTTGGTTAGAAATTGACCGTATCGTCTTCAGAACTAGTGATTAATAATAACATAGCGTTATATTCGGCAAAGACTCGGACTGCTAATCATTGAAGGGCTGCTAATCGCAGCTCATTATGCAACGAAATGCCCTCGGAAATCATGTTATTTTTATATACATAATGCCGAAAGGCCGTTACCTGAGAGGATTTCATACTCTGTTCTTTGATTCTCAGAGTAAAAGCACCTCGACATACTACTATTAAGAAATGGCCGAGTTTCTTGAAAAGTTTTTTCAGTATATCTGTTCTAGAAGATCTGTGTCAATCAGCCATGTTTCCATCTTAACCCTTTTAAAACGGTGTGTGCATAAATTTTTGCGTGATGAAACAATTGACAGTTTTTCAGTGTATATGTGCTAGAAGATCCGTGTTAATCAGCCATGTTTCAATCTTAACCCTTTTAAACCGGTGTGTATACATTTTTGCGTGATGAAACAATTGGCAGTGGACGAGCAGACGATATGAAGAGCAACATATCTGAAGCGAGGCTCTGTAATAATTTAATCCAACAGCTCTACAGAGCTGTTGGATTAAATTATTACTCAATCCCCCAACAAATCAGGATCGTTTCGTCTATTTTGTGGTTGAATGTATTGACTGAAATGATATCTTCCAGGGCTGAGGGGTGAAATGGTTACTCTGTTAAGTGTCATTTTGATAAAATGAATGATTGCAGAGTGAAGCAATAATATTAAAACTTACCAATCATTGCAAACAGGTCAGAAGTATAAACAGAGCCTTCTTTGTTTGACTTCTCAATATCTTCACTATACAAAACTCTGGCTACAGCCAGGCCAAAATAGGCACCAAATACATGAACAAACATCGACTCTCCAACATCTGCCACCTTAAAAGACATAAACATATACTGATTTCCATAACTAAAATGAATTCAATGAGTTTTCAGACACTACTCTGTAGATTTGCAAGGGTCTCCAAGGCACAGGAGATGAGAAATTAAGGGTTTACAAAGATATACCAGGTGAAAACAAGGGACCGCCCAATAAAGAGCAACGCTCTGTTTCATGTACATGCGAACTGAAGAAGCTTGCGTTCAATATTACATGTTTTAATGTTACATCACAATATCTTCCGCAATTTAATTATAGGTTATGAAATGGTTAGATTAATATCGGTCGTGATATCAGCCCGAAGTCACGTCATATCAGCTTGAGATCGAAGGTCGAATAACCCTTTTATTTATTAACCCTTTGAACCCGAGCGGCCGCTTTTCCAGCCGGAAGCATGATACGTCATAACTTCGTTAAGTCGGATGGCTACTGAGTGAACGTGTGGGGGGAAATCAATTAATATGTTCAACGTGCAGCCCCACGGCTGCACGTTGAAAATATTAATTGGTCTACCCCCAAATAATGAATGTGGACTCTTCCAATTGCTGCCATTGAACTGACCCGGCAGATACCATCAGGGTTGAAAGTGTTAAACCAAACCAAATAATTACAAAATGTTCTCAGATCTGTAAAGTTTCAGACAGTGTTATTGTTTTTTATTCTTCTCATAAAGTCCGAAGTTTCCTTTTTTTCCTAGTTCAGCTATCCGAACGTCTTGGTTTCCTCATTGAGAAAGATGCGATGTTCGGACAGCTGAACCATCTCTTCTTTCATTTCGACAAATCTCCTCTTACGACTCTAAAACTTAGGTTGCGTTGAAATTTGCGTTCACGTCTCTTCATTTTTCTCTTTATTCACCTCATTCTAACTTTCGGCTATCATTAATTCCTCTGCATACAAAAAATACTCCTTGTCTGGTAACGCCAAGTTTACTGACGGAGTGCTTCGACGAATAACGGTGAACGATTCCGCTGTAAACAAAATGGCTACGCCTAGCAATCCATCAGAGGGGAGAACTCAAGCTTGGTTCATATCGGCTGATATTGACGTCATATCTGCGGAGCTTGATTATGGGTGATTTTGGGAAATCAAATCAAATCTAATAAATAATGCGTTAGTATAAGCTTATATTTCTGATAGATAAAGAAAACTTACCAAAAAATAATGAAAACCAATATATTCATTCACTTGTGCCAAAACAACTTCAAATAACGCCATGATCAAAAGCTGGAGTGCACTAGCTTTCCCAAGGACAGCTCCCATTGAAATTAGGATAGTGGCTGATGCAAAGTCTGCCTCGAGCAACCTAAAGTATAAAATTATAGCGTGTATCAATGAGATCAACTTGTCTTAATGGTTTCTGCCTTTGTAGCAAAGCACAGATATGCAAAAGGGTTTTTTTCTCCGACTTTGACTAATTATTTTTGTTTCTATGTTTTAAGCATTCGTCCCGGCTTCATAAATTTTACTTAAATACGATTGGCTGAGAGGAGACTTACCATGTTTGCTTTTCATCTGCGTTTTGATAACAAAGTACTGACAAGTCCAAAGTATTCAATATATCAGATACATATATACTACTCAAAGTTTGCTAAGCACCAAACATTTGACACATCATCGTGAAATTTGCTTGTGACATATTTTTGATATTTTTGGTGGATATGATTGAGAATGTATTGAGATGGTCCCCAGTGTTTACATTAGCTCTCTTGATAAGCAGACTTTTCGTGACAGTCATGGAAAGCATGTACCCCTTGATTTTCATGATGTTTTCGTGTACTGTCCACATGTACATGACATGTGTAGGGTATTCAATCTTCATTTCAACACAAACCCTTGTGATTTAATGATTGAATATGGCAAATGCAAATGTAAGAAGATGTTTTTCTGAAGCAGAAAATGTGGCGGGCTGTATGGATGGTGGAGCAAGGGGCTACCCATCGTCAGGTTGGCGAAGCCCTTGCTGTGCACCATACGGTGATCACCAGAGCCTGGGCAAGATTTCAGCAGTATGGCACACCAGTAAGACAGCCTGGTGGTGGCAGAGACTGGGCAACATATGCAGCTGAAGACCGGCTTTTGATTATTCGGGCCCGTAGGAACCGCTTTGCTACAGCAACCAAGCTTCGCAGTGACCTTCAGAATGCATCCGGGGTAAATGTTTCGACGCAGACTATCCGGGCAAGGCTGATCGAGAAGACCATATATTCGCATTCCGCTGTCCCATAACCACCGCCAGGCACAATATGAATTGGCCATGGACCACGTTGGTTGGACCAGAGAAGATTGGTGACCTGTCTTTTTTACAGATGAGTCAAGGTTCTGCCTACACAACACAGATAGGCGTTCTAGGATATGGAGAAGACCAGGAGAGCGATTCCATGCAGCCAACATTGCTGAGCATGACCGCTATGGTGGAGGGTCAATCGTGGTCTGGGGCGACATCAGCAGGGATGGACGTACAGAGCTATGTGTCCTTGAACGTGGTACGTTGACTGCACAGCGGTATATTGATGAGATCCTGGATGTCCACGTCAGATTGTATGCAGGTGCAGTGGGTGATAGATTCATTCTGGTGGACGATAATACCCGTCCTCTTGTTGCCCATGCCGTCGGGGAGTACCGACAGAGGGAGTGGGTTGAGCGTATGGACTGGCCAGCAAGATCCCCTGGCTTCAATCCAATCGAACATGTCTGGAATGAGTTGCAGCTTGCAATATTTCAGTCCATCCAGTCTAGCCAAGAAGTATCCAAACGCTTGGTGCCATGCTGGTCCAAGAATGGAACAACATCCCACGAAGGACCACCAAGAGCCTGATTGCATGGGAGCATGAGAAGGAGTTGTCATGCTGTTATTAACAGTAATGGGTCTCATACTCGATATTGAACCCATACCAGTTCGCTCCGTCAACTTTCTGGCAAATTGAAAAATTTCTTCTTTTACCAATAATATCCATTTTCCATGGTTATCGTATTCAAAAGCTAAAAAATAATGTCAAACACAAATAAAATCTTAATTTCTGTACTTAAATCATTAAAGATATAATTAAATAAAAAATATATACACTTTTCATTACAATATTTCAACTAAAACGTAAAACAGGTAGTTGGATATACTTTGTGCTTAGCAAACTTTGAGTAGTATATATAGTACATAGTCTGTAGGGACGTGGGAAGAATCTCGTAGCTGGGGGGGGGGGGGGGGGGGGGTGAGGTCAAACAAGGGCACCAACTCACTGATGTATATCAGTGGTAGCCCATGTGCTTCTGTGGGGTGGTGGGAATACAATGCTCAAAGCTATGTTCGGATCTCACACATCTCTTCAGAAAGCAAAATACTCCTTTTTGGATCCATATTTAGCAAATGTCCTCATCGGGCCGAAATATTGTTTCGGCCCGATTTCTCTCTCTCTCTCTCTCTCTCTCTCTCTCTCTCTCTCTCTCTCTCTCTTGAAGTGTAAGTGTCTTCGAAGCTTGGACAATTCTGCTTATTTTATTGTATCCTCCCTCGTAATAGGACAACACTTTTACAGAACAGCTGGGAACCATTCCCAAAGTTCTGTTACTTCTATTAGCAAGACCAACGAAAGCTCGTATGTGAGAGCATGTGTTCATGCGTTTTTGACTGGTTTCCTAATAAATTCAGAACGACAACTAATCCACGGCGTATATTTTAAAATAAAAGAATAAAAGCATAAGTTAATTTTTATGGTGAATAGGCATTAAATATAGATCTTGTTTGTACTGTGCCAAATATATTAACACTTTCAACCCGACTCCCTGAGTCGTATTATCTTATACACTCAGCATTGTCTATGTGGAAATGGAAGAGACCATTAAGTATTTGTACTGAGGTACAGTAATAATTTAATCCCACAGACAAAAGGGCAGTGGGATTAAATTGTTACTGTTCCTCTTTCACACTCTTTTAGTGTTTATTTTCTTCATTGCCCATGGACGACCAACCTTTTCTTTGCGCAAACATTTATGCATTATATTTTGAAAGGGTTAACCCTTTACCCAACGCAGACGATATCAAAATTTATTATTTTTAAATATAATTTTTTTAATTTTTTAAAAAATTTAAACAAAACCACATCATGTGACCATTCATTGGAACGAGCTCAACGAGCTCGTTCCAATGAGGGGTCACATGATATGGGTTTGTTGAAGTTTGTTGAAAAATAATATTTTCTCAACTGCTGAATTTGCATATTACGCGGGCGAATGCGGCCGATTCGTTAGGTAAAGGGTTAAAGCTTATGCTTAAGCTGACGATAATCGCTTGTTGATCCTTTCTGTAACAGTCACATGCTGCGTGACAAATCTTGTATTTCAATAAGATGCAAGTATTGCTTTGAATTTCTGTTGTTAAAAGTAACTGTTTTGTATATAATGTATAATTTCCATGTAACCAATTGTCTGGTTACCGACTAAGAGAGAAGTAGGGGATGCGGTGGTTCAGTAGGTAGAAGTGCAGGCTGCAAGTCGAGAGGTCCTCGATTGGACTCCCACCTGCGGCAACCGCGTTGTGTCCTTGGGCAAGACACTTCACACCCATTGCCCACGTGGGGGCATGGTGACGGTGTGTACTAAGGCGTACTACACGTCGATGGTGCACTTGTCTTCAACCAATGCTAACCCTGCTTGTGTGGAGTTGGTATGTTGGGGAGATGACAGCTGCTCGGTGGTTCTCTCCGGGTACTCTGGTTTCCTCTACCTGTAAAACTGTCATGATCATGATTAGCCATAGTGCAGAAATATGTGACCTTAAAAACACGAATAAATAAATAAATAAATAAATAAATAAATAAATAATAAATAAATAAATAAATAAATAGAAGGGACTATTAAGTATTTGTAGAGAGGTACAGTAATAATTCAATCCCACAGCCCTACAGGGCTGTGGGATTAAATTATTAATATTCCTCTTTCGCAATTTAGTGTTTGTTTTCTTCATTGCCCATGCATGGACAACCAACCTTTTCTTTACGCGAAAATTTATGCATTTTATGTCGAAAGAGTTAAAGCATATGTTTAAGCTAATGATCGCTTGCTGACCCTTCCTGTAATAGTTACATGCTGCGTGACAAATCTTGTATTTCAATAAGATGCAATTATTGCTTTGAATTTCTGTTGTTGTTATATATAAGTAATGGTTTTGTATATATAGAGGACATCTACGCTGTTTTAGTGAATATCGGAAATTATCTCATGAGTATGGCCCTGAAAGTTTTTATTTTTTTAGGTTCCACACGAATGAGATAATTTCCAATGTTTACTGAAATAGCGAAGATTTTCTTTTTATCATATGCAACGTGACATTTTACAGCGCAATATTCAGCCCAATTCAACTGCAAACCATTTCAAGACAATAACAAAAATCTTTGGGTCGTTCCTTCAAAGCGACGTTCAAGGCGACACCGTGCGCCGAAGCGTAACGTCATTTAGGAAGCTACTGCAAAAATTCATCGTGTGGGCCTGAAAATATTATTTATCACTGGCACAAGCGCTAGTGAAAAATAAAACTTCCAGGTCCACACCCATAAGATAACTCCAGTTACTGACTAAAACAGAGTAGATTTTCTTTTTTATTATATGCTACGAGACATTTTATTGCACAATATTCAGCCCAATTCGACCCCAAATGCTTACATTTCAAAACAATAACAAAGATCAGCTGATGATCAGGAAGCTACTGACGGATGTGGATATCGAGAAATATCTTTTAGATAATTTGCAATAATTCACAGGCTAGCATATAATAAAATGTATTATTTCCCTGTAACCAACTGTCTGGTTACCGATGAAGAGAGAAACACGACCGGCTACCATCATTGATTGTAAATAAATGTTCAAAGTCGACAAGCGCTTTTATTTAACTAATTTCCTCGATGTTAAGCTTCAGGACACGTGTAAGACTAGAAACTCACCAAATCGGAACAAGACCCTCAATGGTTAAATTCCAGTAATGTATAAATATGAGTTTTGTTTTTTTACTTGGGAATATGCACTGGTTGCACTTACATGGATACAACCGTACTCTCAAATACTAAATTATTGAAGGACTGAAAACTTTGTTGGTGAGAATCAAAATCGATTGTTGAGAAGATGAGTTTTTGGGCTTGAATACTTATCTCTCGGCAGCTTGATTGCTGGAATGCTAACCTGCCTCCTCTGTCTCGTCTGTCCCCATCTTAGAGGAGGCAGGGTGGGGGGGGGGGGGGATTGTTACGATAAACAGACAACGCTCAATAAACACTTTTTTCTCGATAGTTTTCGATTTTCCAACGCCTCGCAAACGCTGATTGCTTGTTAGTCCTGTACCCAACGTAATGGCCAAAACCGACCTGCGCTGTTCACTAAAAATTGCCATTCAATTTTCACTATTTTTTTTCATTTTTTTTGCCGCAAAAACATAGCTTATAATCCTTCATTGGAACGAGCTCGTTCCAATGAGGGGTCATAAGCTATGCTTCTGACGCAAAAAATTAAAAATTTTTATTCAATATATTTTCTTTGCAAGTGTCGTCTGCGTTTCATGATAGGTAAAGGTTAAAGAATATACTTTATGCCTGCGAAAACGGATATATTGATGACGTGCACATTTTTCACGTCAAAGCAAACCGAATGTCACTAGTTTAGAAAATATGGTTTTTTGATTATTATTTTTCTATTTTCAGCTCCTGGGATCGACACGGGGTCATGCGAAAACTGCTTTTGCTTAAATTAAATACGTGCCTCCAAATATGAAATGATGCATACTAAATTTTGTTAAAATACAGAAACACGATTTTAATATCGAAATTTGGGGTAAGATCCTAATTTTGTCCCCATGGGATAAGCTCAGTCTTTGTCCGAGAATGTTTCTTTGAATAAACGTGAATCTTTTCCCTGAAAGGAAGTTTAATACCAAATCTTTAATCATCACGTCACCAGTGATTTTTTTTAGAAGAATGTAGTTAGGCTTTTAGGGTATCATCGCTGAACTCGTTCCAATGAGATGTCATAAGCTATGTTTTTGAGGCAAACTTTTTTTATAATAATGAAAATCGAATGTCAATTTCCGTGAATAGCGCTGGCTATTTTTGGCCGTTACATTGGGTTAAGGGTTAAACATACTTCAGATTATCGTGGGTAATGTACAGTCGCCGTGGACGGATCGTAATCCACGCGTTGGCAGTGATGTCCACGCATGCGTTTACCAGGTGATAGAAGTCGTCATCAGCAAAATTTTAATTAATTGTACCCGGTGCTTCATTAATTAAATTTTTGATGATTATTCCCATAATTAGACGAAGTGTTTGGAATCTAATATTATTGCGTCCGTGGAAATATTGCCCACCCGTGGAAAGTGACCAATCCACGACGGTCGTACTGTTGAGTTTGATTTGCCGACAAAAGACTGTAATGCAAAAGTTAATAGACCACAGACTCACGGCGACGAACGACGAACTCCAAGCGATGACGAAAGCTCGCCATGACTTTGAGTCACATGAGCTGATAACCATTCAAACTTTATAATTTGTTCTAAACAGAGTTCATGACCCCTCTTGGAATGCTTTAGAATAGTTAGCTCCACTGTGTCCCCCACTCGGGATGAATTGCCTTGTTCAAGGACACAATGCAGATGGAAGTAAAAAGTTAATGCTAATTGCAACGAGGGTGGAGTACGGTGGGGGTGGGGGCGGGGGGGGGGGGTGGAATCAACAACCGATGTTGGAGTTTTTCCAAAGGCGCGCGCTAAATACAGGAAGAACTCCAACTCGGCTCGTTGATTCCTGTCCACTCTACGCCCAATGGCGCTATGTTGGGTTTACACCACGATAAAACTTGAATTGAGGGGATAAAGCTGATATTTTAACCCTTCACCCAACGAATCGGCCGCATCCGCCCGCGTGATATGCAAATTCAGCAGTTGAAAAAATATTATTTTTCAAAAGATTTCAACAAAACCATTTCATGTGACCCCTCGTTGGAACGAGCTCGTCGAGATCGTTCCAACGAGGGGTCACATGGTATGGTTTTGTTGAATTTTTTTTTAAAATTTGAAAAAAATGATATTTAAAATAATAAATTTTGATATCGTCTGCGTTGGGTAAAGGGTTAAAGAAAAAATCGTTTTCAGTGCTTTGTTTACATTCATTCTTGACAATGTTTTGAGTAACGACAAATCAGATACGTTAACCCTTTGCCTGACGAATCGGACGCAACTGCTCGCGTAATATGCAAAATTGGCAGATGAAAAAATAGTATTTTTTTTTAAAACATTCAATAAAACCATATCATGTGACCCACCATTGGAACGAGCTGGACGAGCTCATTCCAATGAGGGTGTCACATGATATGGTTTGGGTGAAATTTTTGGACAAAATTGGAAAAAAAATATTTAAAATAATAAATCTTGATATCGTCTGCTTTGGGTAAAGGGTTAAATAACGTTTTTACACATGGGCCGGATTCCACACGTGTTGTGCCTAGCACATTTCTCAATTTCTGTATTGTATCGGGTAACGTCGAATACACACATCAATAGTGGAATAAAGAGTCGTGTTGAATAATTATATCTCAAACTTACTGAAGAACACCAATGCTGAATTTTTCACCCTTCTCGGCCAGTAAACCTCGTACGATGGAAGCCCATTGAAGAACAAATGCTGCAGTTAGTAAGTTCAGGCCAACGGCAGAAAATCCATATTTCTTGAGAAACGTCATCAAAAAACCAAAACCAACAAACATCATCGCATGTACATCCTGGAACACTGAAATATATGCAGAAGAATCAAGAGCATAGATAACGTTTCGCCGGTGGAGGGGGAGGGGGTGGGGAAGCCCCAAATTTTCCAATAGTCCAATAATTTTTTTAGATAGATTTCACATTGGGTTATGATTTAGCAACATTTTCCTTCCGTTAATGATTTTGCAAATTCTTAGCAACAAAAGGCCTCAAAATTTCCAGATGAACGGGGGGTTTGCCCCTACCACCCTCTGTGCATACTCCGCTGAAAAATGAGCAATAGCTTATCTGACTTACATAAGTTCCACGCGTAGGGAGTGAGGGAGTTTGCTGTATGGCTCTCTCTTTGTCTATAATTCAACAGCTTACGCGTTGCAAGCATTATCCAACGTTCTTTTCAACCCTTTATCCAACATAATGACAAAAATGGGCCAGCGCTATTAACAAAAATTACCATTCAATTTTCATTTTTTTACCTCAAAAACATATCTTATGACCCCTCTTTGGAATGAACTTAACGAGCTCGTTTCAATGAAGGGTCATAATCTATGTTTTGAAGGAAAAATGCAAAAAAAAATATAGTTATTTAATAATTTTGTTTGTAAGTGTCGTCTGGTTAAAGGGTTAATGAAATAACAAGAGCAGGGCGAAGCGTGGCAAATGCCCTCTTTTGCATTTCCGTGGATTTTGAATCCCGCCAAAACGAGAGCTTAAACTGACTGGAGAAGGCATTTCGAGTTAACCCTTTACCTAACCTGAAAAGCAGACGACACTTGCAAAAATAATTCTTGAATAACTAATTTTTTTCCTTTTTTGTCTCAAAAACATAGGTTATGACCCCTCGTTGGAACGAGCTCGTTGAGCTCGTTTCAACGAGGGGTCATAACCTATGTTTTTGAGACAAAAAAATTAAAAAAATAATGAAAATTAATTGGCGATTTTTGGGAATAGAGCTGGCCGGTTTTGTCCGTTACGTTGGGTAAAGGGTTAACTGATGAAAAGCATAATCAAAATGCCTGGGGGCGCGGTGGCGTTGCGGTAACCGGTTCTCGTCAGATCACCGAAGTTAAGCAACGTCGAACCCGGTTAGTCCTCGGATGGGTGACCGTCTGAGCGATCGATTCGGACTCCCGCGTTGTGTCCTTGGGCAAGGCATTTAACCCCGATTGTCGACATGGGGGCACGATGACGCCGTGTAATAAAGAGTACTGCACGTCGATGGTGTGCATGTATTCATCCAATCTAACCCTGCCTGTACTGCAGTACGGAGTTACGATGTTGGGAAGCTGACAGCTGCTCGTCGTTGCTCGGTGGTTCTCTCCGGGTACTCCGGCTTCCTCCACCCGTAAAACTGTCACGGTCACGATTAGTCATTGTGCATAAGTATGTGACAATAAACACAAATAAATAGTAAATAATTGGGCCTTCATCGCCCGTTTAATATTTTCAAGGGAGGTAACTTTATCGAACGTCGATTTTCATGGTGATATAAGTCAGGGATGTCACCACGGAATGAGACTGGTCAGTCAATGCATTTATAAGTTAATTTACGGAATCCAAAATTAAGATGAATATCAAACGCTGACAATTATAGAGAGAACCCCCCCCCCCCCCCCCTCCCCCACCAAACTACCAACTCACAACACATCATCATGAGATAAAAACGATTAGTGAACGCGTTTTCGAATTAATTGACGGAAATAAAAATCAATGTGGCTGTCATGAAAAAATAAAATATGCAATCCGGACAGTTATCGAAAGGAACCTCCCAGAACCAACCATCAATATATCCGCAAGAGACAAGACCTGATCAATCAAAGCATTCTCCAGTTAAATAACGGAAACCCATGCCAAAAATACTGCTGTGACAGCCATCTTGAATATCGAATCCGGACAATTTTGTAAAGGAACATCCCATCATCCATTCTCAACACATCATCAAGTTATGAGGATGATTAGTGATGTCATTTGGATTAATTGACGGAAATTAAAGTTTACACAGACAGACGGACGGACGGCCCCCATCTTCGGTATAGATCGTGGCATAGAAAGCTGAAAGAAACTACGGTACCACAAGGTGGTATTTAACCTCAGTTTTTTTCATTACATCAAATCATTGGCGGCGAGTGTCTGTGTTATTTCTAACGTTTTGACAAAATGTACATTCATTATTTGTTAACCCTTTACCTAACACCACAGAAGACGACACTTGAAGAACTAATTTTTTCGGTCAAAAATAAAGCATATGACCCCTCATTGGAACGAGCTCTACGTGCTCTTTCCAATGAAGAGTCATAGGATATGATTTGGAGACAAAAAATGAAAAAAATAATGAAAATTGAATGATGATTTTTGTGAATAGCGCCGTCTTGTTATTGTCGTTACTTTGGGTAAAGGGTTAAAATTGCCGTGACTTATCATCATGGGTTGAATATTAGCATTCTTACCCTGTGACTACGAATAGTGTTCTACAGGTGGATAATATATCGGAAGTCCCGTTCGGTATATTGACAGCTGAATTTGGGCATTCTTACTCTCGAATTACAACGGAACAGTACTCAAGAGCTGGGAAGTATACCAGAAATCCCAAACAGAAAGGCATGCCTTGGTGATGAAGTTGAAATATTTGTCAATGGAAATGAAAGTTTAAAAACTCAAGAAATCTGATTCTGGATAAATACATGTGGTAGTCGTGCTGCAAGCATGGGCTTCCCAACTTATCAATTAGTTAGTAAAAACCGGTGACAAAATTGGTCATGCTGGAAACCCAGTATCTCCAGGGGCGCCGGGAGCACTTCAGGGCGGGGGCCAGACCCCCGGGAAAAGGGCATTTACTCGCAGTAGCATGCCGAAGCATGCATGTCACGAAGATGGGAGGGGGGTTGGAGGGGGTGCGAGGAAGTGATGGGAGACCGATGACAAAATTGGTCATGCTGGAAACCCAGTATCTCCAGGGGCGCCGGGAGCACTTCAGAGCGGGGGCCAGACCCCCGGGAAAAGGGCATTTACTCGCAGTAGCATGCCAAAGCATGCATGTCATAAAGATGAGGGGGGGGGGGGTAAGAGGAAGTGATGGGAGGGGCACCTCCCACCCCCATCCCTACCCCACTGAATTATGAAAGTTCCCAGGACGGATTTGGGCTGTATTTTAGCTTTACTTCGAGAACAAATTATTAAAAAAAATTTTGAGGGACGAACCTGGGAAGGGCATTGTCTGCCCCCTCTTGCCCCCTTAGGCCGAAGGCAGGGAGGACAATTGCCCCGTGCTTCCGGCGTCCCTGTGCCTTAGTGATGAAGTTGAAATATTTGTCAATGGAAATGAAAGTTAAAAAACTCATGTTGTACTCGTGATGCAAGTGTGGGCTTCTCGGCTTATTTAATTAGTATATACCGGTGTCAATATTGGTGCTGGGAACCCTGTATCCCCAAACAGGCACAGATCTCTAGTTGCATGAGACCGACTGCGTGAGTGCGTGACGTAAGTACAAGAAGTAAATCTAGTCCCGTAAGAAAGTACATGATTACCAGCAATAGCGATATCGATATACAAGACTCTAAACCGGGATGAAAATATCTCGACTGGAAAGTTATTGAGGGAAGAGGGTTTCACATACCCCTATACACGCTCCATAATTACGCCCCTGGTTCGGGTATCTTGTCAGTGCCGAATTTATTTATTTTGGGGGTTTAACGACACTTTCCATAGCCAGGATCACCTCGTGTCTGACAGTTTTACGGGTGGAGGAAGCCAGAGTACCCGGAGAGAACCACCTAGCAACGGCGAACAACTGTCAGACTACTCAGCGAACTACATCCGCACCGTCACCGTGCTCCCACATGGGCAATCGGAATTAGGCCTAAGTGCCTTGCCCAAGGACACAGCGCAGACACCAGTGGACTTTTGGGTTTGAAGTTCAATGCCGTAACTATACTGAGCCACCGCGCTCCCTATCAGTACCGAATACCAATACTGAAGTAAATTACCCCCAAAATACAGATACCGACACCGAGTCTGAATTTCCCCCCCCCCCCCCCCTCCCCACACACACACTTACTCTTCGTACGAAAATCAATAGACAGCACTAAGATCATTAACTCTCTGATCCCCTTTTTCCTGTCCAGGATTATGCTGCGTCTGAATTTCAAAATGTAAATGGTTGCACAGAGAACTTGTGCTGCAGACCTATTGATATTTTCAACGAGCAGCCCTAAGGCTGCACGTTGAAAATATTAATTGGTCAACCCACAAATAACTAATATAGACTCCTCCAACTGATGTCATTGAACTGAGATGGAAGATACCGTCAAAATTCAAGGGATTAAAGGATATGCTCTTGACGTAAATGGTCCATAGTGCATGCGATAAAACATGGCTACCAAATAAAAGATGTCGGCTGCTTATTAATTTCTGAATCTACCATAGCAGTCACTGTTTGGCCAAAGTTTAGTCTCTCACATGTTTCGCCGCCAGCCTAAACCTCCACGCCCCCCCCCCCCCCCGCCCCCTCACGCGTCCCTAACTCCACAACCCCTCACCACACACAATCCTCTCTGAAAATCAGGAGTACGTTTCTGCATGGATGTACACTCATTGCGTGGTGCAGGGACTAATTTCATATCTCATATCTGCCATTACACGCTGCAGTTGTGCAAATTCTTGAAAACAATAACCTATTTTTCAGTATGCGAGAGACTGGATAATCTCAAAATTTCCTGGTGGTGCAAGTCGCTGTAAATGTCAATAACCACACACCGGCTTCCAAAGTACTTACTTAACCAAGTTATGAACTGTACATGATGAAATGACGTCAGGGCTGCAAAAAAATATTTTAAACATGGAGTGATACAACAAACCGGATCGATGCCTATATTCTAAATATTAGCATTTTTCCGAGGAGTAGTCGTCTCGAGTTATAATGTGTTCTATGTGCCAGTAGGCACATAGAACACAATGGAACTCAAGGGACGAAGTGCCTTTATTACTGTGACATGTGCAAACTTTTTGTACATAAAACAATTGAATAGAAATAAAAAGCATCGAACCCATTGAGTCCATATGTTACAAATGACATGGGCGTTCTTCTTAAAACTCAGGGCTGTCCTCACATACACTTCAACATGCTCACTCAGGTACTCTCTTATTCGTTCACTCACTCACTCACACATCCACTCGACAGACAACGCCACCCAAACAAACTCCACATGCACATCAATTCCACACGACCTCCCTCACACAACTCACTAAGTCTCACTCGCATGCTCACACATTCGTTCATGTTGTCAACACAAAAAAGATTTTTTTGTGACTGCAAAACCTCATTCTACTTGTAGTTTCAAATATAAACACCAGCCCCGACATTGACTCCCGGAAAACAACCGTTCAGCCATTTACTTTCAATGTTGGGGATGGTGTTATCAACAGCAAAGAATGAGAGACATTTGTTTCATCTGTTATAGATTATAATTAATAACAACATGGACTGTCAATTTTGTCGTAAATAATTTTCATCCATCACACCCCTGACACACCCTATCACAAGTGATTGACATCAGAGGTTTTTCAGCCCTCATACACTCTACCAAGAAAACCCAAATCAACACATTCTCCAATCTCCCACTGACCACACCGTCCCCGACACCATCCTCCAGAAAGCTTTCACTGAGACCATTCCAGAAAACAATGCCAGGAGACGCTGCCATCGACGTTCAAGAAAGAAAGTGTATTTTATTTGCTCAAACCAGGGGGGGGGGGGGGGGGGGGGGGCACCAAAAATTTGCAAGACGTGACGTGGGGGTGGGTGGGTCTCTTGAGTGCACCAAAATGTGCATTTCCAACTTGTGCAATTTTTTGAATTTTTAAAAAATACAGTAGAATCCTCTTAATTGAATATCCATTTTGCCAGTGAAAATTATTCAATTAACAGGAGTATAGAATTAACAGGAATTTGGTCAGTTTCATGTGTTCTGGAGTTAAACTGAGCATTTATTCTATTATATCTTGTTTGACAGAGCTTATAGAGCTCTGTCAAACAAGATATAATAAAATAAATGCCTGTATTAGATGTAGTCAGGCCAAAAAGGTTGATTAATAGGGGGAATTTGGTGCATGTCATAGTAATTTTTTCGACATATTACACAAATTTATATACAATTAACAGGAGTTTACTCTACAACCCATATGCAATTAACAGAGAAAATTTGTACTGAAGATATGGTAAATGGTTTTGTGTTTGAAAATTATATTCAATTAACAGGGATATACAATTAAGAGATATCCAATTAAGTGGGCTCGACTGTACATCAACATATCAGCCAATATATACCATCATTTGTGTTTCAAACCTGAAAGATGATGTTGTACATCACACTCTTAACATAAATACAACATCAGGAGGCTTTATATGTGAGAATATTGGGCTTAATCTGGGAAAATGTCACATGTTAGTAGGAAAGTAGCAAACACCTTAAAATACTGACAGAACAATTCAAATGAAAATTTGTTCCCGTATATGTACACCTGCTCTGGCCAAGCAAGCCTGATAATGAACAGCTTGTCATTTGTTGATTGGGGCCCACAGCAGGCCACATAGGTTTAAATTTGTGGTACAAGTTTAAGAACATTATGAACCCCCCCCCCCCCCCCTAAAGACAGCTGTGCTTACTAAGTTTATAAGTTTATTTTGGATTTTAATGGGAGAGTGGGGGTGGGTGTCTGAGAACGGTAGTAGAAAATTTGCACGTAGGGGTGGGAGGGTGGGTGTAAAAAGGAGCTGAATAAAAAATAGGACGTCACGTCTTGCAAATTTTTTAGTGCCCCCCCCCCCCCCCCCCCCCCCTGCTCAAGCAAGAAAAACAGCGTATCTACAACGTAACATGACGATTTATATTAATTTTAATAAAAATGACTTTTTTCTCCTGTTATAGGGTTTACCAAGGAAGTTAGCGCATTGACGAGGATAATGATACAATATTACGGGGACGTGACAGCCGTTACTTATTCCTAGCTCCTTATTCGACATTCGTTATCAACCGATAAAATCGGTTGATAACGACGTCCACCAATATTACAGTCATTGACCGACCATCTGGCGGAAATGTTTCGGCAAGGTGTTCTGTTGACATACAGTCGAAAAGGGTTTTTCTTGTATCAGTGTAAAAGCAACACTCCGTCAGAAAATGAAATTCATAACGTATATATAATCTCTCATGAGGTTGCTCACCTCTGAACCTTCCAGTCTCGATGCGGATTGGGAGATCACCACAGCAGAACTGGGCCATAACCGATCGTTGTTGGATATCAAGATTCATTAGGCTTTTCCCTCTGGAAAAGACTATTGTTTTTCTACGGATTATTTATTTTTTTTTTTTCTTAGACTATTGTTTTTTCTACGGATTATTATTATTTTTTTTTTTTTTTTGGGGGGGGGGGGGGGGGTTTCCACACATTTTGTCCGTACGATTCAGAAGCCATTTTCGAACCGATTTTCACGAAATTTTGCACACACATAGAGGGGCACAAAATCTAAAAAGGTACCGAAGCGGAATTTTCAATTTAACCCTTATTTCGTCAGAATTGGCAAAAAACTGCCAAAATTGGGGTTTATCGGCACTTTCTCGAAACACGTCTTGTAGATTTTTTTATACATTCGTCATTGCTAGCCCTGTCTGTCACACGCCCCTTTGATACACATGACATATCTGGCGATGCATATGGTAACCCTCCACAGGCTGCCAAACATCGAAATTTTGATGAAATAGGCCAGTTTCAGGCCCTCACTGTACCCAAACAATACACGAGAGATAAACATAACTTCCTTCATTGTGAGTGAATTCACCGAGGATCATTTTTGTCAGTAATAAGGGTGTTCAAAAAACCAAGCGTTAACCCATTTTGGGCTGGTTAAACAGCAATACCCCCCATAAAGCTCAAAAATTCGTATTTTCCGTGGATTTCTCTAAACGATTCTTGTAGATTTTCAAGAAAAATTTGTCACTCCCAGGCCTTGGTGTGACAATAGAAGTTGCATGGACCAAATACTGCGGTGAGCATTTGTTAACCCTCCACGGGCTGCTAAAAGTCAAAATTGTGATAAAATGGACTGTTTTTGGACGCCAACAGCACCCACTAGGTGTACCACCGAGAAAGGTTCCTTCTTTTATCGGACGCAAAATTGATGGGGAAACATTTTTGATAATGGTAAGGGTATTCAAAAGTCGAAGTCTTAACCCATTTTGGACTGGTTAAAGAGAGATACCCCTTAAAAGCTTAAAATTCCCATTTTCTGTGGATTTCTCTAAAAGCAACTTGTAGGTTTTCAGGAAAAAATGACTATTCGCAGGTCTTTGTGTGACATTACAAGTTGCATAGACAAAATATTCCGGTGAGCATTTAGTAACCCTCTACAGGCTGCTAAGCATCGTAATTTTGTTGAGATAGGCTGTTTTCAGATGCGCACAGCACCCAATGCATACCCGAGAGATAAACATAATCTACTTTGTTGGAAGTGGAATTCACCGAGGACCAAATTTGTTAATAATAAGGGTATTCAAAAAACCAAGCATTAACCCCTTTTGGGATGGTTAATAGCAATACCCATCAAAAGCTTAAAAAATCATGTTTTCCATGAATTTCTTTACAAACGTCTCGTAGGGTTTCAAAAGAAAATGGCCGTTGATAGGCCTTAGAGTCACATTACCAGTTGCATGGATAAAATATTCAGATAAGCATTTATTAACCCTCCATGAAATGCTAAATGTCAAAATTTCGAAAAACATAGTATGTTTTTGGACACCAACAACATCAAATGGGAATACTGCAGAGAAACATAACTTCTTTTACCGGACGCAAAACTGATAGGGAAAATTTTTAGTAAGTATTAAGGGTATTCAAAAATTGAGGTCTTAACCCATTTTCGCCCGGTTAAGGAGATGTACCCCTTAAAAGCTTAAAATTCCCATTTTCTGTGGATTTCTCCAAAAAATCTAGAAAGTATTCAAGAGAAATTGACCATTTGCAGGTCTTGGAGTGACATTACAAGTTGCATGAACAAAAGATTCCGGTAAGCGTTTGTTAACCCTCCAGACGTAGCAAATTTTGAGAAAATGGGCTGTACTTGGCCACCCATTGCACCCAATGTGTACCTGTGAGATGAACATAACCACCTTCATTGGAAGTGGGATTCACCGAGGATCATTTTTGTAAGTAATGAAGGTTTTCATAAAAACCAAGCATTAACCCGTTTAGAGCCGGTTACAGGGTGATATACCCCTCAAAAGGTTAAAAATTCATGTTATCCGAGGATTTCTCTAAAAACATCACATAGATTTCCAAGAAAAAATGGCCATTCTCAGATCTTAGTGTGAATTACAAGTTGCATGTACAAAATATTCCAGTAAGCATTTGTTAACCCTCTGCTGGTTCTCAAACATCAAAATGTTGAAAAAGTGGGCTGTGTTTGCACACCCGCAGCACCCAAAGTTAAGAGGAGAAATCAACATAAGTGGAAGTAGAATTCACTGAGAATTATTTTTATTAGTAATAAGCGTATTAAAAAAACAACCCTTAACCCGTTTTGGGCTGGATAAACAATTATACCCATCAACAGCTTAAAATTCATGTTCTCCCTGGATTTCTCTGAAAACATCTCGTAGATTTTTAAGTAAAAATGGCCATAGTAGGTATATATTGAGGATTTACCAATCACTTTGTACATGTACGTGTACACGATGCGTTCACCAACGTGGAATTCGGTGTTAAATCGCACGCTTGTTCACAAAAATGTACAGTGATGTTGAATCACCCATGTTTTTTTGTGACTCCTAGATCGCACTTTTAACGTTCAAATACTCGTGGTGAACGCGCGTTTTTAAAAAAAGGGTGAAATTGTACATCTTCACTTTTATCTTTTACTTTAAAAATTTTTGTCGACGTTCCCATCGCAGATCAGACCATCGATCCATCGTTGGCGAACGCGAGCAAAAAATTCTAGGCCAGCATCAAAAAACGGCCTGCGGATTCTACATCAGTGATTCAGAATCCGCAATTGTTTTGAGGCGGTGGGTTTTTCCCATTTATGACGTCATTAGGGGAATTCCCCACTATGAGAATTCCCAAACTCAGCTAATCGACCGATCGGATCGCTCGATTTTCCGCCAATTGTCCGATCGGATCGCTCGATTCTCGTAAATTCGATCATACAGAGTTATCTCCCCTCGTCGTGGGGTGGGGGAATATCCTAGGAAATAAATAAAAGTGATAGATAGAGCTCCTGTGCGCCTTTGGCGTGTTAAACCATTTCATTCGAATGTCAGTCTACAATCATCAGTCTGTGTTTTTATCAAAACTGAAAAGCAGGTCGCATGTCAAAGTGACATTTACTGTATAAACACTTACTGAGAACGCTATTTTGTCACGCCTGAGATGTATTACAGGTTTTTATTCAAATGAGATTACTTGTCAAGTTAAATGGTTTATCTGAAAAACTATTTCTTTCTGATTTTTAACACGTTTGAAACGGATGCTATTTTAATATTTTTAACTATTTATCGAGGTGTCATTTTGTAAATGTTTTTTCTCAACTGGTTTTAGTTATTATATTAAATACGGAAGATTTTTATTTACTTAAAACATAAAACATAAAAATAATTATACATTTAATTTTGAAAATAATAAATAACTCATATTAGCATACTCAAAGGAACATTAACAATTAAAAACGAAAGATGTTTTTACAGATGGATCCTAGGCGCCGAGATCTAATTTTAGACCAGTATGAACGTGCTAAGAAGGGGATTCAGTTGGCTGATAGGAGCAGACGTCTTGGTGAGATGGAACTCAAACGCGAAGCCACAAAAATATTTAAACCCGTGACGGAGGGTCAAGAGCGAAGCAGGAAGGAGATAGTCGAAGAATTGAGACCCATAAAGGAGAGTTCTTTGAGAATGGGTTCGTTGCCCGGTAGTTTTGGAAATCGGTATTCCTTTCAGTCTACACCGGATTACGTTCCCACAGGGATTCAAACCGACGTGAGCGACGATACAGCTTCGACTATCACCACTGATAGCGTCGCGTCGTCCGAGGATGGCAGTAAGAGAGATCTGTTGTATGGAATTTATAAGGATTCTGACGGTAGAACTTTTGTAGGCGACACAGAAGTGGAAATGGATGATGAAGATTTAATTGTCGGTTCGAATAAGTATAAAATAACTGATGGACTGCGCAAATTGCTCCTTTTTGACAAGCCTGGAGATTACACGGAACAGGATTTCGACAATTACGTTGACATTCTGATTCAGACTCACGCCATGAAGAGAAATAACGATGCCAGAGAGACGAGACCCAAAGCCAACAGAGGTTACAAGTGGACGAAAGTGGTGAAACCCATATGGGATATGAACAAGAAGTTCGTCGAATCGGTGACTGGCAAAGGGGTGAAAACCACTTTTCTTCCGAGCGATTCCGACGCCCTGTCTCAGAGATTGAGTTTGTTGATGGCGAGCAGACGGGCTGGTAACACGGGATTAGATAATCAGATAGTTACTATATCTGACGAATTGTTAAGACAGAAGGTTTTGAATAAAAACCAGTATAAAAGGCTGATGAACGAATTGAAGGATTGATGTGTGTATAATAAGTAGAGAGAAACAAACAAACAAACAAAAATAAAACAGTAAATTCTTACACTAGAATAATAAAAGTATTTAAAAACAACAAAACGATTTACCAGTGAAAAAAACAAAAATATATCATAGAAATAAAATATGTTGGTGATAAAGAACAGAGGATACGTCAGGACATACGTTCAAGGCGGTTCTGGCATCGTTGATTCTATAATGCGAGCGTTCACGGGCGATGCGGGTAGAAAACTCGCATCGACCGCGTTTGAAGTTGGTAAGAAGACGGCTTTGGATGCTGGTAAGAAAGCCGCTTCCGAAGCCAGTGGTAGGATAGCTTCTGTGGCTGGCAAGAGGGCAGCCAACGCGTTGATCGACAAGTTGATCAGTCCGCCGGCGAAGCGAGCTGCGTTAGAGCGAACGCCGAAAAGTTGGAAAGATTTTAAGGATGCTGTGGTGCCCATACAAGATTTAGCCAAAATGACGAGTGGATCCGGATTGAAGAGAACTCGCGACGGTGCGATATAAATAAATAATAACATTAAAAACAGAGTTTGAAAAACATAAAAAAAATTTGCGTTTGAAAAGAATCTAAAATAACAACAACAAAAAAATAAAACAAAGATGAACATTAAAGATATGTCTTGGAACGACGCCGCGACCAAGAGGTCGAATAACGAGTTCTTTCCCAAGAGCATAAGAGGCTTGATAGTGGGAAAATCGAATTGTGGAAAGACCAATCTGTTGATGAATCTGTTGTCCCGACCCGACTGGTTGGATTACAACAGGTTGTTCGTGTTTGGCAAGAGCTTGTTTCAACCCGAATACAGATTGCTTCGAGAGTGCATGGATCGCAGATTGCCCAAGGACGTCATAGCCAGAATCTTTTGACAGTAGGGAGCTCCACTTTCGACCATTTTGGACGGTGCGGCGATGGAGCTGATGAAGAGAAATGCATCTTCAAACGTCGAGTGTCGATTTTATGAGAACGCTAGCGACGTTCCGGATCCTAGGGAACTGAAATCGAAAGATAAGAATCTCATGATTTTCGACGATCTGCTTTTGGAGAGACAGAACCGATGCGAATCGTATTACGTTAGGGGTCGACACAGCAACGTGGACTGTTTCTACCTGTCGCAGAATTATTTTTGATTGCCCAGACAGACGATAAGGGAGAACGCTAATTTTCTATGTCTCTTTCGCCAAGATCTCAAGAATCTCAATCACATCTATGGCGATCACGTCGCAAACGACATGAGCGCTGTGGAATTCAGGAGATTCTGCAAGAGGGTTTGGGATGGTGGACTTTACAATTTCGTCGTGATCGATTTGACAAGCGAATTTAATCGCGGAAAATATCGGTGCGGATTCGACAAGTTTTATGTTTCCGATGATAATAATAAGATAGAGCGTGAAAATAAAAATTTAGAAAATAATAAATCTTCAAATAATTAGTTTTGAATAAAAAAATAAAATTATATATAATGTTCGAACATGGAGAATTGTTAGGACGGATAGCCGAGAATACGGCTGCAAAACAATCCATTCAAATTGTGGTGAGCGGCGATTCGACTCGATTTGCTACGAAATTCGAACCTTCCATCGAATTGAATAGAGAGAAAAGTTACGAGATGGCTTTGGTGAATCTGGAGACTTATTATTCCTTTCCCAACGTCACCGAAAAGAACAACTCATTCAAGTATTCCGACGGAACGGATTGGTTGGAGATTCGAATTCCCAAAGGGAGTTAAGACATAGACGATTTGAACGATTACATTCAGACGCGAATGAAGACGGATGGAAAGGGAAGCAACAAGATCAGACTCGCTCCCAATCCTAATACCTTACAGACGATGTTGGATTTGGAAGATAATTTTCGAGTGGATTTCAACACGGACGATTCTATAGGCAAGATGTTGGGATTTGATCGAAAGATGTATCGAGGCCACACGGCATCTGAAAATACGGTTGACATTCTCGCTGTCAATAGCATTCTGGTGAATGTGGACGTGATTGCTGGAAGCTACATGAATGGTAGCGCTCAACCGACGATCTATTCCTTCTTTCCAAACGTGTCGCCGGGTTATAAGATCGTGGAGCGACCTCGAAATTTAGTTTATCTACCAGTGATTTTGGACACGTTGTATAGTCTCAAAACCATGTTGACGGATCAAAATGGTGAACTGTTAGATCTTCGCGGAGAGAGAGTGATGATACGATTTCACATAAGAGAAATATAAAAGCAAAAAAAAAAAAAAATATTGTGTATATATGTAGATAACAAAAATAAAATAAACGCAATATTAATTTTACAAAATTATTTTAATATAATTATTAAACAAGAAACAATTGAAGTAAATAATTTAAAAAAAACAGAATTATGACAGAATACGTGGTTAAAAACGTGAACATATCCGCAGGACAGAGGAAGAAACTTAAGAGAGCGTTAACAACTCGAGGCGAGGTGGTGAGATTCAAATTCACTCACGAAGATCTGACGAGAGGCGGTCAGGATTCGATCGCCTGGACCAGAAGTCAAACCAAAAGGATGGAGAAAGCGATTCGCGATGGAAGAGGGTTGACAGTGAGAATGAGTCCCGCTCAACTGAGATACAATTTGAGAATGAAAGGTGGTTTCCTACCGCTATTGGCAGGAATAGCTGCAAAAGCATTACCCTTCGCTGCAAAGGCACTACCCTTTCTCGGAAAGACTCTCGGCGTGGGAGCTCTCACGGGACTCGCTAGTTTGGCAGTTGAGAAATTAATGGGTGGCAGCGGACTGTTTTTGAAGAAGGGAGGAGCCGTGTGTCGCGTCCACGTAGATGACAGCGGTAAAGGATTGTATCTAGAACCCGTTAGAAGTGGCAACTCTCTGAGAGGAAACGGTCTTTATCTGAAGAGTGGACGGAACGTTGAGCGACTCGGCAAGGGTTTGTTGCTCGGTAAAAGAATTCGCCGTTTAAGAATATACCGATTTTGAATATGTTATTATAATATAAAATTATATAAAATATAAAATAATAGAAAGTATAAAATAATATATTTAAAATGGATAAAAAGGTGGAGAAACAATTAGACGATAATGACGAATATCGCGAGACAGAGTGCGAAGAAACAAAAAAAAAATGAGATCAAAAGATGAACTCATTACTTTTTTTTTTTTTTTCATTTTTCTTCGCTAAAAATCAATCTCTCTATTGTTTATATTTCCAAGTCCGTTATTAGCATGTTGACACTCGTGTCTTCTCCTTTTTCGAAAATGTGTTGAATGTTTATCTTTACTCTTTTGAGTTTTTTTACATCGGTCAACTCGCTCTCACCACCCAATTTCTTCACGAGTTCGAATGAGATGTTTGGAAATATGTAATTTCCATAGGGCAACGACAAATCGTCCTTGTCGAATTCTCTATCTTTGGCGATGACGATGTTCTGCAGATCGCTTTGGTACTCGTAAATCAAAGCGAGCGCGGCTTCGTCCAATTTCAAAGGCATCTTATATTTGTCGTATTTGTGTTCTAAGCCCTTTGTCTTGACCTCGTTCAATTCGATGGGATCGTGTCGTTGTAATCTATACATTTTATGACCGAATTTCTTATTCGTTTCAACTCGTTTCAATTTCAATTTGCATCTTTTAGGTGTTGTTGTCCTCATGATCGATTATTTGGTTTTTTGTTTTTACGAATTCTTGCAAATAATGTATATTTTAAATTTTGTATTTAAATAATAATTTGTTTAAAAAGTTTTTTTTGCTCTTTATATATATATAAAAAAAAAGTTGTTTTTTTAATTTTTAATTTTATTTAGTGTAAAATTTTTTAGTAAAAATTTTTTTTTCTCTTTATATATATATATAAAAAGTTAAATTTTAACATTTCAATCTCTCTATTGTTTATATTTCCAAGGCCGTTATTAGCATGTTGACATTCGTCATTTTTCCACTTACAAAAATGGTGTGAATGTTTATCTTTACTCTTTTGAGTTTTTTTTCATAGGCGAATGCGCTCTCACCACCCAATTTGTTCATGAGTTCGGGTGAGATTATTGGATATATGTAACCTCCATAGGACAACAATAAATCACCCTTGTCGAATTCTCTGTCTTCGGCGACGATGATATTATTCAGCAGATCGCTTTGGTACTCGTAAAACAAATCGAGCGTGGCTTCATCCACTTTCAAACACATTCGATATTCGTAGTAGTAGCGCTCTAAGTCTACCATCTCAACCTCATTCAATTCGATGGGATCGTGTTGTTGTAATGTATAGATATTAAAACCGCATTTCTCATACCTTTCGACTCGTTTCAATTTCAATTCACATCTTTTAGGTGTTGTTGTCATGATCGATTATTTGGTTTTTATGAATTCTTGCAAATAATGTATATTTTAAATTTTGTATTTAAATAATAATTTGTTAAAAAAGTTTCTCTTTATTTCTCTTTATATATAAATAAAAGTTAAAAAAAAATATTCTTACAAACTCAATTTTGAGGTAAAAACAATGATCAAGTCTAAACATCCAAATTATAGTCTAGAACGTACAAGACTTCAAACGTTTAAAAATTGGCCTTCACATCTCGCTCAAAAACCCGAAGATTTAGCCGCCGCGGGTTTCGTTTACGTGGGTAGAGGCGACAAAGTCAAATGTTTTTGTTGTGACTTACATTTGATGAATTGGGAACCTCACGACAGACCTTTACTAGAACACATAAGTAACATTAAAAAAGACGAATGCGATTATTTGAACAAGATCCTAACGTTGGGATTGATCAAAATCCAAGACGAAGAGAGGGATAGAGATAAAAACCAAAAATTATTGATGGATATGTTACAACTCGGATACACCAAAGAACAATTGTACAATGCGTTAAACAAGGCGAACAAGACCCTGTCTCAATTCATAACTTTAGAACATCTCCTCAAATTCATGGCGGAAGCGGACGAGTTATCGTCACTCGTCAAAAACGAGTCGAGCAAAACGTCCACCAAGTGTCTGGTCTGTGAAGGTGTCGCAAACGTCTTGTTTCTACTGTGCGCACACCTGCATTACTGTAGAGAATGTTATTCCAAAGACGAGAAAACATGTTCGGTTTGCGAGCGAGAAATAAAAGTGGTCTTAAATTGTTTTTGAATAAAAAACACATTAAAGAAAAAAATTAAATTTAAAATTTAACTTTTTTTTTTTTTTTTTTTTTTATTATATATATATAAAAAGAGTAAAAAAGCAAAACTTTTTTAACAAATTATTTAATACAAAATTCCAAAAAAAAATATTCTTACAAATGAAGCAAACAGATAAAACAATGGTAAATTTAAATGAGAAAACCATACCTCAGTTAAACGAGATTTGTAAACTATTACAAATTTCAGATTTCAGAAATCATAGAACTAAATAAAAAAAATTGATGTCATACAAGAATATTTGTGAAACGCTAGAAAGGCAAACGAAATGTCGATAGCAACGACGTCAAAAGATGCATCAGTTGTGAAAAATGAGAAGATAGTAAAAGGAATCGAAATGCCTACGTCGAAAAAAACCAAAAACGTTTTGATTGTGAAAAATAAGAAGACGACTAAATGAAAAGCCGTTGAAGAACATCAAGTTTCCGAAGAAAAGAAAAGAAAAACTAAAACGAAAACGAGTGATGCACTTCAGTTTCAAGACAAACGAGATATATCGAGCGAAATTCAATGAGCAATCGACGAAGAGAAAGAAGAAGAATATGTAACACGACTCGTTGCGGAACTATTCCAATCGAAACCCGTAGAACAGGAGAGTGCGATAAAATGCATTTTTAAAACTTTTGATGTGGTTCCCTCGTTGAAGAAAGTCGATCCGAAATTGTTCATGGAACGGGTGAAGAAAGAAGTATTGGATTTGTTTCGCGAATACATGAACGTGGGATTAAAAATTAAGATGATACTCCATTGCATAATGAATAAAATCGACGTGAAGTCCGGCGAGAGCATCGTGAAAAATGCATATTTCAGATCTAACGTCGAACCCGTATTTCAAGGTTCAGATCTATCGGACGTTTTCGAAAAGATGAAAGACAAGATGTTGACGTCTCTCGCGAATTATCAACATGAAGGTAGTAATTGGACGTTCGATGAGGTGTTGAAACTCGAAATTCACATAAATAAAAACGAACCGTTGAAAGGATCTTCCTACTTGGAATTACCGTATTTCTTGACTAAGAAACACGCCGTGGTCAACGTGAGAAATAAAGATGATCAGTGTTTTAAATGGGCAGTCACCTCCGCTTTATACCCTGTCGAAATAAACTTCGATAGAGTTTCTCGTTACATGGAAACTTCTAAAAATCTTGATTGGACTGGAGTGACTTTTCCAACAGAGTTAAAACATATCGAACGTTTCGAGGCTCAAAATCCCACCGTAGCGGTGAACGTCTTAGGATGCGACGACGAAAATCAAAAGATCTATCCTCTCAGACAGATTTCGTATCTCGGAAGAGAAAAGACGATTATTTTATTATTGATTTCGAATGGTGACAATCGTCATTATTGTTGGGTTAAACATCCGACCCGATTACTGTCGAAACAAAATAATAATCATAAAGGAAAGATATCTTTATGTTACAATTGCATGAACGTGTTTGACAGTGAAAAATCATTAGTGAAACATCAAAAATATTGCAACGAAAATCAAGGTGTCGCCGTCGAAATGCCCAAACCCAACACCATCGTGAAGTTTGAAAATCACAATAGAAGGTTAAAAGTACCATTCGTCGTGTACACCGATTTCAAATGTTTCACCACGAAAATGAGTTCCTGTCAACCCAATGCTCTTCAAAGTTACGTCGAAAGATATCAAAAACACATACCTTTGGGCTATTGCATTTACGTGAAATGCACTTTCGACTCACAGCATGACATGGGTCCCTTCACCTACACGGAACAGTGCGAAGACGACGACGTGGCACAAAGGTTCGTGGAAGAGTTAGAATCAAAAATTCAAATGTTATACGACAAATCCAAAACTCCAGCAAAAATGATCATCACGCGAGAGCAGCAGGACGAAAATAACAGAGCCACCGAATGTCACATATGCAGACAATCGTTCGATGAGAATTCGGAGGAAAATAAGAAGGTCAGAGACCATGATCATTACACGGGTCTGTATCGCAGTCCGGCTCACAGCAAGTGTAATTTAAAATATCAAGACGCCGCTTTCTATCCGGTGATGTTTCACAATCTCTCGGGTTACGACAGTCATATGTTCGTGAAAAATCTCAGCACCTCACACGAAGAATTAAATTGCATCGCGAACAGCGAAGAAAGATACATTTCCTTCACGAAATGGAAGCTCATGGAGAAGAAAAGAGTAATCGACGGAAATACGTTGAAAGAAAAAACGAAATCCATTCGTAGATGCATACGTTTCATCGACAGTTTTAAATTCATGTCGACCGCTCTGGAAAAATTAGTCGATAACATGAGCAAGGATAAATTTAAAATCACGAGCGAACATTTCGGAGAACAAGTAGACGTAATGCTGAGGAAAGGAGTCTATCCTTACGATTACATGAACGATCTAAAGAGAATCGAAGACACCGCACTACCTTCGAAAGAAGATTTTTATTCGAAATTATACGAATCCGACATTTCCGATGAGAATTACAAACACGCCAAAAACGTGTGGAAATCATTCGATATGAAAACCATGAGAGATTATCATGATCTCTATCTAAAGACCGACGTTCTGCTCTTGGCAGACGTGTTCGAAAATTTTCGAGACGTCTGTCATCGAAATTACGATCTGGATCCCGCTTGGTATTTCACCACACCCGGTCTGGCGTGGGATGCTCTGTTGAAGACCACCGAAGTCCAATTGGAATTATTATCCGACGTGGACATGTTGCTCATGTTCGAAAGGGCTGCGAGAGGTGGCGTCTCGATGATCTCCCACAGATATTCTGAGGCTAACAATCCCTACATGAAAGAAGGTTTCGATTCAAAATGGTCGACTAAATGCATACAGTATTGGGACGCCAATAATCTGTACGGTTGGGCTATGAGTCATCCTTTACCGATTGGAAATTTCGAATGGGTGAAGGAACCGGAAGAGATGCAAAAATGGAGAGACTATCCTTGCATTTTAGAAGTCAATTTGAACTATCCGGAAGAATTACAAGATCCACACAACAATTATCCGCTGGCTCCCGAACGAATGGAACCGAATGAAGGAGACGAGGAAAAACTCATTCCCAATTTATTTAACAAACATAACTACATCATCTACAGTGAGAATTTGAAACAGTACGTCAATTACGGAATGAAATTAGTCGACATACATCGCATCATTCGATTCGACGAAGAGCCTTGGATGAAAAAATACATCGATCTCAACACGAATCTCAGAACTCGAGCCGAGAACGATTTCGAAAAAGATTTCTTCAAACTCATGAACAACTGTGTGTACGGCAAATCGATGGAAAACATCAGGAAGAGAACCGACGTTCGACTCGTCACGTCTGAGAAAAGAGCTAAAAAATTAGTGGCGAAACCCAATTACAAACACCGAACCACATTCGACGAAAATCTAGTGGCCGTTCACATGCAAAAGACGCACCTGAAGTTCAACAAACCGTATTATCTCAGACCGATCATCTTAGATATTAGCAAGCGATTGATGTACGAGTTTCACTATGATTACGTCAAATGAAAATTTGGTGACAAAGCCAAACTACTGTTCACCGACACGGACAGTTTAGTTTACGAGATAGAGACGAAAGATGTCTACCGAGATATATCTCCGGACGTGGCCGAGTGGTTCGACACAAGCAATTATCCCGTCGATCACCCGTCCAACATTCAATCGAACGACAACAAGAAGGTGTTGGGTAAATTTAAGGACGAGAGTGGCGGTAAACAGATCGTCGAATTCGTGGGCTTGAGACCCAAACTGTATGCTTATCGTCTAGAAAATGATAAAGAGATCAAGAAGTGCAAAGGAGTTAAAGCATGCGTGGTGAAGAAAAACATCTCTTTCCAAGAGTATAAAGATTGTTTGTTAGGAAGTGGTCCGGTGTATAAGTCTATGAAATCGATTCGAAGCAAAAATCACAACTAGTATACCGAAATAGTCAACAAGATTTTGCTGACGGCCGACGATGATAAGAGATTCGAATTAGACGATAAAATAAGCACTTTGGCACTCGGACATTGGACTTTGGATCTAATTTTAGATGATATGAATGGAGATGATTGGATTCTAGATACGATTGTAGATGATAAGATTCCAGATACGATGGCGGATGATAGGATTCCAGAAAATCAAGAAGAATTAGATGAACACAAAATTATAGAAATCGATAGTGACATCGAGAAAGTTAGTTTAAAAAGAAAAAAATAGAAAAAAAATAACGTCATTTTTAGTAAATTATAATAAAATAAATAAAAAAAATATATACGCATTTATGAATAAGAAAATAAAGATATCCGTAGAAGGTGTCGTCTTACCCAACGAACCCCTATCCAACATCGATCTGTTGAATGCGGCAAAAGATTTGAAAATCAAAGATTTTCTAGGAGTGTTTTCCAGAGATGCCTTGCCGAAGAGAAGACCTCGACAATCGGAATGCGAAATTTTAAATCTAGACGATTCATCGGGTGAAGGCACTCACTGGGTGGCGTGGATGAAGAACGGGAAGAAGAAAAATTATTATTTCGACAGCTACGGAATCTCGCCGCCAAAAGAAATAAAGAACTATTTCAACAAATCGATGGTTCGTTACAACACGGAACAAGTGCAATCACCACATCAAGTGTTTTGCGGTCACCTGTGTCTCTACGTTCTCAAGAGATGGTCTGAAGGAGATCGATTTCAAGACATTCTCAATGATTTACATTAGAGAGAGATTTTTTTTTTATAGTATATATAAAGATAAAAAATATTTTAAAAAATTTTAATCAAATAAAAACGAAAAATAAAATAACATAGTTCATTTTTAATAAACTGCGTTTGAACATATTTTTCTAAAAAACAAAAAAAATCCCACAATAACATGCCAGTCTATAAATTTGGTAGAAGTGACGACGAAAAAGTCAACCCGAGAAAGAAGAGGAAGACGTTCGAAGTCGACGATGGTTATGACGTTGCCAACTTGGACGAACGTTATGTTCGGAGATACGAACCTCGAGAAGAACCTTTGAACATGAACGATAAGAAGCTCTACAATCTTCCCGAGCCGATAGATCTCGCAGATGCTGCAACTAAAAAATACGTCAACAGGGGGAACGCCGATTTCGAACGAATCCTGCTAGATAATTACGTGGATAAAACCATGACTGACGATCTGGATCTGAAATCCAAATGTTTGGTCTACTGATCGAACTAGATCCTTTGAACAAACAGTGAACGCGTGGAAAATAATGAATTAAAAAAAAAAAATAATGTGTGATTATTAAAAACAAAAAAAAACAAAAAAAATGAGATCTAAAGATGATCTCATTACTTTTTTTTTGTTTTTCTTCTTCTTCACTATCACCATATATTATAGTGATGTTTCCTTTTCTCTGAATTTTTCAGCGTCGATTCTTCTTCTTTTTCTTTTTTTCTTTTTCTTTGTGATATGATACGTTTATAACAACACTTTTGTTGATCTGAATCATAATTATGAACGAATGTTGTGCATCTCTTGGTAACACTCGCATCATTACCATTCCCTTCAGAAGGTAGTGGTGATGGTGGAACGCGTCTCATTCTTTTCGTTTCCAACCGTCTATCCCGCTGTTTACCTAACCATTTTCCCACATCTTTTTTTTTTGTTTTTTGGCTTGCAACACAGGATGGAACATCTGACGGAAACGGAGAGACGATCGCACAGGATTGAACCATCTAAGATCTCTTCGAGTTTTAATATCTTCGTCACGAAATATCCTTTTTGTTTCTCTCGAGTGAATAGCACGCGATCTTTTAAATAATTCAGAATGTAATCGTAAATATCTTCTTTTTTTTCAAACATGAAAATGGAACGTGTATTTCGTTTTCTACGTGACTACTTAGGAATTGTAACATTTTGTACGTCGAGAATGTTGAAAAAAGACGATTTTTTCTCGGATGAAACTTTTTTTTTTGTTAAAGAAATATCATTAAAAACGAATTTATTTTTTTTATTTTTTGTTGTTAATAATGACTCATTACTTTTTATTTTATTTTTTTTTTTTAATTTTTTTCACACACTCGTCTCTCATTGAATGATCGACATCTTATTTCCATCCGATTCGAATTGTAATTCTCTGTCCGACAGGACCAGGGCAAAGGCTTCGGTTTTTCTTGGAACATTCCTATCGAATTGCATCTTGATCTGAATGTCTAACACGCTACTCTTGAGTCGTTCACTCTGTTTACTGACGTCGAATACGAACATGGGATACATCGACTTGTATTCACCGGGAGACATGTTAGGATTGCTCATCAATTCGTCTAGACCGTGATACTTCTTTCTGAAATCAGCGGCGTCGCCGTACAGTCTGCAGAAATCGTTCTTGTCGAACGGCGCATTGTAATCGATTGCTGGATATCTCATGGCATTCAGAAACACTTGCATGTTTCTCAAACTGCAGTGATCGAACAGCGATGCATTCTTTTCCTGAGACCCGTCCCTATCGGTCTGAAACGCAACCACGATGAAACGCGGTCTCTCGGAAGCAGATTTCACCGTCAATCTCCAATCGAAGTGATTCGTGGAGGGAGGAATGCTAGCCGTGTCGCACTGTCTCATTCTAAATCCCACGGGTAATTTACTCTTGGATTCTATGATCTTGTAGAGACGCGCTTTCTCCACGATCGAAGGCTCCACGTGCGGAACGAACCACGATATCTTTTGTAGAGTTATCTTACCCGCATCGGTCGCAGTGAGTCTCACTATTGCGTCGTCGTTTCCTTTTCGAATCAACGTCAGATTGTGTTTGAATCCATACATGATCTTGTTGTAATTGTCCGCAAATCCGAAGATGTGTTTTAAAGGTATCCTGAACGAAAACGTTCCTTTAGGTCTGGACGTCTTGACAATGTAGTCGAATATCAAGGCGGCGCCTGCGCTAGCAGGTCCTATGGTGTCTTTCACCCACAACTGATTAAATCCTTTGGATTTCGAAAAATCATCAGGATACGTCAAGAGTCCGAACATCGTGGTGGCCTGACCGGGATGAAACACAGATTCTATCTCTTGTCCGGATAGCATGTATTTTATGTTACTGAAAAGATGCATGATGCCATTATTGGCTAGAGTAACCATGTCATCGTCGGCGTAGTCGCTCCCATCTTCCTTGGTGAGACGTCCCTGCACCACTATGTAACTCTCGCTAGGATGTACGAATAGATCTTGAGTTTCGACGTTGATTCTTATCTCTCCCGCATTGTTCAAACTCGTTCCGGTTACCGGTTCGTATTCATGAACCTCATATTCTTGAATACTTTCATCTTTCACTATGCTTTGTGCTATATCTAGTATATTTGCCATTTTAAAGGATTTTTAATTTTTTGTTTATTAATTAACTTGCTTTTTTTTATCTAAAAATAGTTTTTAATTATTTTTTATTATTATTTTTTTCTCTCTTATATATATATGTGTGTAAACAGGAAAATGTTAAAGAGAGTAAATAAAAAAAAATTGTGTCTTCTTCAACAAAACTTCGTCTTCTGTAATTGTTGTTCGTAAAACTTTCCAATGATCTCTTCTCCATCCAAAGCTTCGATTTCGTAAGTCACCGGATCGGTGTGAAATATTTTTATGATCACGAAGATTTCCGAGGTCCATCGAGGAGTATAACCCTTTTCGAAGTGCTTCTTATAAGCATAGATTCTCACTCGATCACCGACCGCAAATTTCGGCGTCCTAGACTTCTTCCTGATCTTAGATCTCTCAGGATATAGATTCGCGTAGACCCGTTTTCCGTTTCGAGGATCGCTAGCTTCCACGGGAGTCATCTTGATCGATCTGTGTCGGGTGTTGTTGTAATCTTTGACCAGACCGTTCAGAGCGTATATGTATTTCTTGGTCGAATTCGCCATGAAGTATCTGTGCATCTTTTCCTTCATTGTTCGATTCCAACGTTCCTGGCTTTCTCTTCGTTTTCGATCGAGTAGAGGTCTACCAATCGACGAACGTGCTTGTTGTAGAATTCCTTTCCCTTATCCACCCACAATTTACTCGGTTTTCAAGAAGACGAGTCGAACACGCTCTTCAGAGCCTCGGCGACGAGAGGTCCCGTTTTATTCTTCAAAGCTCTGATCCAACCGTATTTGGAAAACACGTCGATGACCGTCAATAGATATTTGACGCCCTCGTTCCACCTCGAAAACGATCTCATGTCGACCAAGTCGGCAGACCAAATATCATCTAGACCCTTCACGAATACCCTTCTCTTTCGAAATTTACACACTATGGGTTTGTGTAACTCCTCGGCCAATTCGCTCGTCAATAATCATTTCTTCTTCTTTTCAGATGCTCTTTTTTTTTGAACGCCCCATCCGAATCGACGTTTCGCGCTGATCAGATTGCCAACCAGCGAACGTTCCATCTTCTCTCTCCTGGTTGGATTCGATATGCCTCTCAATCTCCCCAACATGTTTTTGTCGCAGACATCATTGCGAGTCTTGGTGTTGGGATGTCCGGCGTAGCACAGATCGTGATCGTACACAGCCGCGTCCACCCTATTCACAGGTTTGCTCCAAGATTTGGGAGTCAGATCGGCATTGAGTCTCTTGTTCAATTTCGTTCCGGGTCCCGTGAAACTGTGACCGGGCAGATGCATTTCGAAAGGTAGATTGTTGATCATTTTATTCACGATGCCTTTACCTTTGCTCGCATTCTTTTTTTTGACGAATCACGTCTTGACAGAACCACACACGTTGCAAATTCCGCGAAGCATCTGTCTATCATTTTTAGTTCGCACTTCTCCAGAATTACTCGTCTCGGTAACTCTCTTACACTTTACGCAATACATTTTTTAAGAGTTATTTAAATTAATTTCGTTTTTTATTTTATATATAAATTTAATATTTTTTTTTTTTAAATTCTGTTCTTATTATATATATATATTTTTTTTCAATCGCTGCTCTTGAGTTCTATCATCTTACTGAATTCCTCCCTGGCCTCTTTCCTCCCCTTTTCCACGAGAGAATCCTTCATCTCTTCCTTGATGATCTGACGAGTCTTGATTCTCACGGCTTCTTTCATGGCATCGTATTTCGTTTTCTCGCTCAATATCGCGAAGTATTCTCCATCCGATATCCTACCATCTTTCAACGCCATAGAGATCATTTCAGATATCGTGTCGATCTTGGAGTCGGCCAAGACGTGAATCTTGTCGTGTTTCCTCGCCTTCAGATATAATTTCCTACTCAAAAAGTTTCCGAGCGTGCTAAACAATCCGGCGGCGAGAGCCACTCCTTCTACGGTCAACACGATCGGAATGCCAACCGCGGTCGACAAAAATCTGATGCCGGCCGCGTGTAAACCCAGGGAAATCGTGATGAGGATCGTGTCGATCGCGTTGACGACTGTCACGAAACGCGAATACTTTTTCTTGAGGGAACGACGAGAATCTCTCTCTCGAATTAGATACTCTTGGATTCTATTGATTTGATCGATGCGATACCTCTCTCCTTTTTCTCTTTCTTCTAGCGACGGCGTCATCGGCGAAATGTCGATCAGCTTCTCGTCCTCATCGTCCACTAACGTCGGATACAATTTATTTCTGGTTCTCATTTTTTGTTTTTTTTCTTCTAATATTAGATAGAAATTTTAAGTGTGTATTTATTTTTTTATTTTCTACTCTCCCTTATTTTATATCAACGAAAAAAACTTAGATGTATGCTTCGTTCAGCAATAATTTCTTGATGCATCCCTTGTCTTCTAAAGTCAAACTTATACGCGCCAATTTCAATTCTTCCGAATCTGTAGGCCTGTCTCGATTCTTACAGAAGACTAATCTCTTCCAAAACGTGATCACATCATTGAATTTAACGCGAAATACATGATGACCATATCTTCCCTTTCCATCGTCAGACACGAATGATTCTCGTGATCGAAGTCTAGATAATCCCGACATCCGACGCATCGTTCTAACAAGATGGGACGTAGTTGTTCGTTCACGCAGATTGCGTATGCTCTCATCAGCATGTTTAAAAGAAACCTCGCTCTAATAGTCTGAGAATCGCTCATGATTTACGTATTTTTTTTATTATCTATTCGATTTGATATATTTATTTTTTTAAATAACTATTTATTTATATATTTTTTTTCTCTCTCCTATATATATCGATCACTTTTATTTATTTCCTAGGATATTCCCCCACCCCACGACGAGGGGAGATAACTCTGTATGATCGAATTTACGAGAATCGAGCGATCCGATCGGACAATTGGCAGAGAATCGAGCGATCCGATCGGTCGATTAGCTGAGTTTGGGAATTCTCATAGTGGGGAATTCCCCTAATGACGTCATAAATGGGAAAAACCCACCGCCTCAAAACAATTGCGGATTCTGAATCACTGATGTAGAATCCGCAGGCCGTTTTTTGATGCTGGCTTAGAATTTTTTGCTCGCGTTCGCCAATGATGGATCGATGGTCTGATCTGCGATGGGAACGTCGACAAAAATTTTTAAAGTAAAAGATAAAAGTGAAGATGTACAATTTCACCCTTTTTTTAAAAACGCGCGTTCACCACGAGTATTTGAACGTTAAAAGTGCGATCTAGGAGTCACAAAAAAACATGGGTGATTCAACATCACTGTACATTTTTGTGAACAAGCGTGCGATTTAACACCGAATTCCACGTTGGTGAATGCATCGTGTACACGTACATGTACAAAGTGATTGGTAAATCCGCAATATATACCTACTGGCCATTCACAGATTTTGGTGTAAAATTACAAGTTGCATGAATAAATATTCCTGTTAGCACTTGTTAACACTTAAGAAGCTGCCAGACATCAACATTTTGGATACATTTGAGATAAAACGGACCATTTTCAAATAGATACAGCACTCAGTGGGTAGGTGTCAAAGAAGCATAACTCCTTTTGTCGGTCATTAACTTATTGGACGACGATATTGATATTAACCCTCTCCACCGTTAATGATGGTTTTTACCTAAACAATTTTTTTTTATCAAACTCAGTCATTTGAGACTTCTATACTCACCTTTTTCATGACATCAATGAAGGATCTTCAGTGAGACAGTCACAAGCAATTCATCATACACCGTAGGGTAATGACAAATCATGGAATCTCATCGGGAAAAGCCATGATTCTCCAGAATCATAAAGTCTAGTTTTTTGGGTTTTTTTTTTTCACAGATTTTTGTCCGTACGATTCAGAAGCCATTTTCGAACCGATTTTCACACAATTTGGCACACGCATAGAGTGGCAAAAAATCGAAACACGTCTTTAGGATTTTTTTTAAACATTCATCATTACTAGACCTGCCTATGACACAACCTTTGATATACACGACATATTAGGCGATGCATATGGTAACCCTCCACAGGCTGCCAAACATCGAAATTTTGATGAAATGGGCCGGTTTCAGCCCCCCACAACACCCAAACGATACCCGAGAGGTAAACATAACTTCCTTTATTGGAAGTGGAATTCACCGAGGATTATTTTTGTAAGTAATAAGGGTGTTCAGAAAACCAAGTGTTAACCCGCTTTGGGCTGGTTAAACAGCAATACCCCAAAAATGCTCAAAACTTCATGTTTTCCGTGGATTTCTCTAAACGAGTCTTGTAGATTTTCAAGAAAAATTGGTCACTCTGAGGTCTTGGTGTGACATTACAAGCTGCATGGATAAAATATTCCGGTCAGCATTAGTTAACCCTCCTCGAGCTGCTAAACGTAAAAAATTGTGAGAAAATGGGCTGTTTTTAGACACCAACAGCACCCAAACGATATACCACAGAGAAAGGGGCCTTCATTTATCGGACGCAAAATTGATCGGAAAATATTTTTGAAAGTGGTAAGGGTATTGAAAATTTGACGTCTTAACCCATTTTGGGCTGGTTAAAGAGAGATACCCATTAAAATCTTAAAATACCCGTTTTCTGTGGATTTCTCTAACAACATCTTGTAGGTTTTCAAGAAAAATCGGCTATTTGCAGGTCTTGGTGTGACATTACAAGTCGCATAAACAAAATATTCCGGCCAGCATTAGTTAACCCTCCCCGGGCTGCTGAAGGTCAAAATTGCAATAAAATGGGCTGTTTTTGCACACCAACAGCACCCAAAGGGTACACCACAAAGAAAAGTGCCTTCTTTTATCGCGCGTACAATTTATACGGAAATATTTTTGTAAGTAGTAAGGGTATTCAAAAGTCGACGTCTTGACCCATTTTGCGCAGGCTAAAGCGAGATATCCCTTGAAAGCTTTAAATTCCCATTTTCTGTGAATCTCCCTAACGGTAACTTGTAGAGTTTCAAGACAAATTGACTATTCGTATGTCTTTATGTGACATTACAAGTTGCTTGGACAAAATACTCCGGTGAGCGTTTTTTAACCACCTACAAGCTGCCAAGCATCGTAATGTTGTTAACATGGGACTGTTTTCAGACACGCACAGCACCTAATGTATACATGAAAGATAAACATAATCTCCTTTGTTTGAAGTGGAATTCACAGAGGACCATTTCTGTAAGTAATAAAGGTATTTAAAAAGCCAAGCGTTAACCCCTGTTGGGGAGGTTAACAGGGATACCCATCAAAAGCTTAAAAAATCGTTTTCCCTGGATTTCTTTACAAACATTTTGTGGGGTTTTCAAGAGAAAATGGCCGTTGATAGGTCTTGGTGTCATATGACCAGTTGCATGAATCATTTATTCTGGTAGGCATTTGTTAACCCTTCATGGGCTGCTAAATGTAAAAAAAATTGAGGAAATAGTCTGTTTTTGGACACCAACAACATCAAATGGAAATGCCACAGAGAAACGTAATTTCTTTTACCGGACGCAAAACTGATAGCGAAACATTGATATTGATATTAACCCATTCTACCATTAATGATGGGTTTTACCTAAACATTTTTTATCAAACCCAAACCGAGTCATTTGAGACTACTATACTCACCTTTCTCATAACATCAATGAAGGAACTTTAGTGAGATAGTTAAAAACAATTCATCAGACACTGTGGGGTCAAGAAAAACCATGGAATCTAATCGGGAAAAGCCGTGATTCTCCAGAATCATAAAGTCTAGTTTTCACATAATTTTCTGTTTCATTCGATTTTTTAAACAAGTTATAGGTTCTTAGTTTGGCCACATATTGTGTGCCATCCAACCATTTCACGAGCTCAGTAACATGTTCAGCGCCTTAGAATATGGTTCTATATCTTCTGAACTATAATTTTGGCGCTATATAAATGTGTATATTATTATTATTACTCAATGAAATATCTATGTAATAAAACCTCCATTTCCGTTAAGTCGCAGTATGATTGACTGTCAAAAAGATCACTTATATCAACACACCACCCGCCCTCGCCGCTATTATAATCCCACAAGAAAACACTGTGTTCTAAACTATTATTATTCGATTCAACCAATTTATTCCAGTCTAAACATATTTAACCAGTATCGCTATTTACTAGATATCAACCACATGTCTCCGTTTACTCCCAGGGCCGCCGAGAGCGAGGACGGGCCCGGGCAATTATGTAAACGGGCTCCGCGAGCGCAGAAGGCGCGAAGCGATAAATAAATAGAGAATATGGAATGAGTCTTTTTCTCATATATTTATGAAACGAGTCTAAGAATTTTCCGTTTGGGCGAGCCTCTGGCTCGCACAAACGGAAATATCGGACGAGTTTCATAAATATATGAGAAAAAACACTCATTTCATATTCTATTTATCATATGACACACACACACACACACACATACACACACACACACACACACACACACACACACACACACACACAAATTAGCCACTTAGTATGACTTTTTAACTCATCACCTAACTTGTGTTGCAGACGGCACTTGGAAAAAACATCCCCGTATAACTAAAAAGTTTCATTTTTTGCTTCCAAAACATAGGTTATGACCCCTCATTGGAACGACACCCTAGTTCCAATGAGGGGTCATAACCTATGTTTTGGAAGCAACAAGTGAAAATATAAAAAAAAATGAATGGCGTTTTTCTTGTATTGCGCGAGACGGGTTTTGTCGTTAACATAGGTAAAAGAATAATACAATATAACCCACCCTAAATAGAACAGATAACGTAAATTCTCCCTACTGAAATTATACAAATGTGACCCAATCAAATTGTCCAGTTTTGAGATTGGCCAATGAAAGCTCCAAACTCAAATTATGAAAATGTGGCCCATTTGTATTTTGTTCAGCCAATCAAATTGTCTAGTTTTGAAAATGACCAATGAAATTGACGGAATGCTCTATTTATCACTGATTAATATGAAAACAAAATATCAAATGTTTTAAAGTGTACAAAACGGACGAGTCATATGATAAAAGCACTTATTATATACTTTATAAATAACCACATTCCTATTGGCTGGATATTATACATGTGGCTGGTACTCAAAAATCCATGTACACCAGTTTTTCAGTGAATATCAACTTTCTGAAATAGCTTTTGGAAATCCCCTCTCTACACTTCTATTTCCATCGACGTAATCTCCATCACTTTGTTTATTTTATGTTATTCTGCAGATGATAACTATTTTATTGTTAAATAAAAGTATTTCTGGTTGATATAATTGAACTTTTAATTGACAAATGGAAGATTGTTTCTGCTAATGCCTCGGTCAATATAAGTTTTTTAGGTTCATATCACCTCATATTCACCACTACACAAGTTCATAATTGTATATTATTATATGCTAGCCTGTGAATTATCGCAAATTATCTAAAAGATATTTCTCTGTATCCATCGACTCGATGTGAATATTGTGCAATAAAATGTCTCATAGCATATAATAAAAATGAAAATCTGCTCTATTTTAGTCACTATCTGGAATTATCTCATGAGTGTGCACCTGGAAGTTTTATTTTTCACGAACGCTTGCGCGAATGAAAAATAATATTTTCAGGTCCACTCGATGAATATTTTCAATAGCTTCCTAAACGATGTTACGGTTAGGTGATGACATCGCCCTGAAGGAACGATCAGTAGCTTTTAGCTTTTTGTTATTGTTTAAAAACTGTTTGCAGTCGAATTGGACTGAATGTTGCGCAGTAAAATGTCACGTAGCAAATAATAAAAAATAAATCTACGCTGTTTTAGTAAGCGCTCGTGAAAAATAAAACTTTCAGGTCCACACTCATGAGATAATTCCAGATATTCACTAAAACAGATATCCTCTATTTATTTTTAAATTGAAGCATTTATCAGCTTATAAAAACAATCGAAAGTGCGATCAAGTCTTCTGAATTACATGTATAATTATCTGTCATCGTTTTTTTAATAAATCTAAAGATATTGACGGCGATTATAACTATTATGTACCGTCAAAAGTACTTAATTTTTAAAATAAAATCATAACCGCAACTCCGTTGAGTTGAGCTGACAATGTCATGGAATGATCAAGGAGTGTGTATGCCTATGATACGGGTAAGAATGTAAGTCAGAGAGCACTGTGGTGAATTCTAGACGTTAACATTGCATTATTATTTTTATTATTATTATTATTATTATTATTATTATTATTATTAAGTGGTGGGGTGAAAGGGGGTTCTCCCTGTCCCCCATTTTTTTTTAACCCTTTACCTAACGTAACGGCCCAAACCGACCAGCGCTATTCTCAAAAGTCGCCAATTAATTTTCATTATTTTTTTCATTTTTTGTCTCAAAAACATAGGTTATGACCCCTCGTTGGAACGAGCTCGTCGAGCTCGTTCCAACGAGGGGTCATAACCTATGTTTTTGAGACAAAAAATGAAAAAAAATAGTTATTCAAGAATTATTTTTGCAAGTGTCGTCTGCTTTTCAGGTTAGGTAAAGGGTTAAAATTAGTGCTAGGAGAAGCATATTCCCGCATTTTCTTGATAATATCTACTCAACTATTTCTTTAGAATTTGGGAAATTTATTAACTGTATTTCTGTGTGTAAGGTGCATTTTTTCTCCAAATGATAATCGTGACCACCACGATGCAGGAAAGACAGGTTGAAAGCCAATATACTGGAACAAGTGGTTTTTTTTGTTATATGAATGTCAATAATGCATCTAGGCACCAGCATCGGTGGGGGGGGGGGGGGGGGCGTACCAAAAGCCTTCCCACGACTTTCAGCTCAGACCTATCGATAGGCCAACCTACACTTTTTAAAACACCAAAAATTCCGGCTCCTAATTGGGCCTGGGCCGCGGGTTAATCCCCCCTTGTCCCCCACCACCACCAACCCATCACGGCGCTAATGTTTTCTGACAATAGCGGCGTGACACGATGTACACCTAAAAAGTAGGGAACTGTCCTATTTTGTATGGCATCGAAACGAAACGAATGATTTTAGCGCGCCGAAGGCGCGCAGAGGCGGTATGAAGCGGACCCCTTTCGACCCCCTCTTACTGATAATAGTATTACTTTTGCTTTTTGCACCATGTCTGAGCGTGTTAAAGGAGGAAAGGGAGAGGAAGAAGGTTACCGGCGTCTGTGTTTCTTGCTTTTTTTCTTGAGAGGTGGTGGCTGTGATGACGACGTGACAGTTGTAGCAGTTGGTGTGGTTGGTGTTGAAGGACTATTGTTTTGTTTTGCGTCTTTTGCTTCATACTCTGCTATCACTCGTTGTGCCATTTCTATGTTCCGCCGGATTTCTGGTCTCAGTATTTCCAGTGTTTCATTAATTTCTTTTTCCCAGTTGGCTATATTCTGAGCTCCTATTGTTTCCCAGCTTTGAAGTTCTTTCGCGGATTCTATTGATTGTGTTGGTGGAACGTTTTTGTGTCCTGGTCCTGGCTTTCTGGTATCGAAGGGAGAGGCGAGTGGGGATCGGGAAGTGGCGAGAAGACAGTTTCCATTTCCTTCTCAGTCTCCACAGGACTTTCGACATCCGACATTTCTGGTTGTGGAGCCGGAAGTAAGATGGGTGTGTCTGTGGCGGTGGGAGCGGAAGTGGCGGCTGCTTCTGGCTCTTTCCTTTCCTCATCCTTCTCTCTCTTCTCCAAGAAAGTCTTCAGGTGTCGGGAATCCCTCCTCTTGTTAGACGGGCTCTTTTTTCTTTTCTTTTTTTCTCTCTTCGGGTCCTTCTGACCCCCTCGGGCGAGGACCAGTGTGAGAAAGGGATCCTCTCACCAAAGGCACTATCTCTCACAGAGGAGGGTGGTGTAGTAGTGTTCTCTTCTGCTTCAACTTTGAATTCCAGCGTCAGATGGACGCTCTTGCCCATTTCCTGGATAGTCCAAGAGATGGGACAAGAGACGCCCAGAGCTGATATGGCTATCTTTAATCTAGCTGGTAATTCCATTGCAATCAAGTTGTTCACGCTCTGATGTCAGAAGTGTGAATATTGTGTACTGCATCTATGAATGGATGTGTTTAAATACCCTGACGCCAGACGCGTAATCCAAAACTGGACAGACACTTTGTAACGGAAACCGTCTAAGGGTATCGTATTTATTATTCGAGTGTCGGCTGTCAACTGAAAATTTTTACGTCAGTTAATTGGTTTACATAATTCTCATCACGAGATTGGTAAAGGCATTTAGCAGTTTACAAAAGCAATCTAAATTGCGATCTCGTCTTCTGCAGTTGTATAATTATCTATCATCAATTTTTTTAATAAATCGCAAGATATAGAGAGCGATTATAACTATTATGTATCGTCAAAAGTATTTAACTTTTTGAATAAAATCAAAACTGCAAATGGTTTTCTTTCCAAGTCTTATTAAGAGAGTATGTGAAATGCAGTCACGCACGGAATTATCAAAATGAAAAACGATCTAACCCTTGGCCATCCACACCTCTGATTTCAGAGCGTGAACACTTAATTAGCCATGGATATCCAGCCAAAGCAGATTAAGGATACTTTGATGATGATGAACGCCAGTTCACTTCTCAACTGGGATGTACATGTTGAGAGTGGCTACTTCCACAAATCGTCCCCTGAGTTCCAATGTGTTCTATGCGCCAGTAGGCACATAGAACACATTGGAACTCAGGGGACGAAATGTCTGCAACGGAAAACATCGAATACATCAACTGCCACGTTCTCTCCTTTCCAGCCACCTCCTCCTGAGAAGAAGAAGCAGACACGACACAAGCGACACGTACCCCATGATACTTACCTCCTTTAACACGTCCTGATATGTTGAAGTAAAACTACAATATACAGTAAAAGAGGGTCGAAAGTGGCTTGCCCCACACCGTTCCCGCTCGTCTTCGGAGCGCGAAACCATAACAATAATAATCTTTATTGTCGATAGTTCCATAACAGGGTACATGACAACTTAAAACAGATAATAAAAGTGACAGATAAGCATTAACAGACAATAGACGAAAAAAAAAAACAAAAAACAACAGTGACACTTAGACATCGAACAATCGCACATGCACGCGCCAAAGCGTACATACAGTGACAAGTATATGCATTCGCAGTTTTTCCTTGTACTTGTTTTTAAAACTAATTTTGAGGACTGGGTTATGGTATAGACAACAATGGCAGCTATGGGGAATCGGCAACACCACACCTCCGCTGATAGGCATCATGTGTAAACTGCATCACCACGGAGTAATATCGCTGTCAAACATCCCCAAAAGAGTCAGTAATGATTTCAGTTCTTTCAGCTAGAAAGACTCATAAAGTACAGGTTCCAGCTGGGTTTTAACTGGTAGAGTGCTGGAAGCTCTATTTTGGGCTTTACTAAAAGTGACAGGCAATAACTGTCTGTCGCTACATTCTGCCTGAGGAAGCCTTTATTGTCCCTGATATGAATCAGATTTTGTATACAATACCTTGCTCTCTGACATTTAATTGCATAGTGCCTAAAAGGCGCTATCCAATTAAATGTAATAGAGGCGTATATGATGAGCTTTGATTTGTTGTCAGAAAAAACTCAGCGCTTTACCAGTTAAGCCATTCTCGTTCGTTACGATCTAGTGGACAATACAGAAAGAAATGAATTTCATCCTCTACTTCAATGGAACAAGTTGGGCACCGCCTGTCCTGTCTCGGGATCGAGGCCTTTTATACGCAGACGTACAAAACTGTTTTTGACTGCCTTATCTAACTTGAGATTCAAATAGTTTCAAACTCGAAAGACTGTTTGATAGTGGAGTAAAAGTTCAGTTTGGGAGATTCTGAGATTTTACGTTTCCACCAATTCGTGTTATTTAAGCTTCTTGTCGAATGCGCAAATTAGTTTATTCGTGTCAAAGGTCGTTCTTGTAATCCAGATATGGTCGAAACCTAAACTACCCAGTTCGAGTGCATTGCGTCCATAAGACAATGATGTGCTATTGAACAATCTGATAAGTTCAACAAAAGCATCCAGAATTGTATAACCTGTCTGATTATGTAGATGTCCAGAAGAATTTCTCCTAACTCTCCCCTGATTGCCAGGGTACTCGTGAATTTCGTCGCTCCAAGTATTTGTTTAAGGAACTTGGATTGGATTAGGTCAAATTTCATTTTGTCATATCTGTCTGACAGTTCAGCTCGGGCTGTTAGCTTATGTAGCCCGAGGGATTGAATGCCCCAGACATCACAACCATACGTGAAGATGGGCTGAATGAGATACCTGAATAGTTTCATACATAAGTAGTAGTAGTAGTAGTAGTAGTAGTAAATTATTTTATTATAGTGTCACGTTTCTATACATATTTACAGAAAAATACATTGATACAGATGAGTAAAGTAGCATGAAACCCAGCCGTGAAGGCTTATGAGACACTTGAAAAACGATATAAATTTCTATGTATAATATGTACATAATTTTTCAAATCATTCGCACACACAAAACCACCCAATCCCATTCCCTTAAGTCAGGCTTAATTCTATCTAACTGTAACTTTTGCTTGAGAAGGTAAATAGCCTTAAGGTTTTTATTTTCACGCTGGGCTATGTCAATTTTACCAGACGACGAAATGTTTAGTCCGAGATGTTTATATTCTTTAGATATTTCAAGGTTTTTTTTCCGTTGTAGATGAATGATTCTCTTGTGCGAGTGCTAGACTTGCTGAATACCATAACCTTAGTCTTGGATGTATTGAGCTCCAATGCCCATGTTTCTAGATATTGGTTTAACTTATTTAACCCGGGGTTTGGAGTTGTCAAAGATGGAGAAGTAGTTACTATTGACACATTTCTGCTGCTACTGTATACGACTGGACAAATTCTCGTCTCTTGACCCTTTGCCCAACGTGGCGGCCGGGGCCGGCCAGCGCGATTCTCAAAAATTGCCAATCAGTTTTCATTATTTTTTTCGTTTTTTGTCTCAGGAGCATGGGTTATGGCCCCTCAATGGGGCGAGTTCGTCGAGCTCGTTCCGGCGGGGGTTCGCGACCTGTGTTCTTGGGAATGAAAGAATATAGTGATTCAAAAGTTTTGGGGTTTTTTGTTTTTTTTGGGGGGGGGGGGGGGGTTGCAAGTGTCGTCTGCTTTTTATGTTGGGTAAAGGGTTATCTCAATGCTCGTCTCTTAACTAAATTGTGTGAGTTACACTAGCCACTAGCGGCCAAGACAAAGTATAGATGAACGATTGTTGGACAGTCCGATTCCAATGTTGCATTATATAATCCCCGGGAGACGACAGGTAGACAGCCAATCTGGCTATGCCGTCTCCCTGCGGTATACAGGTTTATTAGATTATTTTTGTCTATAATTCTGTGTGTATATTTTTGTTCTATAATGATGCATGTATAATTTTCTGTTTTCTGTTGTATACTGCTAAATAAAGATTCATTCATTCATTCAACCCTCTCTGAAGACCTTTTTGACTTTCCGAGAGGATTTCAAGACCGTCAGCATACATTAAACAACTCAATGGGCGCCCGATCACGTAGACTGGTTCACGGGTAGGGTTGAAGATTTCTGGTAGATCATTTATATATCACTTAAACAATTTGGGGCTCAAAACACAGCCCTGCTTAACCTTAACCCCTAGATTCGATGTGAAGTATTCAGTAATTCCATTGTTCAACTTAACACAGAAATTTACTTCTTTGTACATGTTCTGGATTGTTTGTAGAAACTTTCCACCTAGTCCATATCTTTCAAGTTTGAAGAAAATGCCTTCGCGGCGAACTGTATCAAATGGCTTCCGAAGCTCTGCGTGCGTGCGTGCGTGCGTGTCGTGTGTGCGTGAGTGCGTGCATGCGAGGTTAAAAAATCGCACTGGCACAGATTTCCTACTGAAACGTTTTTTTTTTCTTTTAATATGCCGCTGAAAAATTGTTTTCATTTACTGAACCCTGATGGGTTTCAAACATGACAAAAAAAATTTCATAAAATTCATTTAAGTGATGAGCTTAAGAACTGGTTAAACTGACTGGCAATAATTGATATTATTTATTGATGGGCTCTAATTTAGTCCTTACAAGGATATTACGCAAGCTTTTGTTTTTCTTATAGGCGATGACAGGTCGAAGATTCAAAGTTTCATTTAATTTAGCATTGGTTAAATTGAAATCATTTTTTAACATTTTTACTATTTCGATATTCATTCTGTTGTATGTTAAAGTGAAAGGAATGATGGACCTCCTTTCGCATTCTCCCTCTGATATGTTCATACCAAATGGCCAGAGGGTTTGAAGCGTATTGATCCAAAAAGCTTCACGTTTTTTTTTCTAGATTCATCCGTTTGTTCTAATGTGTCTTTAACTGGTGGTTGTTCAATAGGATGGATTTCGAAATCGTCCAAAGAATGGCCAGGAAGGTTAAAATGTTGTGTTACTGGGGCATCAGCATTATGTTTTTGTCTAGTAGCACGTTCTCGGAAAGAATTTTGACTTTGATCAACATACTGTTTCCGACAGCGCTTACATGTGATAAGGTAAATAACGTTTGGTGAATCACAATGGAGGGGGTTACGGATCTGATAATGATTTTTCGTTTGTTCGTAGGACATTTCCTCTTTCTGATCAGATCGAAGGCGCCAAATAGAGTAGAACAAGCCTCATTGAAATTTACCTTATCACTTGAGTCGCGGTGGAAACGAATGAGTTGTGATTTGATGATACCTTTAAATGTATGTTGAGGATGAAATGATTTTGTGTGCAACAATTGATGTGAATCAGTTGGTTTAAAATATACTTTATAATCTAGATAACCGGACGCCTGAAATTGCTTGCCTTTATACACCGTCACATCGATAAAATCAACAGATCTTTCACTGATAGTGGCTTTTAATTTAATATTTGAATCATTATTGTTCAAAATTTCTAAAAGTCATCAAAATCTTCTTTTGAATGTTCTCAAATAATAACAATGTCATCAAAATATCTGAGATATTCGAGAGGATGCTTTGCACATTTGCTTAAGGCATTTTCCTCCCATTCCGCTACATAAATGCTTGCAAAATTAGGACTGAATCTTTTACTCATAGGACAACCCATTATTTGTAGAAAATATTCTCCATTGAATTGAAAGTCATTACTTTTTAAGCTCAACTCTAAAAGATCCAAAATTTGTTCAACCGGTCGTTTTGCATCCGGACATTTTTCAAATGCATTTTTAACAGATTTAACACCTTTATCAGTATCAATGTTCGTATACATACTCTCGATATCCAAAGTAGTCAGAATTGCATTTTTCGATATTTTCAATTTTGAAATTTTTGACAGGAAATCCTGTGTATTTTTAATTAAGCTCGGATGTCTATTTGCTATAGGTTTCAGATGATAATCAATTAATTCCCAGATCGCATAAGATTCCGAATTACAACCTGATACAATTGGCCTCCTGGGTGGAGTTACGTCATCCGTCCATGAAGAACGGTCCTTGTGGATCTTGGCGATAAGCTCAGTAATCCGGATATGATAGAAGCTATGGACCAATATGATATCAATATATTGTCTGAGACATGGGCCAATGAGTCAACACCATTTGACTTACAAAACAACGTTGTGAAATATACAGTGACTAGACAAAAACATAAAAAAGCAAAAGGCAACAGTGGAGGCATCGTAATTTTGGCTAAAAAGGAGATCCAGCGAGGAATATCTGTAGTACCCCACCCAAGTAAAAACAAAAACACTATTTGGATGAAGCTGGAAAAAAATTATTTCCAACTTGCCACAGATTTATACATTTGTGCGGTGTATATCCCGCCAAAAGACTTTGTTTATTTCGACTGCGACTTCATGAAAATTCTGCATGATACGGGAATACTGCCCCTAACCGCTGCTATGATTGTCAATATGGAACAGTACAAAGTTCATATCAATAATCTAGCATCGGTTCGATTAGTCAATGAGGCAATGGCAACCTGTGACCTACCAGGAAGAGATGACCGCAACTCTTGGGGCCAGACACTAAAATAGTGCCGCAAACTCGTCGCACCAAACACACCAGACCTATGCCAACTCGAAAGACAAACTATCAACTCGTTCTTCTTGGATTCCATCAATGCTGACTTATATGACGACAAAAGACGGAATGGTTCGAATAAACCGAGGACGTACCGTACGTTCAAACTTCAAAGAAAATTATGTATTAGAACCTTACCTTGAGAAATGCATAATCCCGAATCATCGACAAGCATTATCTAAACTCAGACTCAGCTGTCATAGCTCAGGGATTGAAAGAGGTAGATACCACCATGTACCCGAAAATCAAAGGCTATGCTGGCAATGTAAGTCGGTAGATGAGGAAACACACTTTCTACTTCACTGTCGTTTACTTAATACGGAGCGAGAGAATTTGTTAAGGCACTTAGGGGTGGGCGAAAGATTCCATAACAGCAAAGATGACACACAGAAACTCAAGCTCATTCTGAAGTACGATGATACAAAATCCCTGAATAATGTGGCGCATTTTGTGTACCATGGGCTACAGAAAAAGGGAGTCTGGCAGCCCCAAGTCGACAGCAATGCCCAATAAATAACGATGATTAAGAACTGGGTAACAGGGAATTTCACACAAATATATATATTTTGGTATGGGGGTGGGTGGGGTGGGTTTGTGTGTCTGGGTGGAGTATGCACGTGTACATACACTCAATGGCAATATGCATAAAATATTGTTGAAACCTTGTTTTGTAAACAAAGATTATGTTAGAGTATTATCTAATGTACACTTGACCATAATGATGTAATCGCACAATAAAGATTGACTGATTGATATTAAAACCAAATCGTTATTTCCGTTTTAGCTCCAACAGACAGAGTTACACCGTGACATTTGCACATGGACTTTTGAGGCTATTATTTTCTGGATATTCAAGGAGCCTGTTGTCGAGTATTTTACAAAACAGTTTATTTATGCAGCTGGAGATAGCGATTCACCGGTAGTTAGACGGGTCATCAACAGGACCACCCTTGTGGATACGTTTGATTACGTTAGATCTCCATGAGTCGGGAAACAATGACTCCCTAATAATAGAATTGAACAGCTGCAAGTAGCAGGTTTCCATATACGGCAATGGGGGTTTAATCATTTTGTTAGTAATCTGTTCCAGTCCACTTGATTTATTATTCTTGAGGGATGAAACTGATTTTAACAACTCCTTGCTGGATATTTGAAAATCCGGGTCGGCGCTGTTAACTGCACATGTATTATCATGGGTATTCAGTAGACGTGAGTTGTTTAAAGTGTTGAACCCATCTTGATGGGCAAATACTAATTGTGTTGTCCACAGGACCACTGCCAGCATCGCGAAATGAATCAATGCAATCCCAGAACACTTTAGAGTTCCCGGGACTCGTATTGGAAAGGTTTTCGATCAGATATCTTGCTTGATCTAACCTTCTACACATCCAGCCAGCACTGTAAACAAACGTCGTCAAATCAAATTTTATTATTGTTTTTAATATTTGGGTTGCGTGGTGGGTTATGGCACTGAACTTCAAAGCAAGAGGTCCACGGTTCGATCCCCGCCAGGTGTAAATGCGTTGTTTCCTTGGGCAAGGCACTTAATCCCGATTGCCCACGAGCGGGAATGATGGCCCTGTGTTCTAAGGCGTACTGCACGTCGATGGTGCACCTGCGTTCAACCAATGCTAACCCTGCACGTGTGGAGTACGTTGGGGAGTCTGAGAGTTGCTCGCCGTTGCTCGCTGGTTTTGTTCCGGTACTCCGGATTCCCCCACCCGTACAACTGTCAGATACGAGGTGACCCTGTCTGTTGAACGTGACGTTAAACACCAATAAACAAATACATTTTCAATATTTGTCCCAAACATAGCTTATAGCCCAGCATTGGCACGAACTCGCCGAGCTCGTTCCAATGAGCGGTTATACGCTATGTTTCTTGGCCAAAAAAATGAAAAATTTAGTTACTAACAATTGTTTGCCAAGTGTTGTCTTGTCGCATTCGTTGAAAGGCTTCGTGCATTTGAATAGAGTGCACATGTTGACTCATACATCCATTTATTTTACTGAGTTCTATTACCCCAACGAAAGAGAACTGGTTTACATAAGTAATCAAGCACTGCACCACTTCCTGATGTTCCCAGAAGAATATCAGCTAGGACAATCACCTCGGGGGATTAATTTTTAGCCCAATGTATTCAGGAGTGAGTGTGTATTTAATGCTATTAGTTATCCTTGTGTTTTCCAAGGTGTATGGGAATTTACACCGTTTTGGGAACTCATACACCCTGCGGCGAAGCCAAAGGGTGTATGAGATCCCAAACCGGTGTAAATTCCCGTACACCCTGGAAAACACAAGGATAACAGATTTATTTCCAAGAATTTTGGTATACTTAATACTTTAACCTTAATTTGTACTTTGCAAGTTTCTTAAATAAAACTAGACAAATAAGGATGTCATTGGAACTGGCTCATCCATATCTGTAATATTTTATTGCACATAAATATTAAATTTCCTGTATTTTTATTTTTGTTCTAACATAACTAGGGCTGTCACGATTTTTTAATTTAGGAATCGATTAATCGTCGCAAATAATCAACGATTAATCGTACCTAAATGCCCACCCCCCCCCCACCCCTCCTCTCCCTCTCTTTGAAGTCGATAAAAATGAAGTTCAAGTCAGTTGACCTACCTCAAGGAAACAACGAAGACGATCCTTTTTAGGTGCATTTAAAGCTTTGATGTTCTGAACTTTTGAACCGTCAGTGTAATAATCAAGACCAGTCGGCAGTTGCGAACTTCGCAACTGCCGACCGGTCTTGATTATTACACTGACGGTTCAAAAGTTCAGAACATCAAAGCTTTGATGAATGTACCTGGAAGACTATTGCTTCCAACAGCGTCTTGGGGTTTAACATCGATGTTCTTAACTCTTTACCTTTAGAAACAATAGTTTTTTCATCAAATTTTCTTTTAATTATTAAACGTCTAGAACGGGATACAATTTACCGATTATTCGACAACGAAAAATACTAATCGATTTCGCCGTGACCGATCAACAGTCGATTAATAGATTAATCGTGACAGCCCTAAACATAACCGAGCAGAAGGTATGAATTAATAATTAAAAATGGGTACTTTTTTTTAGCCATATAGCTTGCTCTTGTATATTCTTGTTTTTCCACCGTGGTTAAACACGGTGTAAAAAGAAGCCACTGTGGATTGCAAGTTACACCATACCTCTCAGCCAATCAAAATGCAGTATTTTGTTTTCATTTGGAAATAAATGTATTTGTCCATTTCGTATTGGAATTAATGATAAATCTACGCTCTACAGTATAGTCGCCGATGAGTGATCGTAATCCACGTGAGGGCAGTGATGTCCACGCATGCTTTTTCCGGGTACTAAATATCATCATCAGCGAAATGTTAATTAATGAAGCACCGGGCTGTACCCGGTGCTTCATTAATTAAATTTTTGATGATTATTCCTGTAATTAGTGTTTGGAATCTAATATTATTGCGACAGCGGCGGCTATACTGTACTCAATAGTGATGACGTATAAAAAGTTTCATCGAAATCGGTTCATAAATCTAGGAAATGTGAATACAGCCATTTCATGCAAAAATCAACAGTGAATCTAAGTTCAATGGGGAGATAATTCAGCTAGAAATGGATGTAACCAAGATTCTGTAAGTAATCGGACGCCGTTGTGGGCCGTTTGTGTACCCACTTTCAGAGACGTGGCTAGAGGTTTCCGATTGGGGGGGGGGGGGTGTAGGGTAGTGAATTTTACTATTCAAATTCCGACCTCCCTCCCGGTCCCTCCTCCTAGTTGAAAATTCACTACCGAGAAAAATTTTGAAAATGAAGCCATGAAAGGGGGCATAAAATTTATTCTAGTAACTGAAATTCCAACACATTTATGATAGAATTATCAGGTTATTATTATTATTTGGTACTATTCTGGAAATTGAATTATGTGCTAAACAAATGCTCAAGCTGAGAACTTTGAGCACTTCACACTCTCCTAACATTAAATCAGATCTTATGTAGTAATGATCAATTTTCGATGTTTCATCATTTTGTAACTGTGAATGATGGAATTAACTCAGGATAACGAGTTTACATGATGCGATTTTCTTGAAGTGCATTTCGAGGATTTTTTTTATTTCGATAAATAAACGTACTATAGAAATCTCGTACCGATTGACATCATGCATACTTATGAAGCTCGATATTGCGTACACTGTAGTTGTAAATAGCAACAGTTGAAATGTTTGTCTATTTGAGACCGAGTTGAAATTTTGGGAAGTAAAGGAGACATTAGCATCGCCCAAGAAGCTCTAAAATCTAGATAGATGGAATATCCAACTACTCATGACTTGCTCTCCGAATTTACAACTAAACAAAAGTTTGGCAAGAGTTGGGGGAGTGTCGCCCCCACCCCCACCCCTGTCACCACGTCCTGCCCACTTTTTGAGGAGTTTGTGCGCAGATTGCCGTTGATCTAATGTGACCTCCCTTTACTCACAGATGTATACAAATATTCTTTATTGCTCCAGTTATAGATATTTTAATCAGTGAGTATTTAATTCGCCTTGAAAAACATCGAGACATTAACAATTTGTGGAACCACGCGGCATAATCATAAAACTACAGCTTCGGTCAGTCTCAAAAATCGCCTATTAATTTTAATTGTTTTTTCATTTTTTGTCTCAAAAACATAGGTTATGACCCCTCATTGGAACGAGCTCGTCGAGCTCGTTCCAACGAGGGGTCATAACCTATGTTTTTGAGACAAAAAATGAAAAAAAATAGTTATTCAAGAATTTTTTTTTTCAAGTGTCGTCTGCTTTTCATGTTAGGTAAAGGGTTTTAAATAGAAAAAACGTATGTACTGGTATTGGTAATCTCATTAAAGATTCGATCACATTAAGTCTCAGCTGAAAAACATTTCTTGCATTGACTCAAAGAAAAAGAATGCGTAGGGTATTTTTTAGATTGAATAGTCTGGAAAAGAGGCGGACTGGCCTTGTGGACCACCAGAAAACTTCCTGATGGGCCCTACTATTGGGAGCCCTCTCCCGCTCCCCTACCAGAATGTTTCAAAATTTACTTAACCCACCACCTGTTGACGCATGAAATTTCGTGAAAATGACCAAAGGGCGAAAAGGATCTGATTGCAGAGACTGTCGGTTTATCGAAATGCCCTCTGCCACTGGCAGTCCACATAGAGGAGGGTGTGTGTGTGGGGTCGATGGTGTGTGGGGGGGGGGGGTGAAAGCGCCTGCATCTGTGTGTGAGGGCTGTGGGGTGGATGGGTGGGCGAGTGGTGGGGTGTGCGAATATAGGGGTTCGTTTACGGATAAAGGTACATAGAGAGAGGGGGGAGAGAGATATAGGGGGAGAGAGAGGGATAGGGAGAGAGAATGGGGAGATAGAGGGAGAGAGACAGAGAGAAAGAAAGAGAGAGAGAGAGAGAGAAAGGGGAGAGAGGGAGGTGGTCGTGTAAGTCTACCATAATATGCGGATATTACTATCATTCAAGAAACTTGTTATACATGTATTGCATTAAGTTTACTTATCACCTTGAGTGATACGATAACGATTAAGTTGTTTTCTTAACAACACAACAAACTGTGTAACACATAAACACAGACAGATTTGATTTGATCTCTGACGATATGTAGAAACATTGAAAAACGCAGCGTTTCAGATCAAAATATATTTATTGTTACTCTCTGTAATTTGAATTATTTTTCTAAATTTTCTCCAAACCTTTCTCCCATTTCTTGTGTGTTTATATATATATAATATATATATGCGTGCCAATGATCATGTATCAGAAGTTGAATCAAAACCGGTTCATAAAACGTTGAAAAATGCCACCAGAGAGAACAAATGGGACGAATGGGACAGACTAATATAGTACATTCGCCGTGGACTGGTCGTAATCCACACGCGGGCAGTGATGTCCACGCATGCGTTTACAAGGTAATATAAAATATCAATAGCAAAATTTAAATTAATGAACCACCAGGTTGTACCCAGTCCGTCATTAATTAAATTTTGATGATTATTCCTTTTATGACTGTTGCAATCTAAAAGCATTGCGTCTGCGGAAATACTGCCCACCACGTGGAAAGTGACCATTCCTCTGCGGCCGTACTGTAGTCTGTAGGACGGCTCAGGGCCGAGACGGATAATCAGATGATTCGTGGAAAAGTGAGAGTACATTAAGGTTGGAATTATTGTAGATTACCATAGAAAGATAGAAAGGCGTGTGGAGATTCCGTTAGGCCCTACGAAGCTTCGAAATTCCAGTCGAGTGGAAATGATTCGGAAGTTTTCGAATCCATCAAAACCCTAACAAGTTCTCCTCTCTAATTTTTCTTTTATCATCAGTGGGGCCAATACTATAAAACTTTTACAATTGTATTTTCTAGAACTGTATTTTTTAGTTATGGCATTAAATGGGTTAAAATAAAACATTAGCATTTTCAAAGATCTGGCAATTTGCCAGTTGGCAAATTGACCTATCTTTTAAAATGCTAATGATTCATTTTAGTTAGATATATTAATAGGGAGAAAATACAATTCTAGAAAACACAGTTGTAAAAGTTTTATAGTATTGTCAATTTGTGTCAAGGGTCAGTACTATAAAACTTTTCCAATTGTATTTTCTAGAATTTTATTTCTAGTTATGACTTTAAATGGGTTGAAATGGATTATTAGCATTTTAAAAGATATGGCAATTTGCCAACTGGCAAATTGCCACATCTTTTAAAATGTTAATGATTCATTTTAATCAGTTATATTAATAGGTAGATAATACAATTCTAGACAATACAATTGTAAAAGTTTTATAATATTGGCCCCAGGTCTACTGTACATGGGGCCCAATGACAGAAGAACAGTTCAAGGCTGTTTCGCTTCCGAAGCCACTTTGATTCCGCCTCGGAATATTCCGGGTTTTTTTATTGTCGCGTTCCGTTGAAGAGAATATTTGAGTGAAGACTAGCAATATATGTAAGATGGTGAATATTTACAATTTGAAGAGACACGAGATTCTAATCGATTCGATTCGTTTCGATTCGAAATCCTATGCGGGATTCAATTTTGACTGTAAATTTGAGATTCGCTGACCCCAAACTGATTCCATCATGGGCAAAAACTCATGTTCCTTGATGATGACGAAGTGTGAGAAACACATGCTAAATTACATGTAATGAGCCTGCTGGATTGAACTTTTCCCTGGTCTTTATGCTGTCTTTTCGAATTCAATACCTTTTGCCTGGATGGGAAATCCCATCTGTGTGTGTTTAGCACAGGCCCAAAGCTCGAGGGTGTACAGGGGGTGGGGGGGGGGTCACCCCAATGATGATGTTTGTCGAACATTTTAAGAAAACAAACTGTTGGTCGATTGAACGCCGACGTTTTCCTTGAAAGCCGCTAATTTGGAAAAATTGTTGACCTACAATTTTCACTGTGCAAAATAACCATCATGTTTCACATCGCTTTTATGAAAGCGGCCATTTTAAGTATGTGGCAATCAAATAGTTATCAACAAGAAATAATTTCGTTTATTACTATATTATACCATACTATAGTCTACTATAGCCTACTATACAGTTTTATTGCACAAAACATATTACAAGTTTATGGAAAGATATCATTACAATGAGTGACATGGAAAGGTAAAGTTCGTGTGGGTACCACGAAGAATATTAAAAAATTACTTTCGCTAAGGCTTAAGAAAGTTAAGATTCTGTTACCAAGACCTCCCCGCATGGTCCTATTGGCTGCCGCATGCTCTCTTTTTATAACCAATGCAAACATAAAAAAATTAAATTAAATGGTTTATGTCTGATATTTTACGCAAGTTAATAAAACTGATACATTTTCTCCTAAAGTGCAACAAGGCTTTGCAATGCTTTAGCATTGCAAAGTCTTCTGGCACTGAAGGGACAAATTACACCACCACCCATGCTATTCTGTAGATTGTGAGGCCTAAAACATACAACAAACCAAGGACATGAACTTTTGATGGCAAAGAAAAAATTACAAAAATAAAAAAAAACGTCCACATGAAATTTTACAAAAAATGGCCCGTGACACAGAAGATCTCGGCCGACATTGTGGAGCCCAAAAGTATGTTTTTAAATAAAAAAGTAATAAACGAACATTTTCGACCTGTTTCGCTTCTTGTTGTTTCAACTGGTTTAGTTCTGGAAGTCCATATTTGAACTCCATTCTTAGTGAAGGTACCACAACTTAAACGTTTCATATTCTGTGTATGTGGTTCACATTATCATTGCAGTGAATTTATTTTATCTACATGGATTTGCCTTGTTACAAATTATAGGGGAGGGCCTATAAGTACTCTCCCATAAATTGTAACAGGGCAAAGATATTGGGACAAATTTTGGCAACCAAGGGAAATTTTTAGCACTCTTCCAGTTAACAGGTAGAGTGCTAAATTATTTTTGGTTGTCAAAATTGTTCTACATGTCTTTGCCTTGTTTCAATTTATGGGAGAGTGCCTCAAGGCACTCTCCCATAAATTATAACAAGACGAAGCTACACGGGTTAAATAATTTTACTTCAAAGATAATATGAAGCACATCCACAGTATATGAAGTGTTTAAGGTGCAGAATGTGCACTTCAGAATAAAGCTCAAATATGGGCTTCCAGCATTCTACCCGTTAAAGAAGTATACTGAGTTAAGTTTCAAGTTTGTGCCCGGCAGTCAACGACTTGGGAACACTGTTGGAATATTTTAACTCTCGAACGACCATGCCGGAAAACTTTGAGATCCTAGCGTCGGGTCTGGCTTAGCAGCATTCCACCCCACATTTCTAATTACACAATGTAAGGGTGCTTTGAAAATTTGTAAAACATCAGTTTATAACAATCATTGGATGCTTAGAAACATTGACCCGAGGAAACTAACGAAAGACGATCTGTTCTTTAAAGTTGGGTGTATTCTCCACCGTATTAGAGTTATGCTTTATACGTAATAAATGTTTACTTCACAACTCCATCAAAGTGAAAATAATTGCATGTTATAAAGTCAAAACTAATCTAACAATATATGCCTTTTGTTGGCTTCCTTCCCCTTTGATATGCGATCTTTTTCTTGCAGATCCCCGAGGTATTAACGCAAGACAAAATTTTAGACTATCAGTTATTTGTCATCAGATACCCAGAGGTTATTAGTAACTGTTGTTTAAATTGGATTTATTCTTTTTTGTAAATAGAGAACAAACTGATTGAATTCCTCGTAATTCCTCGTACCGCACCGTATGTAAATAAGGCAGAATCTATTTTGACATCATAACGAAGTCTAACTGGTAAGCTAAACGTTATTATCCACAGTCCCTTACCATGGGTAAAAATAAGGCACAGCAGCCAATGAACTCATTCTTGGTATTGTCGTCTGCCAAGGTCATTGAAAGGCAAACTGTTACACCCAGGGACGTAAATCCTGCACGAAGGGTATGTCCCCCAACATTCTTGGTCTCCTCAGACAGTAGTTGGGTACAATAGAGTACTGCTTCCCAATAGCTGGCGTCACCAAAGATTTCTGCATACAGGGGTGGAGCCAGGATTCTCTCGACATGGGGTCTTTGCTTCATGGCGGGAGGGGGGGGGGGGGGGTAGGATATTCCTCGACAAGCCCAATATAATAAAGGAGGTGGTTTCCCCGTCAAGGGGGAGATGTCCTCGATAGGGGGGGGGGGGGGGGGGGGTATCACTACATGGTCTTCCTCTTTTGGTGCCACTATTGTTTGCAGAGCCAATTCGGCATAAAACTGTCACAAGTTGCTTCAAGTTTGATAAAAAGTGAAAACAGTCCTACAAATTAGTCATGGCAATCGACAATGCCATAGTTAAAAGCCATGGCAGCGGACAGCCGTGTGATTGTTTACGACGTGACAATTGTTACTTATTCCAAGTTCCATATTCGACACAACGAATGTCGAATAAGGAACTGGGAATAAGTAACAGTTGTTAGGCAAGCCTGAAAATAAGCAACCTGTCATTTGCAGATTGAGGTCCCAGGAGGGCGAATTTGCTGACCCTAACCCATGTGGTGGGCTAAAATCCCCCAATTTATCCTCTGGGTACCTCTTTCTGGTTTGGCCTGAGACCTTGATTTAGTCTGAGGGTCCCAGAGGGTAAATTTGGTGATGCTACCCTGCTGTGCAGGGTAGCACCACCAAATTCACCCTCTGGGGATCTCACTCTGCAGATGACAGTCTGCTTATTTTCAGGCTTGTTGTTATGTCCTCGATTGTCAACTGTACTATACTATTTCTGATAGTTTTAACTATCGAGGGGTCTAAAAATAACCGTGCACTATTCTCGTACACTGCACGCTTTCTAAATAAGCCGTGGAATATTCTGTGATGTTCGACTGAAGGAACACATGTGCACTTTCACGCGATATTTTCCCGAATTCTGTTTCGGTATTTCTATGTTCAGGAATGAAAATGCTGGTCTTGGTCAAGGCCCTTGACAACAGGCAGTGTACAGTACAGTCGCCGTGAACTGTTAATAATCCACGCGTGGATAATGATACTTACTCCCCGAGCCGCAAACCTCAGACCATGTTACCGTCAATTCATCACAATAACATATATGTTCCAATAAGACACCACCCATAGCCCAAAACCTACATCGTGAAACACGAGAGGCTTATTTACTAAACTTGTGATCGTTAAAAAGTTGCCTTGTTCAACTTGTTGCAACTTTTAACGATCCCAAGTTTGGTAAATAAACCTCTCGTGTACCCACAACAGTACTGGATAAATAATCAATAAACCAGATAAACTCATTCCATCTTAGTTCAAATCGTAAATCGGTTTGTAATTTAAACAACACTTTATCCGGAACACCGTCTGCTGCACGTGTGAAAAATCCAGAAAAATGAAGTGGCTTCCTAGTCACTCCGTTGATGGAGCAATTACGAAACGGGCGACGTCATTTCAAATGTTTCGCGTTGTGACGTCAGACGGTAACATTTGCTACTGAAGCCGTAAACATAAAAGAAACTACGCCAGCTCTTATCCAATCAGTGGGCGAGGATTTTACTCTTATTGAAACATAATATAATAATTATTGCGCGGCTTAGAGTTGATTATGTAAAAATACTATTCTTTTTCTTGGACCACTATTTTTGACATTGCTCAGTCAACTCCAAGCGGTACAGTATTTATAATATTGCCGTTTAGAAAAAAAAGCATTCAACAGTTTCAGTACTGGAAAACACTTTTGAAAATTACATTTCAGAGATCCAAAATTCACCAAAGGTGCTAAAACCTTAAACGATCCCACGGGTACCAGTAAAAACGTCCAACCAAGCTACGGACCAACCCCGTATAAAAGAAAATCACTTTGATGGTCAATTCCTTTAGTACTAACGCTGGAAAATACGGACTTGTTTTGGCTCTAACGACGACAATGGCTTGGGAATTAGGGGTTATGTTATATAACGAATTTGTATCTTTACCGGTGATTGTTCTCCTTGTAATGTGAGGACAGAAGACGTGTTTTATTGCAAACATACCTTGATCTATCGTCGTGTCATCTGGATACTTTGAAATAAAAAAACAATTCTCTAGGTAACATAAAGCGTATCTTTTGTTATAAGTATCTAATGTTATGCTATATAGCAGTTAAATGACGGCTTTCTTAATTTCTTAACCCTTTGAACACTGGTGGTATTTTCCATGTCAGTTCAATGGCAGCAATTGGAAGATTTATTTATTATTTGGGGTTAGACCAATTAATATTTTCAACGTGCAGACTTGGGGCTGCCCGTTGAAAATATTGATTGGTCTACACCACACATTTACCTTGTAGCCATCCCACTTAATGACATTATGACGTAGCTTGTGACCCGGCCGCAAAAAAAACGGCCTCTGGGGTTAAGTTATAAAAGTTATAGAAGTTTCAGTAAAGTTTATCTTAGTTTACATATGGAGGCATGGAGTCCAATGTTTACAATACTGTTCAGAACTAAAGTATTGTCTCGCACGCACCAAACAAGAATCCAGAAAACAAATAAAAACAGATGTATCAAATGTATAAAAAAAAGTATTAGATGAACAATCAGGGGCGCCGAACCCCTATTATAGTTGGGTGGGGTCCTTTGTTTGCAGGGCGAGAGGGGGAAGAACAACTCCCCCTTTGCTTTTAGGAAAACAAAATAACAAAAATATTGAAATAAGAGCCTAATCAAACAGACCATCGCTTAATTTAAAAAAGGTACACGCTGGCTCAGAGTAACGGCTTGGATTTCAAATCGAAAGGTCCACGATTCGATCCCCGGCAAGGGTTACTGCGTTGTGTCCTTGGGCAAGGCACTGTATCTTCCATGTCAGTTCACAGCAATTACGAAACGGGCGACGTTATTTGAAATATTTCGCGTTGTGACGTCAGACGGTAACATTTGCCACTTGAGCCGTAAATATAAAATATACTGAGCGAGCTCTCGTTCAATCAGAGGAGGAGGATTTTAGTCTTATTGGAACATAACAGCTTCCATTTCATCAATCGGCATAATGTTTACCAAATAAGAAAACTAGTTGCATGGTAACAACTTTCCAATCTCGGCACTTGTTTTTTGTAAATAATAACAATAACTAAAATATGTGTGCATTATTAACATATTTATTTATCACTGCCATCAAAACACAGAACGACACACACGCGTGTGAATTGGTTAAACGATATGGCACGAGTGCCAGCGCTGAAGGATAAAACGAGAGACTGCAGAGAGCGTTATCCTTCCACGATGGCACAAGTGCCATATCGATTAACCCAATCGTACGCGTGTGCCGTACTGTGTTTATTACACACCATCACGTCTATAAAAACATTTATTAGAAAGACACTCAGCAATTCATTTGGCAACTCGTCCCCTGAGTTCCAATGTGTTCTATGTGCCAGTAGGCACATAGAACACATTGGAACTCAGCGAACGAACTATCAAAAAAAAAGAACACATTTTATCGCCATCCAAATTTGTGAGGGAAATCCGTAATTGCGGTGCACAATTTGTAGAAAATTCCAGTGAAACTTCGCTTCTATTTAAAAATAGTCAGTAAACGATTTCCGTTCGGCACATGTGTGCGGATCGGATTTTCATTTTCCGCATGGTTTAGTGTTGCTGTAGATGGTGATTTCGTAGAACAGACGTGTAACAAAAGTGTATTCTTCAAAACGCGATCGGTTAATGAATGGAAAAAAAAAAATCCGACAACTTTCTCCTAAAGTCGACTAAAATATCCATTCACAACATAATTCATTCATATTCAAGTGTTTTTATGGAACATTCTTAAAATGGAGCATAGTATATATAATACTGTCTATAACAGTTAGTTGGGACTGATTTTTCACAATGAAAAACTTGAAAATATTCATTTTTATATCAACAAAAACAAAACAAATCTGATTTAGCAACAACAAAAAAGTATTTTTGATAGATACCCTGCTATGCAGACGCCATAACAAAAACAAAAACACAAGGTTTGCTCTTCTGGAGTCAGAACAAAAACAAGTTCCTATTTACTCAACCAATATTTGCAACATATACACGCTTACGGTATCAGCAGTAGTAAATTATTTATGGGCACAGCAGGCACAGTGCTCACAAATGCCTGCATATGCCATAATTTACAGAAACTAGACTGTTCGAAATGCATACCACTGTATATCAGAGATAAAATAAGGAAGAACTTATTTAAATTTGATTTCAATCAAAGGTTTCTGGGAAAAAGAATAATGGAGTTTCATTTGCAAGGTACACAACAAGAACTAGATTTGTACGAATATTAAGCTATACATTTAGTTCGTCTCATCTGGTTTGATTGGGTTTTTACGTCGCTTTCAACATCTATGGCTATATGATGCCTATATCACGACGCTGTTATTTCCCAAGATGAATAGGGTTGGTATTCGATTGCCGAAGTTTTGTATATAAAAATGTATGAAAAGGGGATGGGTCCCAAAAATGTCATGGAAATATATGGGGGAAAGGGTGGTGGGTGGGTCAAAATATCTACAAAATAAAAATTTCCACCTATGTTCACTCATTTTTTCCGCCCCACCCCGATCCCTTACGGATTTTTTCGAGATAGCGCAAAGAAACTGACTTTCTCAGAAAAACAAAGGCCACGTTCCGGTACACGTGTTTCTATTTTTAGTATACGCGTCCATGCAATCTATTTTCGGATTGCCGTTGTCGATATACATTCTGTGTTTTATTAGAAGCATAACTGCGCTTTATTTAACATAATGCATTTTGATCTGATAATGCCCAACTATTGCTAAAATAATGCACATCAATAATGCTAACTATCATGTGGAAAAATAGCGAAGGTATTAAATTATTTTCACGTACATCAGAAATTATAACACGCAGGTGTGATAACTTCCTATCACCTCGGTCAATTTCATTTATCTCTATCGTAATGAAAATTCGTCTGTATTAAAGTTTTTAATCGCAGTTTAAGCAGGGGCGTGGCTAGAGGTTTCCGATTCGGGGGGGGGGGGGTGTAGGGTAGAGAATTTCCAACTAGAAGGAGGGACCCGGAGGGAAAACCCCTTCCCGGTCCCACTCCTCTTGTTGGAAATTCACGACCGAGAAAAATTTTGAAATTGAAGCCATGAAAGGGGGCATAAAATTGCTTCTAGTAACTGAAATGCCAACATATTTATGATAGAATTATCAGGTTATTATTATTTGGTATTCTTCTGGGAATTGAATATGTGCTGAACAAATGCTTAAGCGGAGAACTTTGAGCAATTCACATTGTCCTAACATTAAATCAGATCCTTGGCAGGAATGATCAATTTTCGATGTTTCAACATTTTGTAACTGTGAATGATAGAATTAACTCGGGAGAACGATTTTACATGATGTGATTTTCTTTAAGGTTATTTCGAGGAATTTTTTTTATTACGATAAGTAAACGTACTATAGAAATCTCGTACCAATGGACATCATACATACTTATGAAGCTCGATATTGTGTACACTGTAGTTGTAAATAGTAACAGTTCGAATTTGTGCCGATTTGAAACCGAGTTGGAATTTTGGGAAGTAGAGAAGACATCAGTATCATCAAAGAAGCTCTAAAATCCAGATAGATGGAATTTCCAACTACTCATGACTTGCCCTCCGAATTTCCAACTATAGGAAATTTTGGCCAGGATTGGGGGGTGGGGTGACACACCCCCAGATACCCCTGTCGCAACATCCCTGAGTTTAAGTAATGTCTTGTTGCTTTGGACGTCTAACACTTTGCACAAAGTGTTTTTTTAGCATTCTCGTTCACATAAAAGCAAAATTCGAGAGTCGATAGTTTTCTTAAATTAGCGGCTTTTTGTCTCTGTAACCACTGTTGCAAGTTTATCCATACGAAATATTAATAGAGAATGTTCATATATAACGAGCAAATTGTTTTAGAAGGAAAGTATATAATTGTTCATGTCAATAGTTGTCTCATTTTAGAAAAGTCACTTGTTTGGATAGATTAATTAATATCTTTAACATGTAGACATACAGTTGCTGGCTAACGACATTAACCCTTTACAAAACGCAGACGATATCAAACTTTATTATTTTAAATATCATTTTTTTTTAATTTTTCAAAAAATTTCAACAAAACCATATCATGATATGGCTTTGTTGCAATATTTTATTTTTTCAACTGCTCAATTTGCGTATTACGCGGGCAGATGCTTGTGATTCGTTAGGTAAAGGGTTAATCGATCTGCTCTTTATGACAACTGGTGTGTTGAAGAAAAAATAATTACCACTTCCTCGGTGTTGTTCCTAAATTTTACAAAAATGATCGAAACCACTATAATAATTTAATTACGATAGTTTTTACCGTAACATTTAACAGTAGAAATACCTGTTACTGGTAAAGTTATTGTAGTATCCTTCTACCGCAACGCTATAAATGACACTGTCAATGAGCTCAACAGTGACATTCTTTTACGACCACAAATCATATCCACAGTAATTTTGTGACCTGTTCTAAACGCACCTTAATGTTTAAAGACCTATTTCATGCTTTCGCGATCTCAAAGCATGCATGTGCTCTGACCATGTCAACTTTAGGATGTTTTGTTGACAATAGACAAAACACCTGGGCAGTGATTTCTATTCAGGTCTTGGCTGTCTTAACAGGCAATGACAAGAAATCAGTGCTAAGCAATTGGACACGTATAGGTTGCAGTCTAGTGGGAATTCATTTATTTATTGGTGTTTAAGGTCACATGCTTATGCACAATGGCTAATCGTGACCGTGGCAGTTTTCGGGTGGAGGAAGCCGGAGTACCCGGAGAGAACCACCGAGCGTCGACGAGCAACTGTCAGCTCCTCAACATTCTAACTCTGTGCAAGCTCCGCTCAAGCAGGGTTACAGCGGTTGAAGGCATGCATGTGCACCATTGATGTGCAGTACTCCTTAGTACACGGCGTCATCGTGCCCCCAGTGGGAATTCATGAGAGTTGCCCAGTCCATTGAGGGTCAACAAAATTGAAAAGAAAATCAGTCACTCCTTTCATGAAAATGAACTTTCCAATTGTTATCAAACCTCAACGGGGACTTATAAATAGCACATGTAGGAAAATTTGACAATTCAGCCGGCATCGGTATTCAACGATTGGTTCGATTCGGTTTTTCAGTATCCTTATATCAGTATCGGCTCGGGTTTTCGGTATATTGCCCATCTTTACTTCCAATTGCTGACATTGAACTGACATGGAAGATACAACCAGTTTCAAAGGGTTACGTGTATTGCCCAAGGACACAACGCGGTGGCCACAGGTGGGATTAGAACCGAGGACCTCTCAGGCTGCAACTCTGCCTACTGAGCCACCGCGCCCCCTTTCAATATATACACCACTTAATATCTTTAACCTGCAGCAGTACATCACCATAAAACGGAAAGAGGAGTGTTCACATACAGTGAAGCAAAGTCTTTTTCCACTGTACTAAATATTAGAATTGGAGTTTCCCGCCTTGAAAAGCCGGAAATGATGCTATCTCAGAAACTTGGCAGCCTTGGGAAACTATATAATTTCAACGAACGTTTGAAGCATTCTAATGGCATCTTGCATTATTGTTGAATATTCCAGATAAATAAAGAGAGTGATTTGGTGACCTTTTGGACCCAAAAAATACAATTCGCAATTGCTGTGTCTTTATACTGAATTCCCTGAAAAATATGTGCACGTGACCTTCCCTTCCTGACAGATTTTCTCTCTTATTTGTTGCATGACCCCTTGCTTTAGGACCAGAAAAAGTTGTCTGAAGGGCATTACTTGACAATGATATTCGAATGCCAAAATTAAAGTGATGCGATCATGTTATTTTGGCCAAAACGTTATAATGGTCGCTTATGGGAAAATGTTTAGTACTGTGCGGACGCACTCAATTCTTTATTTCTTGCTTTTACAAAATAGCGTCGTTCATGACGAAAGGTGGCTTATTTTAGAAGCCTCGTTTTCAAAGTTGACTGAATAATATCGTTAACCTGCAGCCATAGGGCTGCAGGTTAAATATATTAACCCTTTACCCAACGTAACTGCCAAAACCGGCCAGCGCTATTCTCAAAAATCGCCAATTAATTTTCATTATTTTTTCATTTTTTGTCTCAAAAACATAGGTTATGACCCCTCGTTGGAACGAGCTCGTCGAGCTCGTTCCAACGAGGGGTCATAACCTATGTTTTTGAGACAAAAAATGAAAAAAATTAGTTATTCAAGAATTTTTTTTGCAAGTGTCGTCTGCTTTTCATGTTAGGTAAAGGGTTTTAATTTATCTAATCTATGTATTCCTTATTGATGGTTAATGTTACAATGCCCAATTGTGACTGCAAGATGTGTATAAAGTCAAGTGCAGCCAATCGTTTATACCCATGTTGCGCATTTTAGAGGACGTCCCATTTTACCAGTAAAACAGAGCTTCTGTACTTTGGTAACACGTATTGCTTCACTTCCCTGGGTTCCCGTGTGGAAATTGGTCTACTTTGTATGACAGTACAACAGCCTTCTCATGTGGTGAAATGAAACGAAATATCTTTTCCTCCGTTTTTGTTCAAGATTGAACAAAAAGGGTCGCCATTTCCAAACGTATTTATTTAGGTTTAACGAAACTTTCGACAACCAGGATCATCTCGTGCCGGACAGTTTTACGAGTGGGGAAAGCCGGAGTACCAGGAGAGAACCACTGACAAGACGTAGAGAAACTGTCAGACTTCCCAACGTACCAATTCCACACAAACAGGATTATCATTAGCTGAAGACAAGTTCACTATCTACGTGCAGTACGCCTTAACCCTTTACCTAACCTGAAAAGCAGACGACACTTGCAAAAATAATTCTTGAATAACTAATTTTTTTCATTTTTTGTCTCAAAAACATAGGTTATGACCCCTCGGTGGAACGAGCTCGACGAGCTCGTTCCAACGAGGGGTCATAACCTATGTTTTTGAGACAAAAAATGAAAAAAATAATGAAAATTAACTGGCGATTTTTGAGAATAGCGCTGGTCGGTTTTTGCCGTTACGTTAGGTAAAGGGTTAATACACAGTGTCATCGTGTGCCCAAGGACCAAGGTACCTCTCCCAATGACACAACGCTGTTACCCCTGGTGTGAATTATGAACCTCTCGGTTTGAAGTCCAATGCCGTTACAACTGAGCCACCGCGATCTCTCCAAACGTCTGTAAATAAGATGCATTATCGTAATATTTTACGGTTGAAGTATTCGCAAGTCAATTGCTAGAACTTTTAGCGTCTTTAACGGTATCTTTCAGGATTTAATAATTTATGATATCACGGCGAATATCGTTTTCATCGCTGGTGAAGCTGTGGTTTAATCTCGCAAACGGGAATTTCCCGGTTACTGGTTCTGAAAATCGTCTGGGAAATTCATGAATAGAATCGGGAATCAAAGGTTGCGACACGCAACCTTTGATTTCCGGTTCTGTCCTATGAATTTTACAGATATTGGGACTGATATTCCAAAACGAGAATCGGAAAATTCCCGGTATCGTGACTGACTTTCAAAAACGAGAACCAGAAAATTCCCGTTCACCGGATTAAACCCTATATTTTTTCCAGTGAAGCGTCTTCGGTGAATCAAAGAATGAGTCTCAAATTTGCAGAAGGATTCAGTAAGAATCCTTCCCTACAGTTTCACGTGGCTTTAGGTTCAATGATTACTTATCCTGATTAATTCTGACCGAATTGTTAAATTTTCCTTTATGTGAAAATGTATGCATAACATGCTGATAAAGGTGAAAACGTTTGAGAGAAGTTTTCCCTAAATTGCCGATAAGCTTCTCATTAATATAATATTAATATATGCCTGTGTGGACAAGAGGCGCCTTCGTTTTGGACGACTTTGTTGTGCTTGAAGACTCGCTTTCGTGATTTTGAATTAAAAGTAACAAAAAATTGCTTGGATGAAATTGTTTGTCCAAACATTTTTCTGTACTTATTTGTTCTTTGAATATATTTCGGTCATGGTGAAAGACTTGAGCGGAGATGTTCCTTTCAACCGTTTTGATTCGGCATGCATAATTTTTACATTAATATGGAAATTTGCAGCTGGCCGTTTAACGAAACACCGAATAACAAATTGATGGGGAGTATAAGTTATAATTTAACCTTTTGCCCAATGAATCGGCCCAATCCTCCCGCGTAATTTCCAAATTAAATTGAAAAAAAAATTAAAAAGTAAATTTTCAAAAAAAAAAATCAGCAAAACCATATAATGTAACACCTCATTGGAACGAGCTCGTTCCAATGAGGGGGTCACATGATATGGTTTTGTTGAATTTCTTTTTGAAATGTTTGAAACAAATTATTAAAACTACATAGTTTTGAAACCGCAAAGCGAATTTCCAGCAGTCATTCATCGACGTACGGCCAACGCTGAAACAGCAGCCAACACCATTTGGGCGGCAAACGCCATTTTGGCTGTCAAGTCTAATGTGTATTGTGATTATGTTTTCATAATTTCGAAAGGCAAATGTTAAAAAAATATTTATTCATTTATTTATTTATTGGTGTTTAAGGTCACATATTTTTGCACAATGGCTAATCATGGCCACGACAGTTTTACGGATGGAGGAAGCCGGAACACCCGGAGAGAACCACCGAGCAACTGTCAGCACCCCCCCCCCCCCACCCCTCAACATACTAACACTAACTCCACAAGAGCAGGGTAGCATTGGTTGAAGACAAGTACACCATCGACATGCAGTACGATTTAGTACACAACGCCACCGTGCCCCATGTGGGCAATGGGCAGTGGCGGCGCCAGAGTTACAGTGAGGGGGGGTACAGTTGGGTATTGCGTAGCGCCGAGCCGGGGTGGGTTTCGGGAGGGGCGTCCCCTGCGGACGTTGAGAAAATTTTTAAAACTTACGTTGTAAATGGTGTTCTCTGGAACATTCTCAAACAATAAAATTAAAACAGTTTTATCTTTTTGAAACTTATTGGTTAGGTCTTTCAGTTATAGAAAACGTCGTCGTGCATGGTGACATTTTAACGGAACAACGCTGTTGCGAGCACAAAGCGCCAAACGACACTCAAATCGAAAAGGAAAGTAGGCTGCATTCCAAACGGATGCGTTGCACGCTCTCGATTCTAGCATTCCTCGAATACTCTTAAGCGGTATGTTTCAGACCGTTTGAACACGACACGCCTTGTTGCAATTTGGGCTCTCGACCCTTGTTTGTTGTTTGCAGCTAATGTGTGTGTGGGGGGGGGGGGGGGGCACAAACATAATTTAAAAACTTCTCTGATTTAGTGTTCTATTTTACGGAATCGGCTAGGAATCTCAATTACTGAATGCCTTATATGTATACAGGGAAAATCTGATTGAACATTTTGAAGGCTTGAGCGAAGGTAAGCTATGAAGTAATGGATGGTAGTTTAGTCAATAGTACTGGGCCTTTTCACATAAGCACATATGACAGAAAGGGCTTCTCCAGAAGGCACCCCAATTTCGGCACCCCTTTTTGGAAAACATATGGCCTTCGGCACCCCTTTTTCTGAAATGAGGCTAAGAGTCGTATGTCGAGTCACCCGAACGAGCAATTGCCCGTTAGTCCATTTGCTCGATGGGCTTCGAGTCATTCGAGCAGTATGTCGAATCACTCGATCGAGCAATTGCTCTAAGGCTCTCTTGGCTCTTTAGCTTATAAGGGATATTTGGGATAGGTATGCCTTGTGGTACAGGTAATAGTATCCCCATATAAGTATCCTATAAAAGGTATCCTCGATAGGTATCCTCAAATAATACAATACCAGGTCATAAGTATCCTCAAATACTGAAATGAGTCGACGAGCAATATGTGCGAGTCACTTGAACGAGCAACTGCTCGATAGCTCATTTGCTCGATGGGCTTCGAGTCATTTGAGCAATGACTTATCAGTAACTGCTCGACAGCTTAAAGGGATATTTGGAAATGATATAGGCTTTTGTTATAAACAAGGGAGATAACTCTGCATACAGATTGTAGGAAATCAAGCAATCTGATTGGTTGGTTATAATCTATATAAAGGATCTAGATAAAGGAAACTACAAGAGTACTCGGAATAGGGTCAGAACTAACAAGAATAGACCTGAAAAGCTAAATATAGTAATAATAAGGTTGTTAGTGGTAATTAGATTTACTCCGATTCAATCGAACACACCCTCTGAACATACCCTCGCCCCATTGCAGAAAATTGGGTAACACAGCAATCACGTGTTACCATAGAAACCAAGATGGCGGCCTCCAGTATACAAAATGGATGACGGAAACACGTATCACCCTAACAACACGCGCTGCGCATGCGCACTACCACCACGTATCACTATGGGGATGACGTCACAACATGGCCGCTCACGCGGGTTACCATGACAACACAACATGGCGCCACTGGGTCACGTGACATGACGTCACATGAGATCATCCAAATGAGATCATCCAAATTAGAGGTGAAAACCACATTACATACTACTTACAGGGAGAATAAAATAATAACTGCAGTCTGGAGTCTGCAGCCGTCCGACTGCAGACTGTAGTTATTATTTCATCATTAATGCCCCGTGTATAGACCTCTTATAATAAGATAAAAGTGGGACGAAATTATGCCTTGGATCGATCTAAAAATCGGTCGAGATAAGGTGTTAATTTTAAATGGGTTTCAACAGAAAACAGCAATAGTTAAACATTCAAACTGATTGGGAAAAATTGTAAAAAGCCAGCTTCTGTATTCATACCCGTAGTGTTAAATTTATTGACAGCTTTCGGAAATTAAAGGGAGCTGACTTGCCTCGTAATCTCTTCCAATGACGGCTATTCTCAGCCATGTGAGCCGATTATATCCTCAGGCAGAACGCGGGCGGATTCCGTCTACAAAACCCACGCAAGCTGATTACTCCCGCAAAATGCTAGCCGATAAGGTATCACGGAAATAAATATTTTCCCATAGGCGACCATTATAACGTTCAGGCAAATCAAAAAATGATCGCATCACTTTAATTTTGGCATTCAAATATCTTTGTCAAGTACAGCCCTTCAGACAACATTTTCTGACCCCAAAACAGGGAGTCATGCAACAAATAAGAGAGAAAAATTCACAGCAAAGGAAGTACCGGTCACGTGCACATATTTTTCAGGGAATTCCCTACAAAAACACACAAAATGTAAATTGTATTTTTTAGGTTCAAAAGTCATCAAATCACCCTCTTTTTATGTGGAATATTCATCAATAAGGCAAGATGTCAATAGAATGCTTCAAACATTTGTTGAAACAATTTATTTTCTCAAGGCTGTTTATTTTTAGAGATTGCATCACTTCCCAGTGCAACATTTCAAGGCAGGAACTTCTAATTCAAATATTTAGTTCAGTGATACTATAAGCCTGTTTCGAAACTGCCATCTTGGCTTTTAATCTATGCAAGGTCACAGGTCGCGAGGTGTGAACATTTCAAGAAAACATGTTGTGCGCAATGGGAGAAGAGAGCGAGTGAAGTGCTTTGGACTCCATTACTTTCGTTAATGCGAATTCGAAAAACATTTAGGCAAGGCGACCATTTGTTTAAGGCAATGACAATATTGTTTGAGAACTTTCACTATTTCGAATTGTGTTCTTATCAACTTAAATGGTGTTTGAAAGCACGTTGTGTCATGACTCTGTGGAAGTCCAAACATGACCTGAAAGACCGTATTTTAATTTTTGGTTTGGTACGTCCTTGGAAGGACGTACCAAACCAAAAAATTAAAATACGGTCTTTCAGGCCAGGTTTGCACTAGACTCTGTGGTCGTGGACATGGTTTCGACAACTTTCGCTGATTTCCCAAGCCGAGAAACTCCGTGTAACGAAAGTTTCCGCATTGCCACTCAAAACTTGTCCTCGCCGCCGTGAAAAAGTCTTTAAACCTGCGATATTACGTCGTTTAAAGTCGTCTAGGATTAGTTAATTTGAATGATGACGACGGGTGTACGAATTTAAACTTGTTATAATTTTCACAAATCTTGTTGACTTGGCTGACACAGACCTCAACGCGATGAACATGGAAATCGCTTTGTTTACACCCCGCGACCTGTGACCTTGCATAGATTAAAGTCCCAAGACGGCAGTTTCGAAAGATGCTTATTGTTTCCACAAATATGCTATCGGCTCGCGTTTTTGTGACATAATCGGCTTGTAGACTTATTCGGTCGGAAAAAAACGCACAAAAATTGACGAGTCCGTACAGTTTGTACGCGCTGGTAGCGTATCGTCTCCATTTTCTCTTGTGCGGCTGTGTGTTCCTGCATTAAGCAATACTGAACAGTCGCCGTGAACTGGTCGAAGTGATGTGATGTCCACGCATGCGTTTACCAGGTAACATAAATCATCATCAGCAAAATTTTAATTAATGAAGCACCGGGTTGTAATAAATTTTTGATGAATATTCCTATAATTAGTGTTTGAAAGCGAACCCTTAAACCCCGATAGTCTGAATGGGATCGGTCTATACAGTGCTGTCTGCAACAAATTGACGAGTCCTATTTACATCCGTAGACATATTCAGTATTAATTTAATCCCACAACCCTACAGGACAGTCGTATTAACCTTACCTAACACAACCAGATTACGACACTTGGAAACAGTTCTTTACATAACATTTTCATTTTTTGACTAAAAAATATAACTTTTGATCCCTCGTTAGAGCGAGCTCGTTCCAAGCTATGGTTCGGAAGCAAGAAATCTTTAAAATACTGAAATCCGAAAGGCGATTTTTGTGATAGCACCGGCCAGATCTGGCCGCTACGTTACCTAAACGGTTAGCTTAACCCTTTACCCAAAGCACACGATATCACGATGGACTCGTTCCAATAAAATATCACGAGATATGGCTTTGTTAAAAAAAATTGAAAATTAATTGTTTTTCAGGGGTCAGTAAACCGCTAATTTGAAAAAATATTGACTCTTAGATTTTGCTTGTATGTGAAAGAGCATGGAAACAAATACTGTGTGCAAAGTGTAATATATCAGAAGCAACACGAAATTATTTAATTCTGCAATTAAAAAACTTCAGTGCTGACGAACTTTCAAAAGCAATACGACATTGCGAAAATATAAACGAAGTTGCCAGAAAGTCGCCGGACATAAACTAAAACGTGAAAAAAGGTGAATACACGTGATATCTAATTTTACCTTCGACGTTCAGGCAGTGAATTCAGTCTAGCTGAGGCCATTGACTATTACGGGTCGGCTTCACCGAACTAGCAATCAGAACCACTGCGGTATGACACTATCAACCACAGGCCACTATAATATGTATAATAGTAGACATGAACTGCCCACGCCGGGCACTAGGGAGGTGAATTAACAGGCAGTGAATTCAGACTAGCTGAGGCCATTGGCTATTATGGGCCGCCTTCACCGAACTAGCAATCAGAACCACTTCGGTATGACACGATCAACCACAGGCTACTATAATATTATAATAGTAGACATGAGCTGTCCACGCCGGGCACGAGGGAGGTGAATTAACAGGAAGTGAATTCAGACTAACTGAGGCCATTGACTATTGTGGGCTGCCTTCACCGAACTAGCAATCAGAACCACGGCGGGTACAACATGTATAACATTAGATATGAGCTGCCCACGCCGGGCACAAGAAAAAATTCAACCTGCCAGACCAAGAAGGGACGACGTGAGGGCAAGGGGGTTAGGCAGGAGATGCGACAGGGGGGGGGATGGGTGGGGGCACGCCTCACTTCTACCTCTTTTTAATTTCAGAAAGATCCAGATTACACAAAACTTCCAGACGACACCATGCACCAGAAGACAACAAACACCAACATCAACGACTTCCCCTACCTGCGGACTTCACCTACCACAGACCACTCCATTTTTTACCCAATAACCGATATGGAGACATTAAAATGGAATTCAACAGTAACCGCTATGGAATCTAATCATCCTTCGATCAATCCCCAGAGGTGGTCACCCATCTCCGGGGAGGCGAGTGTTGGCCCTGCGTCCCTCTCCGCGCCCCGTATTTTTTGTAAATGCCACTTGCGCACATTCACGTCCCGGCCAATTAGGATAAAAATGCAGGCCTGTCCCCGAACCTGGGAAGTTCGAGTCTTCTTTGGGTGGCGCCCTGAGATGGGCCGTTGTTTTCTGTTTTCGATTTGTCTATCTACCGGATCAGAGAGAATTCGCCGTCACCGACACCAGCCGGAGGCAGACTGTACTTGCCGATGATGGCCTCTACAACAATACAGCCAGCGGCAAATTATACTTGCCCGGAGACTTCAAATCCAACATCACAACCTTCGGGGGAGGGGAAGTACCTTTGTCGAGAGGTCACACTGTCCTCACCCGTGGCAGAATATAACAATCATAACCGACCAACCAAGGAATGACCACCAGCTACCGACTTCCAGGACGTCTCCCCCCTCTGCTGCGACCGGCAATGATTGACGATGATCTGCGAGACAACAAAATCCCCAAAATATTAGAGTAGGGTCGAAAGGGGCTTGCCCCAAACCGTCCCTTCGCGCCTGCGCGGTGCGAAACCATTCATCTTGCTTGTAACTTTTAATAAACGACAACAGCAGGCAGCTCTTAGAGTTATCTGTTGTTCTTTATTAAAACCCTTTACCTAACGTAGAAAGCAGACGACACTTGCAGAAATAATTCTTGAATAACTAATTTTTTTCATTTTTTGTCTCAAAAACATAGGTTATGGCCCCTCGTTGGAACGAGCTCGACGAGCTCGTTCCAACGAGGGGTCATAACCTATGTTTTTGAGACAAAAAATGAAAAAAAATAATGAAAATTAATTGGCGATTTTTGAGAATAGCGCTGGCCGGTTTTGGCCGTTACGTTGGGTAAAGGGTTAAAAGTAACAAAAGCAAACCTGACCTTATTTTCTACTGATGTTATAGAGTTTTTCTCAACAATAACTTGCTTCTGAATTGGACCTTCCTCGCTCGTCTATTAATTTCAAGGAAGATAACTCTATCGAAAGTCGATTTTCGTGACGATAAAAGTCAGGGATGGCTTGAGGACACAAGAGGCTGGCGTTTAAGGATGTAATCGGCTTGCAGGCTATTCTGCCAAAACTCGCGTACATCCAGCGTATTCATACATACTCCTTGACGATTTGGGGCAGATACCGTGATAATGATTATATTGTCCTTCCTTATTCATAATCATCATTGTGTTAAACGGGCGGGCTGGGCTAAAAGTGTTACCGGGAAATGCACCAGACGGGGCGGACCCGGAGAAAATTTAGATTTTTCAAACTGAATGAAAGCTGCTTCATTGCAATTGAGCTATCAGTGTCAGTCCACATAGAGAGGACATTTGTGTTGGCATTTTTGTATTACCCGCGTCGATTATTCGTCAAAGATGGTTGCGACAGGAGGGGGGGGGGGGATTATTCTTAATGACCGACCACATTTTGGACCAATGGGATACCATTTTGATTTTTCGAACTGAAAGAATGCCGTTTCCTCGCATATGGGCGATCAATGGCAGACTAGACAGCTGGTATATCGAAATGCCCTCCATGTGGACTGCCTTTTCAATCAGATCCATCTTGCCTTTTGATCAATTTAACGAAATTTCATGTACGCACAGGTGTTGGGCTGTATCATTTTAGTGGGCCACGGGGACCCCTATAGAGGGGCCCACCAAGAAAATTTCCGGTGAACCATACCGCCAATACCCCTCTGATGTTTAAACAAACTACGTAATTGAAATTTTAAACAGAAGCTGTGCCTTTGTAAAAGCAATGTGCGTAGAAATTTAACCTATTTTAATATTTATGAATAATTCAAGCACTGTTTGGTAGTCGTTTAATCTTATGCCCACTGGCTTCTCAAATTAACTTCATTCCATCTTTTAAAGGGCAGACCCCATACCCTTTAATATCACACAGCCAACAGATGACATTGATCTAGAAAAAAAAATTGAATAATTCAACATTTGCATTTTTTTGCTGCAGAACATGGCTTATATGGTCTCTCATCTCGTTGGAAAACTTCAATGAGTGGCCTCTCAATGGAGCGAACACGTTCCAGTGAGAGATCTTCAGTCGCATTTTGCTCGCCTTTGCTTGGTGGTTCTCTCCGGGTACTCCGGCTTCATTCACCTGTAAAACTGTCCGACACGGGGTGACCCTGGCTGTCGAAAGTGTCGTTAACCTCCAATAAATATACAAATAATAATTCAGTCGTGTTCTTGGAGCTAACAGTTGAACGAAACAATACAATTCGAATGACGATTTTCACGCCCGCCACCCCACATTCGTTCCTAAAGCTTTTCTTTGTTTTCTCCGAGTCCTCGCAAAGAAAACAATAGGTTAGAGTTTGACATCCCAATTTTATGGGTGTGGGGGGGGGGGGGGACTGGTTTGTCACCGAACAAAAGAAGAAACAAGCCCCCACAAGGGCGGTTAACCCTCTCCACTCTTATGTCAAAATGGCAAAGTTTTCAGCAGCAAATATTTCCCATTATGCTAAATGAACTAAGTGCTGAACTAGCACTTTGTTCAAGTGTAGATATCCCAGAGCTTGACAGGTGTTACAATAATACCACTTGACAAGTGTAATGTCGCGACACTTAAAAGGAAACAACGCAGATGACGCGGATCAGGCTCGAACTCTCGAGCCTGATCCGCGTCATTTGCGTTGTGTCCTTTTAATTATGTACCCACCAAGCGCAAATCAAATTATGGACGATTCTGGAAGAACCACCAATGCTAGACACATGGGAAGTGCCATCCATTCAAGTTTCAGATGTCTGACGATTGTAATGTCTTAGTGCTTAAAGCATTGCACTTTGAGTATTAAAATCAAATCCTAAGAGTTAGAATGGGTTTAACACCTTGAAAGTGTCAGTTTTAACACTTTAGTTTTTAGTGTGTATTTAACCAAATATACCTTGTTTGACAGAGCTCTGTGAGCTCTGTCAAACAAGATATAATTGGTTAAATTCATAGTTAAACAAGAGAAAAACAGAGTGATTGTTGGAAAAGGTTTGGTTGCACTACCAGAGTGCTAGGGGTTAAACAAGACTGAAGGGATGTGTCGGTGTGTGGGTGCGTCCGACTCAATAATCTCGAAAACCATATTCGAGCCACAATTTTCAAACTTCACGCAGTTACAACCGACAATAGGGGGGGGGGGGGGGGGGTCACACACAATTGCTGCTCCCGAAACTTCAAGGTCCGCGTTAGGTCACAAGGTCACACTTAAAATTTTTCGATCCTTGTGTATTTGTCATAACTCAGAACGGAATCAATGTTACATCATCAAACTTCCTACAAATGTTTACTGGTTGAGTGCTGGAAGCCACTATCAGGGCTTGCAAAAAATATGAGGCTACCAGAGCAAAAGCCAATATTTTCCGTGCTCATGTTTAATTTTCAGTGAAACACAAATAATATTTTGTTCATATAAATTTGTTTAATTCCAACTGATTGGAGAGTGCCTGTGGGCACTTTCCAATAATTTATAATAAAATAAATATTGAATAACAGATTCAGACCGCCAAAAATAATCTAGCCCTCAACCAGTTAAGGATAGTTAGATGTGTTGTGTGTGATAGCTGCATGCGCATCTTTCAGGTCATGCTTGAGTGCTGCATGTTGAAGGTCATAAATCATGTTTCAGCCATAACTCATAAATTATTTAGTTACAATCATCAAACTCCACACAGCCATTAAAGTCATGTCATGGCTTTTAGGGGGGGGGGGGGTGGGACCTCAGTGACATTTTATGTTGTAAATGTATTTGGGTGTGAAGTTGGGCAAAAAGTTACACGCTGATAAAACTATTTGCGGATTTTTTAGATGGCCACCCGATCGTATCACTTATTCACACAACTGTATATTCAAGTTGTAAAATCGCCCCAAAGATCCTTAAATGTTGGTGTTAATTGAATTTTAGTAAACTGAAATTAGTTCAATTAAAATGGTGCAGGTACGCATGGGCGTCGCGTGGGGATGCGATGTGTAAACCCAATTTGTCCTGACTGTGAAGTCTGAAGTCCCGACTGATAAAATATTCCAGCTGCACGGGGATGGGACAACCGTCACTTATTCCCAGTTCCTTATTCGACATTCGTTATCAACCGATAGAATCGGTTGATAACGAATGTCGAATAAGGCACTGGGAATAAGTAACGGTTGTCACGTCGGTCAGTTGCATCAGCAAGGCATGTCTTCGTCGAAGTACGATGTAGTTGGAATATTAACAAGTCGGGATTATAATTAAAAAACTCTTTGGGAGCACAGTGGCTCAGTGGTAAACTGTTTGACTTCTATGCTAAAGGTCCCGAGTTCGATCCCCGTCCGGGACGACCCGCGTTGTGTCCTTGGGCAAGGCACTTTATCCTGGTTGCCTACATGGGGGCACGATGACGCCGTGCACTAAGGCGTACTGCACGTCGGGAGTGCACATGCCTTCAACCGCTGTAACCCTGCTTGAGCGGAGCTTGAACAGAGTTAGAATGTTGAGGATCTGACAATTGCTCATCGATGCTCGTTGGTTCTCTCCGGATACTCAGGCTTCCTCCACCCGTAAAACTGCCACGGTCACGATTAGCCATTGTACATATAAGAATGTGGCCGTAAACACCAATAAATAAGTAAGAAACACGAGACTTCCTGGAAATTTATTCGTGGATAAATAAAATATACATGTTCACTACGGACATGTGATTACTACTCACGAAGAAAATTCAAGATTGTTCTCTGGAGTTGTTTAAAAGTTTTTCATTTTTATTAGTTTATTTTTAGGAGTGGGTATTTACATATTCAGTTTGTATGTGTGTTAGGGGAGGATTTTAAGGTTAAATAAGGAAGTTTAGCTAATAGGTTTTCCCGAGTTTGGATTTTTTTACGCCAGTTGCCTTTTTTCGTGTGTTTGGTTTTTTTGCCGATTTCAGTCATTACGCCCTGTATATTATATTTGTAATCATGAATGGTAAGTGCTCGACGGGTGTCCAGACGGGGGTAAGTATGGGCACTAAAGGGGGTCGGGGAGGTGGGTCGAGGGGTGCAGGTACAGGTGGCGAAGCTCGAAGAAAAATTGAAACCAAAGCTTGCAACCGTACAAAAGGGGGGGGGGGCGCTGTCCGGAAGATGGCCAACGCCATAGTTGGGAGCCTAGTGGTGGCAGGGAAGGAAAGTGAAGGAAAGATTGGGGTGCCAACACGGGAACTTGGGTACAGAGGGAACGAAGAACTGAAAAGAGCCATAAAGGGTAGATAAGCTAAATGTGCTGCATACAAGAGGACTAGAAAACTTAATGGGGGCGAAAAGCAATGAGCAAAGGAAGAAAACCAACAAGCACGAAATAAAGTAAACAAGATAAAAGATGATAATCGGAGATTGCGAAATAGCAGTCTTATTAGGACGATAAGAACGACAGGGGGTCGAGTTCGAACGTATTTTGGAAATGGGTGAATAAGCGTAACAAAGGAAGTAACCCACAGAGTATTAAAGTAGACGGCAGAGTTACAGACGATCAAGATCAAATCGCATTAGAACTAGTCAAGCACTGGGAAAAGGTAAGCGAAGGGGCATGGGGAACCCACCGGAGTGTCCAAACCAGGTCGAGGAAAATCTATCGAACTTCGTGTGCTGCGAAATTAAAACGGAGGAGGTGCGAAAGGTGATCTCAAAATTAAGGAATGGAAAAGCGGGAGGGGTGGACGAAATTCCTAACGAGTTTATCAAAAAAGGAGGAGAGGAACTCTTGGAAAGTCTAACTGCCCTATTCAATTTAGCCACAGAAAATCAAGAGGTCCCAAATGAGTGGTGAGAAAGCAAAGTGACATTTATTCACAAAAAGGGGGAAAAAGACGTTTGGATAATTATCGAGGGATCTCTGCCAAAAGTCTCTGGAAAAGTTTTCTGTAAAGACCTGTATGGGAGATTAGAGGAGGTGATTGAGGAGAAGGGTTTTTTGGGGAGAGATCCAGAATGGCTTCAGGAAGGGAAGGAGAGTCACTGACCATCTTTTCACGCTATCCCAAATGATAGAATCCGCGAAAGCAAAAACGAAAAAGATGTTTACGGCCTTTTTGGATGTTAAAAGATAGAGTATGGAGGGGGGGGGGGGGGTGGTGTATGTGGCGCAAGCTTGAGGCTCTGGCTTGGGAGGCGAGTTTGTTGGAATTATGAAAGCATTATATAAAGATGTATAGAGTGAACTTAGCCTGGGAAACATAACAACAAAACGTGTGCCTATGGAGATAGGCCTAAAACAGGAGTGTATCCTTTCGCCAATTCTTTTTGCATTGTACATCAAAGGTTTAGGAGATGAACTCCTGCATAGCGACGATGGGGTAGCAGTTGGAGACCTGAAGATCCCAGGGCTATTTTTTGCAGACGATATGGTGCTAGTGTCAGAAAGCGAAGAGGGGCTAGCGAAAATGTTGGGAATTGTTGGGAAATATGGGAGCAAATGGGGACTCGAACTTAATGAAAGCAAGAGCAAAGTCATACCTGTGGGCCGCAAAGTGGACCCCACTCGAAGGTGGAGAGTGGGGGAGTTCTGCATTCCGGAAGGTAGCAGCAAACTTCTTAGTGTAGGTGAGACAGGTGACTACGAGTATCTGGGGGTAAATATAAACATTACAGGAAGAGGCATCTACCGAAACCACACAAATATATTGATTCTGAAAGAGAAGCGAACCCTTAACCAAATGAAACTTATAGCGAGAAACAGTTTCAATAAGGTTTCCCTGGGGAAAACCATTTAGGAAATGGTGGGTCTGCCAAGTTTAACATACGGTACGGAAGTGGTACCCCTAAACCAGATGGCTGTAAAGAGCTTGGAAATCATGAAGAACGATGCATGCCGATGGATAACAGGATCGAGTAATGCCGCAGCACTAGAAGCAATCAGAGGTGAGCTTGGGTGGATGAGGATCAAGAACAGGATAGACTGATTGAAACTCGGTTATCTTAATTATTTGGTAAATTTCCCCGTCTGGTATAAAGTAATATCCCTGAGAATTTTCAACTCAAATATCAAGACAGGGTGGATGGTCCAAGTGAGGGAGTTAGTAGTGAACTACTCATTGGAGATCTCGGACCTAAACGTTCGGGTAAACCAGGGTAAAAAAAAATCGTCAGAGAAAGGGCCATGGAGGATGGTAACCGTAATTGGCGATCGGCGAGAGGGGGTCAAATCAAAGAGGTCTTTGGGTGGCCTGCGCGATAAAGAGAAGCCTGGTTTTGAAGAGTGCCTTGATGGCACCTTTTTTTTTTGGGGGGGGGGGGGTCAATGTTGTTCAAGCTGGGGTCGCGGTCTCTGGGGCTGAGGGGTACAATTGGGAAAAACAGTGAAAAGGAGTGTCAGATGTGTAATTTGGGCGTGGTGGAGACTCTGGAACACTTTCTTCTAGAATGCCCAAAATACCAGTCTAAAAGAATAAGAATTACTGGGAGTATAATGGGGATGTGGGATGGGAGAATGAAGGACATGTGGTTAGTGGGAGACTCAAAGGAGAGGGTTAATATGCTAATCGGGGAGATTGGGAAGAATGGGGCAAGGGATGTCATCAAGCAGTTCGTCTCCGAGTGTTGGGAGGAGAGAAGAAGCGTGGGAATAGGGAGGAAGTTGGGAGTACAGGGGTAACCAAGGCCTTCTCATCGGAGAACCGCGACAAATCAGCGGCCGGCCAAAGTGTTTATAATAATAAATATTAGTCGCGATGTCGCTTCTGATGTGATGAACACGTATCGTACCTGCACTTCGAATTCCTCATGCTGGGCCCGCGACAGCCCAAGTCTGTTACTACAGACTTCCGTTTATATGACCGACGGTGTTTGTGATGTAAGTCCAAGTTTCAAATCTAATCTCGTATAAGAAAGTGCATGATTACTTAAAAATGATTTATTTATTGGGGTTTAACGACACTTTCGACAGTCAGTGTCATCCCGTGTCGGACAGGATTATGGATGGAGGGAGCCGGAGTATTCGGGGAGAACCACCGATCACCGGCGAGCAACTGTCAGTTGCACATCGGACACCCCCACGTGGGTAATCGAGATTAAGTGCCTTGCCCAAGGACACAACGGGAATCGGCGGAAATCGAAGTGGACCTTTCGGTTTGAAGTCCAATGCCGTAACCACTGAGCCACCGTGCTCCCTCAAAATGATTAAAGTGCATGTAGAGAGAATCGCTATCTTAGACTTCATTCCAAATGAAAATGTCTCGCCTGGTAGAATAATTGGCAACAAGACATTACTTAAACTCATGGATGTGGCGACGGGGGTGTGTGTATGGGGGGGGGGGGTCACCTCCTCCTCCCCCCCCTCCATCCTGGCCGAAATGTCCTATAGTTGGAAATCCGGGGGCAAGTCATGAGCAGTTGGAAATTCCATCTATCTGGATTTTAGAGCTTCTTTGGCGATGCTGATGTCTCCTTTACTTCCCAAAATCCCAACTCGGTTTCAAATCGGCAAAAATTCTAACTGTTACTATTCAGAACTACACTGTACGCAATATCGAGCTTCATAAGTATGCATGATGTCAATCGGTACGAGATTTCTATAGTTCGTTTACTTATCGTAATAAAAAAAAAACCTCGAAATGCACTTCAAGAAAATCATATCATGTAAAATCGTTATCCTGTTATTCCATCATTCACAGTTACAAAATGATGAAACATCGAAAATTGATCTTTCCTGCATAAGATCTGATTTAATGTTAGGACAGTGTTAATTGCTCAAAGTTCTCAGCTTGGGCATTTGTTTCGCACATATTCATTTTCCAGAATAATACCAAATAATAATAATAACCTGATAACTCTATCATAAATGTGTTGCCATTTCAGTTACTAGAATCAATTTTATGCCTCCTTTCATGGCTTAATTTTCAAAATCTTTCTCGGTAGTGAATTCTCAAATAGGGGGAGGGACGTGGTGGGGGTTTTCTCCTCCCGGTCCCTCCCCCTAGTTGGAAATTCACTACCCTACACCCCCCTCCCCCAAACGGAAATCTTTAGCCACGTCCTTGATTACACCCCACCCCCTGCAGATACATCATAAGTATGATGTTAGTACGGCCCAACCGTGGACAGCGCATGAAATGATACACAACACAATGAGTGTACATTAGATTCAGAAATTCCAAACTTGATAACGATCATTCAGCATTAACTTTTTTAACACCGAGCTCCATATCGGCTGAATGGTATTGTTCAAAAGAATATAATACACGGCGACCTTGGCGAATCGTTTTGTTGCACTCAAAGGGAGACACAAGTTACAATTTAATCCTATAGCTTAATATGACTGTACAGTTATATTATTTCTGACTACTGATTTTTTTGTGATTTGTATCACCTTGCCATCGAATGCTACAATTTTATTGCCACAAAAAATGCATAGCGAGATGAAAGGATCCAAAAAGCAAAATCTGGAACAAATCACTTCGGCAGGCAAAGATACAAGAGTGTCAAGACTGTGGCTAATTTTATTTGTGTGATTTCTCTTGGCTGACGGTTTTCGTCATTGCAAGAGATTTACGGGAAAGTTAGCTCCCCTTAATTTTCGAATGCGTCTGTCTCACTCTTAAGAATTTGAATGCTTCGAAATTCGATTCGATTCGATTCGATTCGAAATAGTTCCCATGATTAGATTCGATTCAACTTCAATCGCGTTGATTCGAAATTTTTCGAGATGTTTACAAAATCCAAAGATTCTCCTCTTAACCCTTTACCCAGCGTAACGGACAGAACCGGTCAGCGCTATTCACAAAAAATCGCCAATTAATGTTCATTATTTTTTTCATTTTTTGTCTCAAAAACATAGGTTATGACCCCTCCTTGGAACAAGCTCGTCGAGCTCGTTCCAATGCGGGGTCATAACCTTTGTTTTTTAGACAAAAAATAAAAAAAATAGTTATTCAAGAATTTGTTTTGCAAGTGCCGTCTGCTTTTCATGTTAGGTAAAGGGTTAAACTACTCTCCTCTCCCCGTGCTTTCAAATGAAGCGTTCTGGACGTCGAAAGTGATGAAACGCGAGTACGATCGCGCAACTGTCTAAAGGTATGAAGCACGTCAGGGATTCAAATATCAAATAGAATGGGTTAACAAATTCGTTTCGATTTGCATAAATCTGAAACAGTTGTAACCTTGTAAGTGGTAGAGAATGTGGTTTTAGTCTATTTTGGGGAGCATCTCATCTGAGTGGGTATCTCATAAGACGCCATGAGTCACGTGACCAGTGACGGCATGTTGGTTATCATGATAACACGCGTGAGCGGCCATGTCGTGACGTCATAATGATGCGCGGTATCAGTGCGCATGTGTATGCACGCACGCGTTGTTATGGTAACACATATTTCATCAGTTTTGTTCACAAGAGAACGCTGTCCTGGTTTCTATGCTGCAGGTGATTGCTACAGTTGGATGGGATGTGTTCGGGGGGTAAGTGCGATTCAATAGATGTATATCTAATTACCACAACCAATCTGATAACGATATACTTCCATCGAATTTAGACTTACATGTAGCACAAAACAATTCATTTTAACCCAAATGGACATTAAATTCATCTTAAAACGCACCGTCTTTGGTGGAGCTCGATTAGTCTGGATAGGACGTCGTGACGTAGGTTATTAAATAGTAGGTAATACACTAGGAGTATGCCGAATTACCAGAAACGACCCGACAACTGCCTAAAAGCACATGAAAGTTCCGAAATATAAACTGTTTGCAAACTTAATAAGTACTCTCTGTAACTCTTCTACTGCTAGGCCCTATTAGTCCCATGCTTGTCGTTCACTACTACTATTTCCAATTACGAAATTCTATTTACAAGGATCTCGTTCTATGAGCAGTCTGTGGCTACAACATACCTTTTTTATCGTATGAGTGCCACGAGGAACTCTCTCTAACTCCAGGTCCCTTATATCCCTATCTGTGCATTTGAAGATACTTATGACACAGTGATGTACTATTAGAGGATATCGACTGGGGGGTAGTTGTCCGAGGATAGTTATCTGAAGATACCGTGTAGCCCCATTTCACAGGATATTCCAGGGGACCACTCAGGGGCGACGGAAGCTCTTCAGGCCAGGAGGTAAGACTCCGGGAAAGGGGCATTTACACGCATGTCACGCCGAAGCATTCATGTCTCGAAGGTCGAAGGCCCGAGATGGGAGAGTTTGAGAGGAGGTGCTCGTCCGAGGGGGCACCTCATCCCAAGCTCCCCAACTCCCCCACTGAATTGTGAAAGCTCCCAGAACGGATTTGGGGTATATTTTAGGTTTTCTTCGAGAAGAAATCATTGAAAAAAAATTGAATTACGAACTTGTGAGGGCATTGTCCGCCCTGTCTCGCCCCGTGGTCGGAAGGCGGGGAGGGCAGCTGCCCCCTCTGCCCTCGTGCTTCCCTTGGACCAGCTCCACCCCTCAAGTTAAAAAGCGCGAAATTTACTAGCTGAAAACAGCTGCAGGAGAATTTAAACCTTCATCTATTGGTAATGTCAAGTCTTGATATCCTTTTTCGGGAATTGTAGTACTTCCAAAAGTCCGCGGAGACGTTCAATAGTGAAAGGCACATTTATTTATTTATTTATTTATTTATTTATTTATTTATTTATTTATTTATTTATTTGTGCTTAACGCCATATCAGCATCAACGGCTACATCGTGGCGATAAAATATTATTAGTTATTATTACTCGATTAGTTTCATATCGGGTGCGATATCAGCCCGAGATAACTTCATATTATCCTGAGATCGAAGGTCGAAGGCTGAAGTGAAGTTACCTCAGACTGATATCTCGGCCGATATGAAACTAAGTAATAACCTCAATACTGAATAATCAAAACAAATAAAACAAAATGTTCTCATATCTGTTACAGTTTTCTCACAATGTTATTATTTCTAAAAATGCGAAGTTTCCTCTTCTCCAAGTTCAGCTATCCGAACGTCTCCGCTTCGCCACTGGGGAAGCCGCGACGTCCGATAGCTGGTCTATCCTTTCTCCCACTTCGACGTATCTCTGCTTGCGACTGGTTGCGCCACGTAAAGACGCATCAAGGGGGACAACCCTGGCCTGCTCATATTGGCCGTGATCAACGTAATATCAGCGAAATTTGATGTCATATCTTTCTAGCTTGATAATGAGAAATTCTGGGAAATGACACCATATCTAATAAATAATATTAGCTAACAGAGATCATTGTGTTTTATGAAGTAAAATATTTGATAAATACAGATTATCATGATAATGTGCATGTCCTGTGATTTGTATCAGATTCGAGGTGGTGTCCAGAATGGGATCTCAACGAGCCGGCTTTGCCGCCGAAATGTGATCCCATTCTGGACACCACCGAGAATCTGATGCAAATCACAGGACATGCACATTATCATGATAATTCATTTATCTAACAATTCTGCCACATAAACATATCAAATCTTAAATTATTAATACAGTTTTGGGACATAATGTTGGGCGAAAAAAAGTTTTATAAAAACATATTTTATGGAACAATATTGTTGTGCACTTTAACAAACAATGAGTAACGCGGTCACCGCAAATTTTCAAACTCGCGTTGTAAAATTTTTCACTCCAAATGTCACCATCACTAGTTTCTATTTATTGTGGAGGTGGCGGGGGGGGGGGGGGGGAGGGGGGGGGGGTCATTTGTTATTAATAGTTCTGTCGCTAATTATAAGGAATTGTGTTTGGTTTTGTAAGCGATCAGCTGAGTCGATCACTGATACGCATATAGAATGCATTCATACGCCTGTTATGATAGCCCGTCGCGTTCCCGGAAACGAGTCGTCTTTATAATACGGAATCAGAACAAGTCGTCTATATGATACGGAATCGGAATACATTATGTGATACGTGCCGTTTCTCGTGGTTTTCAGGCCTAAATCTATATGATTGTTAGATAAAAACCATGAAAAAATTGATTTTATAATGACAGTGAAAGAAGTGAAGAGAACAGCATTGACCAATGATACAGATACTGTTGATACAACCTGCTGATCAAAAAATGTTTTGAAGATGAGATTTAGTTAAACGAGTAAAAACTATTAAAACGTATTAAAAAGGCTGATTTCCTTTAGGAATGAGAGAATCTCATTAGAGTTTGTCATGTAACAGAGTCCCCTCAAAGACGGTACAATATAATGTCACCGCCTCATATCATTAAAACCAGTACAATTTAAGAGGAAGTATTCGACTGGCAAAAAAAACATAGACAGGGAACACATTCTAGTCGCATATCCCCGCCAATAAAAAGGAATGTGTAAGTCATATATGGCCAATATATGGCATCGCATCAAAATTACATGATCTGTTTTTTTCAAAGTTAATGAACACATAATTATTAGTAATATTGTTACTTGGTTAGTTTGATATTGGCCGGGATATCAGCCCAATGTAACTTATTATCACCTTGAAACTCGAGTATGAAGGTCGAAGGTTGATGTGAAGATACTGAGGGCTGATATCTCGGCCGATATGCAACTAACCAAGTAATACCCTCTTTATTTGTTAAACCAAACCAAGCAATAAAAAATGTTATTTATTGACTAAAGTGAATTTTTTGATTTGATTGGTTGATAGATACGTGGTATGAGACCATATTCATTGAACCCCACGATACGTCCGCCCAGCCACTGACAAATTTCCCATACCTAGCGGAAGCCTCGTTCCGAAATCTACAAATTGTCCATACCCCGAAGACGCGTCATTCCAGTTTTACAGTGTACATGTATTATATTTTAATTTTTTATCTCCAAAATATAGCTCATGACCCCTTATTGGAATGAGCTTGTCGAGTACCCTCCAATGTGGGGTTCATAAGCTATGTTTTTGAGACAAAAAAGAAAAAAAAGAAATTCAATAATTTTTTTTATACTAGTCATATCGGCATATTTTCTCAAAAACTCTTTTGCACAAAAATTCCACAGAAACCTGTATGGCTCAACAATGGAAGATAAAAGATCTCATGCTGTGTGTGTTCACACATGAAATAGATTGTACTTCTAAAACGGAAAGTCAATAGATAAATTCGTTACCCCCGTGTCTGATCACGTGGTACGGGTTTTTACCTGCCCGAAGCCAGCCGTATCCCATGAGGCCGAAAAAGCCTCATGGGATACGGCTGGCTTCGGGTAGGTAAAAACCCGTACCACGTGATCAGACACGGGGTAACTAATATTCTTAGATATGTTACAGTTTTCTGACAAGTTTCTCATTCTTTTAACAAGGTCTGAAGTTTCCTCTGGTCCTAGTTCAGCTATTCGGACGTCTCGGCTTCACCACTAGAGAATCCGAGACGTTCAGAGAGCTAAAGTGTCCCTTCTCCACTTCGACGAATCTCTGCTTACGGCTCTAAATCTAAAGTTTGGGTGAGTTTCCCTTACAACACTCTTCTTTCTTCTCTTCCTTCACACAATCCTCCCTCATTGTCGTCATTAATTTCTCGTCTCGTCATTCAAAAACTCCGATTCAAACCAGTTTGTGTTCGACGAGTAACGGTTTCGATGTAAAAAAAAATTCGTTGCGCCTAGTAACAACGCATCAGGAGGAAGAACTCTGGCTTGGGTCATATCAGCCGACTTTGAAGTCACATCAGCCGAACACGACAATTGGTAATTCTGGGAAAGACAAGCAAAGCTTATAAATAATTAGTAGGAAGCGATGGAGTTTCTTATTTCGTCCCCTGGGTTCCAATGTGTTCTATGTGCCTACTGGCACATAGAACACATTGGAACTCAGGGGAGGGGGGGGGGATTTGTCGCCCCACCCCCATTCCGCTTCTCACATAGATTTGATATAGTTACTTATATCTGGTTTAAAATCAGTGAAAAGAATTTGAAAATCAGTGAGAAGTTTGTTTAAGGCATGTTTTGCTGCAATGTCTACCCTGGTGGTGCCGAAGATCCCAAAATGTTCAGGTAACCAGCAAAACACGAATTCATAGCAGTCTGACATAAGCACATTCAACTTCTCACGAATTTCCAATATAAGAGGGTTCTTCAACTTGGGTTGAGTACAGCTTGCAAAGTGGAAAGAGAGTCCGAGAAAATAATGGACTTCGTTTCCTGTTATTTATTTATATTTATTTATTTATTTATTGATGGTTAAGGTCACATATTTATGCACAATGGCTAATCATGACCGTGACAGGTTTACGGGTGGAGGAAGCCGAGGTACCTGGAGAGAACCACCGAGCAACGACGAGCAGCTGCCAGCTCCCCAACAGCGTAACTCGCGTTAGATTGGTTGGAGACAAGCGCACCATCGACGTGCAGTACGCCTTAGTACACGGCGTCACCGTGTCCCTACGCGGGCAATGGAGATGAAGTGTCTTGCCCATGGACACAACGCGGTTGCCGCAGGTGGGATTCGAACTGAGCACCTCTCGGTTTGCAGCCTGCACCTCTACCTACTAAGCCACCGCGCTCCTCGTTTCCTGTTCGTTTCCCATGTATTCCAATGCAAGTTGTGAACCTTTGACTTCAGCTTTGAAAATCGAACTTTCATTTGGTACCCTGGTTGAGGTGATCTGATCACAAACAGCCGATGATAGTTTGTCACCGTCTTTAGATACATCTGGAAAAGATCTGTATAGACTTTATTCGGCATATTTCTGCGTAGGTTGCAAAGAGTTGGCCTCTGATTTTTTTGAAAAAGCAAGGTCCAAAATAACTGTAGGTTTTTTTCATATGCCAAGGAGGAATAAGTGATTCACGTTTCTCTTTTGAGGAAATTGGTTCAAGTGTGCCGAGGTCCATGTGGGGTTGGCGAAGTAGATGTGGGGTTTAATTCTAATTTCCAATGGTGGAATATGTTTCTGATTTCAGGTGAAAAAAAAATTCTGCATGTTGAGGAATCAACACATAATCCTAAGTTGGGTCTGGTGGGCAAGCACATTGTTTTTAAACATAATTGAAGTGACGATTTAATTCGGCGCCTCTCGAGAGAAGGCTTCCCTGCTTCAGCTTATATCCGTTACCGATTTTCGAAATGCATCCAGGCTATTTTTATTGGGGTTTGACGACACTTTCGACGGCAAAACCCTCGTGCCGACGACGACACCTCGTGTCGGACAGTTCTACAAGCGGGGAAGCCGGGGTACCCAGGGAGAACCACCTAGCACCGGCGAGCAATTGTCAGACGGCATTGGTTGAGGACAAGTGTACCATCGAAGTGTCGTGCGCCTTAGTACGCAGTGCCACCATGCCCCCACGACCAAAGGTAATTCCAACACCACTATTATGGGTTGCATCAAGAGGTTTGAGGTAAGATTTTCTCGCAGATCCATCCATTACACAACCATAGTCCAGTTTGGATCTTAAAGGTGATCTATACCGATATAGAAATTTTTTTGGTCAGCACACCACACAGTGCTGCCAACTACTATCAAGATGTTAAGATCCCCTTTACATATACTCTTTAGTAGTTTCATGTGAGAAGTGAAATACAGCAAGGAAGCATCCGAGGTAAAAGAGGGAGGTGTATCCAAAAGGGGCACTCGACCCTGTGTATGAGTTAAGACCGAAAAACAAGAATGTTAAGTTTTCCACATCGTTATCATGCCTGTCTCAAACGAGGCGCACGTGAACGGACTATTTCTACCAGTGACTTATAACTAAATATAGAACATAATAGCCCAAGAACATTAGGTTTCACTAGGGAAAAAAATCGGAGAAAGCTGATTTTTTTCAGGGAATGTCGAGTACATGTCACTGAACGATTAGACAAAAGTCCCCTAAAATCCCAGTTGAGCTTTTTTTTCTACAGCCTTTTTTCGAAAACGCGTTTGAAAAAAATCAAAAAAAATCGCACGAACTTTGTAACCTCGAATTGATCCAACTGTATTTTTTGTTTACGCGTATTTCGAGCTACATAATGTCTAATATACATTTACCTAGAGGAAAATGTGCATTCTGTGACAATTTCTGCGAAAAATTATTGAAAATTCACAAAAAAGTATCGGATTTACGCAAAAAATGACGATTTTCCTAACGGATTTGCCCAAAGGGTCGTAGTACAGAACGGGATGTTAGTTGGACAGACGATAAAAAATCCACCACCATTTGAAGACTTTTATCATTGCTTACAAAATAGACATTATGAAAGACCCCCTCTGCTTCTGGCCGAGTTCCCCTTTTGGCATAAAATTCGTCAGCATGAGAACTCAACTATTTTCGGGCTTGGGACCGAACAGACACGTCTGTGTCTGGCAGCATTAGATCAATAAATAATATTTACAGAATGTACAAAAATCAATAAATAATATTTACAGAATGTACAAATCAATCAACATGGATTAAGTTACATTGACTATTATCAACGCTATATACAGAAATGACATGACCTATATACATATTATTCATCGAACTCAGAAATTTCCGACAGGACAGTGTTTCTGTGGTTGTTACAAGAATCCGAACTGCAATTACACAAACCTGAGCAAGAGAGTCCTGCCTTCTTACACCCACACCTTTTTGTACAAGCACTCTTGCAACCACAACTGATCAGATTCAGTAGGTTATCGGGGGCACATGGCTTTGTGGCTGCAGTCGGTACAAGAAGTCCATTGTCTAGCGACCACCCCCAATCCGTCGGAGGAAGCGAAGTGCCCAGCCATTGTTGGACCTGGTGATAACATCTGTAGACATGTTGTTGTGCAGCATCGCTGCTTGGTGGGAGTGAGGCTAGGTCGATGGGTTTATTCAGTTTAGATTTTGCTACATAACGCTTGTAAGTGACATATCTATATTGGTCGAGAGAGGAAACAGTTTTACTCCCGTATAAGATCAGGAGAAGTTGTTCCCCGGCAGCGGCTACTGCACTTGGTGTACTGTCATCCGCCAAAATTGTGTTGACATACTGTTGTGAGTCGCTAGTAACATCGGAGACAATTGTACTGAATACTTTCTTCTTACCAACTCGAAAGAGTGCAGAAGTAGTGTCACAACCACTTATAGAATGTGCTACAAGGAGGTTGCTTCTATGGTCACCCATTTTGGTTGCTATTTCACTAACTGAAACTAGTAAGTGTGGGGTAATGGAATACATCATGTGAATATTACATCCCGGTTGAACTCAAGAGGTAAGAATGACTAACAAGTCTGTGTCTGTTCCCACAACGACAACATTGTTGTCATCTTGAGCGATGTCAAGTGCAGTTTCGGCTATCAGTACATCAGCATTAGCCTCGGCCTGCTTGGACTGAATATTGATAGCAGATAGCTCCTGCATTAGAAGATCGATCAGTTGGGTTTTGTTCTTGGCATTTGCAAGGAAATCGGATTGGGGTGTGGTGGCTGGTAACTCGGGTGAGATATTGATATCAATGGAATACCTGTCTTTAGATCTACGGGCTTGTTCCATGCCCTTTGTCGACATTGTACAAGCATAACCATCAAAAACAACCACGACGTTCGCCCCAAAATGTCTCACTAGATAATTGGAATATGATGTACATATGTCCTTATATGACGACTGTTTAGGCCATACAACTGCCCTCAATAAAAATCCACCATCTACAACAAACAGAGAATGTTCTGGGATTTTAGTTTGCTCGGAACCGTATGTTTTGAGGATCTTACCGAGCGTGCTTTTCTGTGTCTTCCTCATTCCAGCAGAATCAAACAATGCTGGTGGTTTCGGGGCGAGTTCATATTTGAGATACTCTTCCATCTCTGCTTGTGACTGAATAACACATGTGATGCGGTTGAACAGAATTGTGGGGTCAATCACTACCTTACTTCCACGGACTTTGATGCTATTTGCCATCGATGCGAAAGACTTCACAGTGTCAACACGTCGTGGTTTGATGCTGTTGAACGTTTTGCTTACAACATTCGACACGCAACATTCACCAATTTTGCGAACTTGGTCACAGTTCACAGTTTCGTCGACCACAAGCCCGGTCGCTATAGAGACTAATTGTAGTGGATCTCTATTCTGAAAGGGGGAATGCACTCTGAGCCAGTTCAATAATTTGGTGATATCATTGGCATCAGTCAATTGTGAACTTTGACGGAGATCCCGATGTTGTTCGCCATGACCAGTGTGAACATGAACAAAATTTTCGAGAGCATTACATATCGGAAGGCAAAGAGGTAGTCCATGTACCCATTTCGCAACAGTGCTATCGGTTATTCCCCTGCCATGTGTGAGACCACCAGGGAGCTTGAACATTCTCATTAAACACTGCTCTATGGTCTGATCAGAATATATCCCGTCCCAGAATTTATCTGAGCGCCTTATGGTAAAGTAACCTTTCTCAGTGAACAACTTCAAATCATCCTGTTGCATTATTTCTGTTAGCTCATTCATCTGCTGCAAATAGAGATGAGAACTTTTTGCGTATGCAAAATGACCACCTGCGTGAAATACTGGAATCATATTGCGAACACAATATGTGTGGAGTTCCCAGTCGCCTGTGCGCTCTGCTCTCAAGAACAACTGGAGAAGACCTATTTGCTCGTAGTATTGTACCCAAAGCTTTCCTGTGCGTCCTACGGACGCATTCTGGAGCAGTTCGTGTAATTTTGACAGTAGATGGTTGACACTTTCTTGACTGACAGCGTCAGCTGTTGTACAGTCACCTCTGGCAAGTCCACAGAATATTTCATTGACTTCTGTGCAGTCTATGTTATTAGTGTTCGGCTTTCTTCAAACACAAGTTTTGTAATGGCAATTTGTGTTAGCAAATGGGCACGAACTGCTCTTGAATATGCATGACCACTGATCAAATGATGGATTGACCCACCAGCATAAACAGTCCCCCAAAGTTCATCCAAGCCGCTACCAGCCATGATCGAACCAATTGCCCCTAAATATGACATAATCATATGGAAGCCGCCGAGTCTAACGAAAACTTTTGTCAACTTATCTGACGAAGACTCAATCTCCACTGCTTTGATATAAAGTGGTTGGAAATTGAAACAATGATGCTATAATACGGTATTTGAATGAGAAAAGTCGATGCCATTTGAATTTGAGTTTAGGGGGTATGGTTAATATTTCACACGTTTCACCAGTTCATTATGGAATAAATGACTATTGTTATATATCATTATAAAGCCACTGCTTTTCTGCAATTTTTGATATATAATTTAACTCCCAAAGTAGTCGTAGATTTGATTTAATGGACGTTGTGTACCGTTGTGTGTATGAAAACAATAAAAAAAATTTCGTAATTTTGTACATTTTCGTGAATATTTCACCATTGAGTGTGAGGATTGGTACAAAGTTGGCATTTTCTGTTGGGGATATGTATTCTCAATATAATTCAGCACGATATTTATGATTCTCACCCTACTAAGGCGAATAAGAATGAGAAATATGGAGCTGGGTCGAATTTTTTTTTAAATTTTTTTTTTCATCAAAAAAACGCTATAACTAAAAAACCTCAACTCGGATTCGCGGGGACTTTTCACACTTTATCCGCAATGTGTGTCCCGGAAACATATAAAAAAATCAGCTTTCTCCGATTTTTTTCCTTTCTTTCTCATTTTTATGTCTAATGTGCCTGGACTATAAGCACAGAGCATCAACACGAGTGTCTCCTCATTAAACTCCGTTGACAAACATTCCAGTCGAGGTCTATTTGAAAATGCCGTGCTGAGCAATTGCAAAATAGCAATTAACTATTTTCAAGATGCGAATCCAACAAGGAGAATCTGTGTTATCGAAAGCGATTTCGATTGGAATTCAAGTCTTGCCTCCATTGTTTTGACTTTCAAGTTTCATGTTCTACTCGAACGTTCGATATTACTAAGCATTTGGGATTCCCCAATTCCATAAATTGTTAATGGTTATTTGGTTAATATAATTCTTGTTGTATTTGATTTTTCAGGTGTTGTGGTCAGTTTAAAATACTAAATGTCATATAATAAACAAATTACTACAACTTTCATTGATCTGTGTTGTATTCCGTCAAGTTGACGAGATGAGATCGGCCAGATCAAACGAAACGCCGCAGACCAATTGACTGTTGTCGTAATCTGCATTTAGAATCACTCAGCAGACTGCATATCTTCTTTGTTTGGTGGTTATCCGCCAAACTCCGCATTGTACCTAAAACACCCTATTGGCATTGACACACGTACAATACGTTAAAAATGAATACTCTCGAGTTTTTCAGTTGCAGTTCTCGGAAAGTAAAGTATTCTCTAATAGTGCACTTCTGGCGAAAAAAAGGCACGCGCTTTGCCCCAAGCCCCTCTCGCAGCCCCCCCCCCCCCCCCATCCCAACCCCTGTTTGCAATGCCCTTGAAATTCAGTTTATTGTCAAAAAATAAACGAAGGAATTTTTATAGCACTCCCATCTACTTTCAACTCCTGATCGGAGTGTTTCCGGAACTTACAAAAATGAACACAATTTGTTTTGGTCTTCGAGAACTTGAAACCATTATCTCCAGCCTATGACTGAATTCTTTTTAAACTCAGTGATGTCTTTGATAATGAGAGAGAAAATTTTAACCGATAAAATATTATACCGAGCAACTCCAAATATTTGTACCTGTGGACCACATAATGCAGACCCTCATATATATATATATATAACCCCCGTGTTGAAAAGAGCTTTTAAAATACGATACTTCCACGTTGTATCAAATGCCATTTCCAGGTCAAAGAAGATGGCGACCACATATTCTTTTCTGGCAAAGGCATCCCTAATAAACGTGCTTCCAAATGGTCCAGAGTACTTCTCTGGCTTCTGAAAGCACAATGAACATTCGCTAGTAGATTATTCGATTCCAGAACCCAGACAAGTCGATCATTGATCGTCCTTTTCGTGGTTTTGCACCTACAACTTGTTAATGCAATGCGTCTGATTGCAACGGTATTTATCACGCTTCGGAATAAAAATTATTGTTACTTGTCGCCAGGAGGATAAACAATGGCCAGTCGCCCATATTTCGTTCAAAACAGATAATAAAAATTGAAGTGATGATTGCGGCAGATGTATCAAAAGTTGATGCTGTATTTCTTCGGGCCCAGTGGCAGAGGCACCCGCTTAATGTAAAGAGTGACGTTACTCTTCCATTGAACAATGTTAACTGTGACCGTCTACATTTCCAGGGGCAAATTTGATCATTTGTTTTCCTTGTTGTCTTTTGATGTTCACAAATCGTGAATTACAATTTTCAAACGACCTTTTTGAAAATGTTGACGCCAATGTGTTTTAGATTTCTTTATTCTGTGTAATTAGTGTTTGTTATCTTCGAGGTGCTGTACCTTTGATTTATTTTGTTCCTTCAGGCCAAAAAGATAGATTTCCTTATCATAGATTTTTTTTTTTTGCAAAACAGTGAGGGAGGAAGGATTTTATTTTTATTTTTTATTGCCCTTGGAACTATAAATTATAAGGAACATAGTTATGGCGACCCAACCCCGCGTGTCATATGTTATGTATAGTTCAGCAATCTGAACATAGCGGCTACCCCACAAAGTGGGGTAGCCGATACGTTCAGACCGCTGAACTAATGTTATATAGAGATGCATTTTTTTTAAAAATTTTCGGTATTAAAATGAGAAACAGAGACGTACAATACCGTACAAACGTTGAACTAACCGACAAAATCTCCCAAATTAGGACGTCACTCAATGAATGTAGACTCATAGTTAGAAATATATCCCAAACATTGACATTTTCACTCGGAGGCGTACAAACAGACCTGAAAATAAGCAGTCTGACATTTTCAGAATGAGGTCCCCAGAGGGTGAATTTGATGATGCAATCCCATACAGTGGGCCAATTTATCCTCTGGGTACCTCTTTCTGTTTCGTTTTGAGACCCCGATTCAGATTGAGGTTCATAGAGGGTGACTTTAGTGATGCTACCCTGCTGTGCAGGGTAGCATCACTAAAATCACCCTCTGGGGACTTCACTTTGCAGATGACAGTCTGCTTATTTTCTAGCTTGCGAAGAAACACATCATGTGTTCATTTTGTTCAATTCGTCGACTTCGTATTTTCGGAAACTATGGAATTTTTTACTCAGACTTTGCAACAGAATCTGATGTCAATTCCACTGTATCTTCTGTTTGTTCGTGGTTATTTTGCAAGATAAATCATTATTGAAACCGATTACCCGGTACATTGATTCACACTTCTTGATTCTAGATCCAGTTGAAATAGATCTAGGAATTTGCGACTACACGCGTTTATGTTTCCTACGTTTCCTTTATTCGTGGCACAAACAACGGTGATATTTGAAAAAATGCCTCTAAAATGTAACAACGCGCAGGAAAAAATCAGTGCAGCTGAACCAAAAGGTTTTTTTCTGACCTTACCTATAAATTCCTCTGTGCGGGGCGTTCTGAACAAAGCGTTGAGAAATTACCTCCGTAACGTTCCATTGGTGCATCCTCTCACCGCTCGCTGGAACCACAATTTCCAAAACAACTGGAAAGTAGTCGCCCCCGCACAAGTCATATCTCACCTTTCAAGAAAAATCAAGGAAGATAGAAAGACATGTAATTGTGAGATTATCTGATGTGATGAGCTATAGGTGCGGAGGGCAAACAAGTAGCAGACTCATTTGTGAACAAACACAAATCGTATTTTGAAATGAGCTCTTCCATTGTTTTACCTTTTAAATCTTCTTTGCTGCAGGAATCACCCCAAAGAGGGTGATGTGCATTGAAATCGTACAACACAAGATGTAGAGTTGGAAGCTGACGAATCAGTTACCCAAGATCATTCAGACGAAGGGTTTTATTCGGAGAAATACAAATGGAACATAACAACTGTCTTGCCAATTTGTTTGAAAACGGGTATGACGGTGAATAATAATGTTTCTAACTTAGACAGACGTTCCACAAACAGTCCAGGCATTATACAAAGGTTATTTATTAAATACGACTTTCTTTCCCAGATTTGCCCATTATCGAGCTTGCTGATATGGATTCAAACTCAGCTGATATGAGTCCGATCTCGGCTGATACACATCCCCTTTGTGAGTTACTGTGTGCAACCAATTTGTTTATATTGAAATTTTCACAGTTATTCGTTGAACGGAATCAGGAGTGGAGTGTTACCAGGCATGGTGGAGTGGTTTGATGCAGAGTTTTGTATGATGAAGGATTAATGCTGACAACAAGTAATGATTAGGTGGACGAAGAGAAGAAAGAAGAGAACAGTACAGAAAATTCATCATCAAGTAAAATTCAGAGTCGTGAGATGAGATTCGTCGATGTGGGAGAATGTGTAGTTCAACTATCCGAACTTCGCGGCTTCCCCATTGGGGAAGCCGAGTCGCTCAGATAGCCAAACAGGAAGTACGGGAAGAGGTAGGGCTGCGCGGTATATCGATAAACCGACATATACCGGGATTCAAGCCAATATCGATTGAATACCGGTGTAATTACAAAAATATCGGTTTATCGTCATTATTTATTTACCTACAATTTAATTTTCAAGATGTCTTGAGTTTTTTTTACTGTTGCCCCGAATGAATAATATTATCCCTTTATCCAAGGAATCGTCTACTTGTGCCCTCCTAATATACAAATTCAGCAGTTGAAAACATAATTTTCAAAAATTTCAGCAAAACTATATCATGTGATCCCTCATTGGAACGAGCTCGTTGAGCTCGTTCCAATGAGGGGTCACGTGATATAGTTTTGTTGAAATCTTTGGGGAAAATCTGCTAAACTAATTTTGAAAATAATAAATTTTGATATCGTCTGCGTTGGGTAAAGGTTTTTCGAACCACATCATCAGGGCATGCTAATTCGTTCCGACTGTGATGCCTCAAGTCTTGATTGTGGTACTTGTGTTCATATATCTGAACAGTTTTCGATATACCGGTATACCGCGGTATTTTTTTGAATACCGATACCGATATTCAGTTTTGAATATCGTGCAGCCCTAGAAAGAGGTAACTTCAGACTTTGTAAAAATAATGAAAAATAGTAACACTGTCGGAAAACTGTAACAGATCTGAGAACATTTTGTAATTTTTTATTTTGGTTTAATAAATAAAATGGTTATTTCTTGGTTAGTTTCATATCGGCGAGATATCAGCCCTCGGTAACTTCACATCACCCTTCGATCTTCAGTCTCAGCCCAAGCTGATAAGAAGTTGCCGCAGACTGATATCTCGCCCTATATGAAACTAACCAAGTAATAACATCCAAATAATGCCTAAACATCGAATGATCTGGACTATCGGCTTTCTTTAAAGCGGTAAGGCAAAAAAGGTTTTAGGTTTAAATTTTGGGCTTTAAACATTTAATTTTCAAGATGTTAGCAAATTTGTATCACCGCTGTCTGTATCATTTCACAAACATAAGGCATTTTCCGACGAGTAGTTTAAAAATACAGAAGCTGGATTGTTATTGTTTTTTTCCCGAATTAGTTTGAACATTTCACTATTCTTCTCTGTTGTAACCCATTTAAAAATAAGAAAACGGCATTTTCTCCATCATTTGATGTCCTGTAATTTTTTCCCTGTTCATTATATCAACAGTGTGCGTATCGAGACATATAATACAGACTCTGCCCTTTTGATTAATATAAAAATCGGGGTGATGAGATTTGCTAACTTTTTTTACCTGGGAATAATAAAAAAAACTTGCAAATTACTGTAAAAACACATTCGCGAAACGAAAAGGTAGAGTTGACACTTTAGTATTGGTACACACTGAAAACTAAAGTGTTAAAACTGACACTTTCAATGTGTTAAACCCATTCTAACTCTTAGGGTTTGATTTTAACACCCAAAGTGCAATGCTTTAAGCACTTAGACATTACAATCGTCAGACATCTGAAACTTGAATGGATGGCACTTCCCATGTGTCTAGCATTGGTGGTTCCTCCAGAATCGTCCATAATTTGATTTGCGCTTGGTGGGCACATAATAAAAAGGACACAACGCAGATGACGCGGATCAGGCTCGAGAGTTCGAGCCTGATCCGCGTCATCTGCGTTGTTTCCTTTTAAGTGTCGCGACATTACACTTGTCAAGTGGTATTATTGTAACACCTGTCAAGTTCTGGGATATCTATACTTGAACAAAGTGCTAGTTCGGCACTTAGTAAGTGTTAAATACAGCACTTCAAGTGTAGTTTTCAACACTTTAGTTTTTAGCGTGTAGGTGAAATACTGATGAAATAAATGATTGATTATCTGTGAAGTATTTGCTTTTAATTAGTTTGGCATGAAAGGCAAAGTTTTCCTTTTGTTACTTGTGATAAACGAAAATAGCAGACAGCTCTGGGAGCTATATGTTGTTTTCGTTTATTCAAAGTAACAAAAGGAAACTTGATTTTATTTTCTACTGATGTCAAAGGGGTTTTCCCATCAATTACTTGCTTCTTGGCTGGACCCCCTCTCGCTCGTTTGATAATTTCAAAGGATATGACCTTATCGAAAGTCGATCTTCATGAACATATAAGTCAGGGATGCTAAAATGGTATGGTCAAAGGAAACCATAAGGACCCTCTAACGATCTGGGGATAAATATTCTATACTGACGTCTGTTGCTTGTCATTTTAGTATCCTTGTCGCAAAACCTTCGCCCACTAGCCTCCTCTTACCCGGCCATTCCTAACAGCAACACAGTATTTTCATGTAAATTGATTTTGACGACATAAAAAATAAGTATGTGGGTAATTACTAAGCTAACATCAGATAGCAAACAAAGATCTCATTCTTGTGAATTTTGAAAGTAAGATTATAGAAGCAACCTCTGGATTGTTCAAGGCTGTATTTCTTTTCAACAGAACTGAAGCTTTATAGCCCAAAAAATTAATTCACACCTACTTCTCTTATCTTAATGCAATGAGCATTCAGCCATTTCCTGCCTGTTGTCCTTCACATCTTGATTTGCAAATTTTAGTAATGATGGTTTTCTCAGTCAATTATTAACCCTTTCAAACGGTGTGCATAAATATTTGCGTGAAGAAAAAAATGAGTAGTGGACGAGCAGACGATATAAAGAGCAACAAATCTGAGACGAGGTTCGTTAATAATTTAATCCAACAGCTCGACAGAGCTGTTGGATTAAATTAATACCGAACCTCTCAACAAACCAGGATGGTTTCGCCCATTTCGCTCTTGACAGTATTGACTGAAATGATACCTTCCAGAGCGTCTCTGTTGAAAGGGTTAAAATTTATATCTGTGACCAAATACAACACGCCCTATCAAATATCAATTAGTTAAGTGGTGCCACAAATATTTATGTGGTCACAAAATAACACGGTAATCTAATTCTGATGGAGATTTTTAATGGCATTTTTTCACCATGGAACTGTACAATGTTTAACTAGAAACTCGAGCAATAATTGAGGCTGAAGGTAATATTTGTGTCAAGGTAAAATGTCAAATTGTCAGTTCTCAGTACAATGAAACTGAGATTGTTAAACTCGAGCCAGGTCAAACTGTTCTACGATCAAGTTTAATCCTTCACGCATTGTAAAGGAAATATTCGGCCAGTGCCAGTAATAAAAATCATCATTAACTGGTTGAGGGCTAGATTATTTTTGGTGGTGTGAATTTGTTTATCAAGATTTGTTTTATTACAAATTATTGGAGAGTGTCCACTCTCCAATAATTAGTGATAAAACAAAGTTAGATAAACAAAAGGGGGTCACTCGCCATCAGCTCGAAAGATTACAATATTACAAAAGAAAGCCATCCGAATTATATCTGACAAAAAATACAATGCTCATACAGACCCACTGTTTAGAGAACATGGAATTTTAAAATTTACAGACCTGTATAAACTCCAGATCTCTCTGTTTATGCACGACTGGTACAACAACATGCTACCCGAAAGCTTTGTGGACACTTTTAGAATTTACCAAAACCCCTCAGGAATGGACACAAGGCAGTCGGGTAAATTACATACATTAAAACCAAGAACTCAGTTCTCCGCAAACTTTCCAATTCATACTTTCCCTAGGATGTGGAATTCATTAGAACCATCGATTCAAAACTCTTTCCAGATCATCATTCAAAAATTCTCTAACGGAGCAATTCTTGAATTCGTACTCTTTTCGCGTCAGGTGTAATAATCCAGTTTGCCCCGACTGTGGGTCCTAGCTCTGTAATCTCATCCTTATCTATTAACTACCCGTAAATTGTTTCATTTTCTAAAAACGATGGAAAATTATTTTTATTTATATGGAAAGAACCATTTTAAAAATTAATCCATTCATTTTCTCTTCATTAACATAGCCGTTGTCAGGATTGTCTCACATTTTACTTCTTTGTTTTTATTGGGAATGGCGGGAAGACAGCCCTAGTGGCTATGCCATCTCCCTGTAGTCCAACCTTGTATTTGAAATAATTGTATGTTGCTGTATTTAGTTTGTATTTGTATACATGTTGTATTACAAAATAAAATCATTCATCATTCATCAAGGGTATTTTTGTTTGGATGACCGTGGAACATGAGCAAGTAAAAAGTAGGCTTTTTGCTCTGGTACCCTCTTTTTTTTGAAAGCCCTTATAATGGCTTCTAGCACTCAACTAGTTAAGTTGCTATATAAGTAATACAATTTTGTTTATTTTGAAATTCCCACCTCTCATATTCCTTAAATTCAAATTAAATATACATAAATTATTCATCAAAATGAAGGTTGAGATGTATAGAACACGAAACACGTATGTAATCAACTCACAAAGTTCACAGCGGGCACTACTGGTTCCTGGAGGTCTGCTACCGTATTCGTACCAGAACTGATAATACGATAATATTTTCTCAGAACAATTTGTGGTCAAATGTGCTTCAGATATCCAAGAACAAAGCCTGGGCATCACAATCCTTCAAAACACAGCGACAGAGCTGCGTGGGGGGGGGGGGGGGGGGGGGGGATTATAAAACTGACGGTTTTGTTTGCATTGGACATTACTTTCGATTTCCAGTCAACGTCATCAGGCAGCGAATGTGGTCCGAAAATCTGGCCACCTCAACGAGATGTGATGCGACGACACGGATCAACACACTGTTATGATGATATGTTTATCATATGACATTGTTTCGATGTCAAATTCACCCAAATTTGCCATTTTAATTAATATGCGGTGAAAAGCCGGTTACAAAATAGCAGACGAAACAACAACGACAACCCTAGTTACGAAAACTATTCACGGAAACTCTCGGATATTTCCGTGGAGGTGTGATATGGATTTTTGATTTCCGTAAGAGTGTGATATGGACTTTTGATCCGGAAAAATCTCACCCGATATGATACAACAGTTTGGAAAACATCGTCAAACAGTAGTGATATTTAGGGTAAAAATGTCATAGTCATATGATAAATTGCATTATCAGTTCTAGTACGAATAAGGTGGAAGACTTCCAGGAACCAGTGGTGCCTGCTGTCAACTCTACGTATTGATTACATATGTGTTTTGTGTTCTATACATCTCAGCCTTCATTTTGCTGTATAATTTATGTATATTAATTAGAATTCAAGGAATATCAGAGTTGGGAATTTCAAAATAAACAAAATTTTATTACTTATATATAGCACCTTAAAATTCCTTCTTTTTCAGTTGCTTCTGAATCATAGCTTATGACTCCCCATTGGGACGAGATGTCGAGATCGTTCTAATGCGGGGTATTAAGCTGTGCTTTCAAGGCAAAAAGATGGATTTTTTAATTACTAAAGCAAAAAGGTTTTCATGTGATCACAAAATAACACGAACGACCTGCTCACGTAGGCAGGTTAGCTGTGATATAAATAAAACGCAACCCCAAACCAAAATGGTACGAATGTGTTTCAAAGCATGCACCTTGTTTTCCCGTGAAGTGCGTGCTGAAGGTCACAGAGGACAGAATCTGGATGGCTGAACTGAAGGTCATGGAGGACAGAATCTGGGTGGTTGAAGATAACAGAAGCCCCGTCTGGACGGACGCAAATCACCATTAAATTTATTTTCAGTGGCTTCTAAACCATACAGTACAGTCGCCGTGGACTGGTCGTAATGCACACATGTGCAGTGATGCCCACACATGCGTTTACCAATTAACCCTTAAGCCCCCATATAGCCCCAAACCGCCACTTTTATATTGCATTGAAGCAGGTGCTCCCTTGTGTAATCTTTTTTATTACTCTTGTGTGTAGACTGAATTTTCCCTGGCAGTGGTTCTACATCACTGCTGGCTGCCTGTATAGGCAGCCAGCAGTGATGTAGAACCACTGCCAAGTCATCAATAACTATGTAAGCAGAAAAAGTCCATAAATACTTTAAAATTAATCTGAGAACTTAAGGGTTAATAAGAAATATCAGGTGCAAAATTTTAATTAATGAAGCGCCGGGTGGGGGCGCGGTGGCTCAGTAGGTAGAGGTGCAGGCTGCAAGCCGAGAGGTCCTCGGTTCGAATCCACCTGCGGCGACCGCGTTATGTCCTTGGGCAAGACACTTCACCCCCATTGCCTACGTGGGGGCACGGTGACGTTGTGTACTAAGGCGTACTGCACGTCGATGGTGCATCTGTCTTCAACCAATGCTAACCCTGCTTGTGTGGAGTTCGTATGTTGGGGAGCTGACAGTTGCTCTCCGTTGCTCGGTGGTTCTCTCCGGGTACTCCGGCTTCCTCCATCCGTAAAACTGTCGCGGTCATGGTTAGCCATTGTGAAGAAATATGTGACATTAAACACCAATAAATAAATAAATATATAAGTAAATGAAGAGCCGGGTTGTACCCGGTGATTCATTAACTAAAGTTTTGATGATTATTCCTATAATTAGTGTTTGGAATCTAATATTATTACGCCCATGGAAATATTTCCCATCCGTGGAATGTGACCAGTCCACGGCGGCCGTAATATAGCTTATGACGCCACGCTGGAACGAGCTCGTCGAGATCGTTCCAATGCGTTGTAATCAGCTCTTTCTATGCAAAAAGTGGGATTTTTTAATTATTCAAGAAAAAAGTGTCTCCCTCTTGATGTGCTAGGGAAAACTTAATTACAAAGAGTGGGTTGACTGAAATTTTAATTACAAAAAGCACCTTTGAAACTCTGTCGTAAAATGTAATCTATTGGACGTAAACGAATTTTAAGATTCTATGAGCAGTATAGGGTAGGAACTTTACGTTGTGTCACGTAATTCACAAATAGATTCACAAAATTAGAGAAGTTTTCCACAAAATTAGAACTCCACTTTCCATTCCGACCAAGCCCGAAAGAAACCTAAAAATGCATTTGTCGTTAAACATCTCCACAATGAAAATAAAAAGAAGAGTGTTCATAAAACTGTTTTTGAAAATAGCAGGAGAAAACACACCACTTTATTCTATCTAATAACGTGCTCTCAGATTTCCATTGGGAAGAAGGATACTTGACACCCGTCGGCGATGTCAACTTTAATCAATAGACAATACTTCAATGGGTATTTTTTTACTTTCCAAAGTGTGATTTACTGAGATTTCCGGGTTTGATTACAAAAGATAACTTCACAAGTGAATTATGCAATCAACAATTGTGTCATGTATCCGCGCGCGCAAACGAAGACGCTTTGACGTGGATGTGATGGGGACTTCATTGTTTTTTTAACTCTTTATCTAACATGAAAAGCAGACGACACTTGCAAAAACAATTCTTGAATAACTATTATTTTCATTTTTTGTCTCAAAAACATATATATGGCCCCTCATTGGAACGCGCTCAACGAGCTCGTTCCAATGAGGGTTCATAACCTATGTTTTAGAGACAAAAAATGAAAAAATAATGAAAATTAATTGGCGATTCTTGAGAATAGCGCTGGCAGTTACGTTAGGTAAAGGGATAAATAATATAATTATCGTTAATAATGAAAAATAATAAACAGAATAATCGCTTGACTGGACTGGTTACGTGAAATAATTCATTCGAGGCGAGGGACTATATTGTAAAACACTCATGCGCATTCGCGCACTCGCGTTTGTACAACGTCCCTCACCTCTCATGAATTATTTCATGTAACCCGTCCAGTTAAGCGATTACTCTCTATTCAAACAACAAAAAAAATAGTTATTACTTGCTTTCAAAGCATAACTTTTGATTCCTCTCCGAGATGATTGCAAAGAGATTCCAAAGCTGCGTTTTACCCCAAAAGTGAGAAAATAACATTCTCATGTTTTCAACGAATAAAGGTGAAGAGGACAGAACAATCGGCGTGGACTGGTTGTAATCCACATGTGGGAAGTGATGTTCCACGCATGCGTTTACCAGGTAATAAAACTCGCCATCAGAAAAATTATAATTAATGGAGCACCGGGATCGGGTTGTACCCGATGCTTCATTTATTAAATTTTTGATGATCATTCCTATAATTAATGTTTGGAATCCAATATTATTGTGTCTGTGGAAATAATGCCCACCCGTGGAAAATGACAAGTCCACGCGGCCGTACTGTAGCCTACGTTGTTACGTTTAGAAACAGCAGGCAGGATATGTGGACGCTTGATGAGTTTTGCCAATTTGTCAAGGAGAACCGTGGTGTTAATTAACGAACAGTGCAGTCCCTGAAGAAAGTAGTTTATCTCATTGTTCACAAGACACAAATTAACCCTTTACCCAACGTGACGGCCAAAACCGGCCAGCGTTATTCTCAAAATTCGCCAATTAATTTTCAGTATTTTTTCATTTTTTATCTCAAAAACATAGGTTATGACCCCTCATTGGAACGAGCTCGACGAGCTCGTTCCAATGAGGGGTCATAACCTATGTTTTTGAGACAAAAAATGAAACAAATTAGTTGTTCAAGAATTTCTTTTACAAGTGTCGTCTGCTTTTCGTGTTAGGTAAAGGGTTAAAGACATTAATCCAAATAAGGCAGGAAGCGTTGAAGCCATCGAAAATTCTAAAAGCAATATCATGCTAAACCGTATGGCCGTCGTGGAGTGGTCGCTTTCCACGGGTGGGCAGTATTTCCACGCACACAAAAATATAAAAAAAATAATTAATGAAGCACCGTGTAAAACCCGGTGCTTTATTAATTAAAATTTTGCTGATAATGATTTTTATTACCAGGTAAACGCATGCATGGGCATCACTGCCCACGGGTGGATTGCGATCATTCCACGGCGACTGTACTGTAACCGATCTATTCAGTCATGGGCAACTTTTCTCGTCATTCACATCGACTTACGAAAAGGTTATCTCCCCTGATTGCTAAGAAGTGGCTGGCAAAAATTAACACTAATTGAATGGGGAATTTTTATATTTCTCAAAATTATATAAAACCTATGAAAGTTATATTCGCTGTGCGCATCAGTCCTTTAAGAACAATATATATGCTCTCAGTTGGTGATATTATCGACCGATTTCATTCGACCAATTTTTTTCCCACGTTGATTTAAAATGCCACTGTTATTTCCTGTATAATTCCATGTAAAATGATAGAAAATTGCATTTTCGTCAACTTTTAGCGGTTAATATATATTTTTGACTTCATATTAGCGATGCGGTGCGCATACCAGCATATAATATAGATATTGTCCTATCTAACCATATAAAAATATACAAGCTGACATTTCCCCATTTTTTTTCCTTTTGATGTTAAAACCAAGAAAAGTTTTATTGGAGTAAAAATAGTTAAAACCGCTATGAGATAGGTTTCCGCGTGAGTACAAATGAAAATGTGCGATAACACCTACGCGTCTTAATTAATTTCTGGTCAACCAGTAAAAAAAAATCCCCATATAACTAAAAATTCATTTTTTTAGCTTCCAAAACATAGGTTATGACCCCTCAATGGAACAAGCGCGACGCGCTCGTTCCAATGAGGGGTCATAACCTAAGTTTTTGAAGTAAAAATGAAAATATCAAAAAATTGAATGCCGATTTTCGTGTATAGCGCTGGCCGGTTCATTCTCAGCTCATTTCTCCGCTTCCGACAACTATTCCCCGGCGATCAAGATTTCATTCACACCTTTCAGAGAGTGTTAATTGGATTATAGCCAGACTCCAGTATTTACAAGGGCAGATAACTTTCCCGAGAGTCAATATCGATGACGATAAAAGATGAGGATGATGGTGTCGTTCAAATAAAAAAAAACCTCTCAGTTCTGCATACTTTTCGGTAATTAGGTATAATCCTGTAACGTCAACCAGTGGACATCTAACTGTCAGTTCGAATAGCACGCAAACCCAAGACACCCCAAAAAGCCATAACAAATGACGAGATTCTGTCGAAGTATCTGTATCTTCAAGAACAGTAAACATCGTCATAAACCTGTCAAAGAGGTCTTTGGATAGCCTGCGTGATAAAGAGAAGCCTGGTTCTGAAGAGTACCTTGATGACATCTTTGGTGGGTCACTGTTGTTCAAGCTGAGGTCGCGGTCCCTGGAGCTGAGGGGAAAAATTGGGAAAACAGTGAATAGGGGTGCCAGATGTGTAATTTGGGCGTGGTGGAGACCCTGGAACACTTTCTTCTAGAATGCCCAAAATACCAGCCTTACAGAATAAGATTCACTGGGAGTATAGTGGGGAAGTGGGATGGGAGAATGAAGGACATGTGGTTAGTGGGGACTCAAAGGAGAGGGTTAATATGCTAATCGGAGAGATTGGGAAGAATGGGGCAAGGGATGTCATCAAGCAGTTCGTCTCCGAGTGTTGGGAGGAGAGAAGAAGCGTGAGAATAGGGAGGCAGTTGGGAGCACAGGGGTAACCAAGACCTTCTCATCAGAGAATCGCGACAAATCAGCGGCCGGATAAGGTGTTATTATTATTATTATTATTCGTCGAAGTGTTGGTTTGTAAAGAGAGCAGTTATTGCTACAATTGATTACAATTAAATTCTCTAAAAAGGAGTATTGAGATCATATATTCTCTCTCCTGGGCTTGCACTTTCAAAACATTTCCTGGTGGAGTTCGCACGGACCCCCACCAAACTGAGAGAACACCACTCTCGTGCTCCCCAAGCTTTTGCCTGTGGTAGTCGAGATGACCTTTGGTCATCGAAGGGCGATGAACCCAAATTATTAATCCCCCTGAAAAATTTTGGCTAAACATCTGCTCAACAAAATGTAAATGGACGATCTGGGGTCAGGGTTTAAGTTTCGCGCAAGAATACAACCTCATACGGCTTGAACTACTTCCGGAAAGTTATTGATTCATCGTGCTTTACAGCTTTTAAAGTCTGCATGGTGTCATCCCGACTGTCCTACTTTCTAATTTGAGGAGGTAAAGAGAGTGGGACAGTCGGGATTTTGTTAATTAGTTTTCTAGCGGCCAGATCAAACATTTTCTCTTACAGATTGTTTCACGTATTTTGCTGTTTCATTGGTGAACATAACAAGAAGTTGGTATTTGTTATACAGCATCGATAAACTATGCTAGGTATTTTTGATCATCAAAACACTGATCAATTTACAAGATACTTTTGTACATCAAAACAGTGACTTATTATTAAATTTAAATACATGTTGAAAGCTGACGCATATTCTGTAATGTTTGTTTCGCCATTCAACAACCTCTCGTCCCTTGAGTTCCAATGTGTTCTATGTGCCTGCTGACACATAGAACACATTGGAACTCAGGGGAATCTCTGTTTCAGGACCTGTAGTCAATCATGGATGTTTTTTATCTCCTCCTCTTTGCTGGAGGGGGTCCACCTGCACTAAGCTGCATTTGCGTGACTTCATTGTAGGCCTGGGTTTCTTTGAGGTGGTCAATTAAATGGAAAATGTTTGGATGTACGGTTCGTTTTTTTTTTTTTATTCTGTTGTGTCAGCCTTCCAGATATACTATCACAATTGCTAATCACGAAAAGTAAACACTCATAAAAATACTGATAGTTGTTTTAATCATGATCGACAAGCAGCGGTGAGTTGTGTTCAAATTATGATAACGTCTATAACTATTTTCAAACCCAAGAGTGGGAGAGTCGGGACATCAATAAAATCCGAAAGTGGGACAATCGGGATTAAACCGTGTGTATTTAATAGTCGGGAAGGGGTTGATAACAGCTATTATTGATGAATGAATTAAGTTTATGCAACAATATACCAAATTCACATATTAGATTTGTACAGATGATATTACTTATATAAGGTATAATGGTGCATTGTTATGAGACAACACAGCCACATTGGCTGTCTTCCTGTTGTCCCCGAGAAATATATAAATAAAATTACACTGTCATGGCGTAGACTGGATTATGTCTACAATTACCACTGCCTATGGCTCAATAGTAGAATAGCTGATGAAAGAAAGGAAGACCTCGAATCAGTATTTGGCCCTCCACCCACTCTGAATGAAAGATTGCACTGACATGTGCAGACATTTTTTTTATGATTATTCTATAAATTAGATTAAATTAAATTATGTTAAAATAAACCGAATTAAATTAAGTTAAATTAAATTGAATTAACCCCTCGCCCAATGCAGATAACAGTCGACACCGGCAAAATACATTCTCGAATAACTAAACAGTTTCATTTCTCGTCCCCAAAGCACAGCCCATGACCCCCACTAGAACGAGTTACACGAGCTCGCTCCAAATGAGGGATCATAAGCTATGCTTCCGATACAAAAACTGAAAAACATGATAAAATTTGATTGCCGAATTTTGTGAATAGTGCTGGCCGGTTTTGCCCGTCACGTTGAGCAAGGAGCCAAGCAAATCATTTCCAGCTGCCTAAGCAAAGCCCAAGACCCCCACTGGAACGCGCTCCACGAATTAGTTCCAATGATGGCCAAGCGTCACGTTCCTATTGAATGGAAAGGTAATATTCAGCGCTGATCAATTTCGGCAGCTACGTGAGGTGAAAGGTCAAAACACATTGAAGGTGGTTATTTCGAAGTCGGTTGGGATGAGAAGGCAGGTGAAATCCCAGTTGTGGACTGGCAGATGGAGCCCTGCGGCAAGCGGTTTCCTTTTTCTTGATAAAAAGGACCCAGACAATCGGCGCCTTGAGCAGAGGCACTTCAAATCGGGCATGGGGGCGACGGGGAGGTGGAAGTATCTGTTTCAAAGTAGTGGAACTGGCCGGCCGTGCACTTCCCATCTCCATCAATTCTGTCTGTCTGTCTGTCTGTCTGTCTGTCTGTCTGTCTGTCTCTCTCTCTCTCTCTCTCTCTCTCTCTCTCTCTCTCTCTCTCTCTCTCTCTCTCTCTCTCTCTCTCTCTCAGTGTCTAGGATCCCACGAGGAAGTATGGAAGCGTGCATTGAGCGTTAGGCCTACAGTCTGGGCACATGTGATACGAACAGTTGACATTTGAGGAGTAGCTTTCTATGCAAACTGTTTCTTGAAGACGTGCCTGGAGGGTAAGACCCGTAAGTTGGCATCAATTTCATTCCAGATCTTTGGGAAACTATGTTTTGGCAGGTTAGCAGAGAATTGGGTTCTAGCTTTGTACGACTGTATCATGCCAACTTGTCTTCTTCGACTTCAAACTGAACAATGCATATTGAAAAATGTTTTGAAAGAGTCTGGCAAATTATCATTTTTTCAATCATGCATAAATAGGGAAATGCTCAATTTATAGAGATCGTTAATTTTCAAAATGTTATTGGCCTGGAGCAGTGTAGCTATTAAACTTCTTACAACTAATTACTCACATGGCGCGTTTTTGCAGAGAATTTATTTTACTATTAGATGACCCGTGACCCCAGATTTGGATTGCATATAGCAAGCGATTATGAAATAACGTATAGTACAATTATTTCAAAGATTTCTTGGGAAGCACGTTTTTTACTTTGTTCAGACAATAAATTGCGCTCGACATCTTAGAACATATTGTGGAAGTGTGGTACTTAAAGTTGAGATTTTCGCCAAGGTATACTCCTAAGAACTTAACCACTTTATCTTGTTGGGAGTTACCTACAGGCGAGAGCTTGGTATCGTTCAGAAAAATGTTTAGCAAATCAGATTTGTGCGGACTGTTTGGTGGGTGTAGCATGATGTATTTACACTTATTGGCGTTTACCTGGAGTTTGTTACAACAGCACCAGTCGAATATTTTATTCAGCTCAGTATTCACTTTAGTCTCCATAGTATTTAAGTCATGTACGGCTGTAAATGGAGTTGTGTCCTCAGCAAAGGACAGTAGGTTAAGCACAGTGGAGTATCTCATATCATTGACGTAGAGTAAGAAGAGAATAGGTCCCAACGCAGACCCCTGGGGGACCCCGCAAGTTACATGTCGGCTTGGAGATCGGTTCTTCGTCTGATAAATAACTTTGGAACCAAATTTTACTTATCCCTCTTATTCCGTAAAATTCCAGTTTACTAAGTAATATTTCATGGCTGATCGAATCAAATGCCTTGGACAAATCCATGAAGACGGCAAGAGTAGAGTCTTTTGTTGGCTTATCGTTACATTCAGCAACATACTGCAAAAGGTGCATGATGGGATGGAAAGTGGAGTGCTTTTTGCGAAAGCCGTACTGATGTTCGTACAGTATATTAAAATCATTCAGAAAATTAGAGTCTCTGGTTCATTATTTTCTCCAGAATTTTGGAAAAAGAGGTAATAAGCTAATCGGTCTGCAGTTACCAAGCTCGAGGGAATTATTACCCCTTTAAAGATTGGTATTATCTTTGCTATTTTCATTTTATCAGGGACTTTGCCTTGGATAAATGAATGGTTGAAGATATGAACCAAGGGTTTAGCGGCCTCAGAAATTGTCCCTTTCATAATTCTCGTGGATAAATTGAAAGATTCGGTACTCACTTTCCTTTCAGTTTTTCGGCTGTGGATATAATTTCGTGCTCGTTTGTTTGGGGTTATAAGAAAAAAGAGTGTAATTTCCATTCATAAAATCACCGAAGTTGTTATTAGAGGTCGGGTCGTGATCGTTAATAGTCTGACCAATTTCTGCAAAATAATCATTAAAACTGAAGCCGATTTTATCAGGGTCAGTTATTTGAACATTATTATGAGATATGCTAGGTGAGAGGGTCGCCTCGGATTTTGATTTGTTGATTATGCTACGAAGTATTTGCCATGTTTTTTAGAGTCATGTTTGTTTATTTCTATAATGTCGTTAGAGTATGCCGCCTTACTTCGTCTCTTTACTGGATTGCAAATTAAGGAGAACGTTTTATAATTATTTATGTTAACTCCCGTGGGTTCTCTCAGTTTCAGCAGATAGAGTTTCTTTTTAGTTATGAAGGACTGTAAAAGACACAATGTCATCCACGGCTGACGTTTTATCAGCTTTTTAGGTAATTTCACGCTTCTCAAAGGAAATGCGGATTCGAATGTGTTAAGGTAAATATCCATAAACGCTTCGTATGCTGCATAGGCGCACATACAGCTATAGACTGAATCGAAGCTGGTGTTATGTGGCCTATTATTGAATAGATCCACATTTTCTCTCGTGAATGATCTTTTGAGTGAAGGTAATGTATTGTAAGGCTCACTATCACCTTCCGGAATATAGAATGTGGCAAAGTGATCTGAAATATCAGTAATTATTATTCCTTCGTGATAGTTATCTGACACATTATTGGAATAGATATGGTCGATTAAAGTTGCCGAATTCTCGGTTATTCTCGTGGGTTTTGTTATGACTGGCATGAATCCGTCACTAAACATATTATCTATAAATAAGTTAGTTTTACAGTGGTTGTTAAAACTGAGCAAGTTTATATTATAGTCGCCAAGCAGGAAAGCCTTGCTGTGCTCCGAATTGACTTTAGTGAGAACATCATTTACAGAAGAGACAAACACATCGATATCTGTCATAGGTGCGGAGTTTGGCTTGTATATGCATCCAAAAAAATATGAATTTTTGCCTTCTGGATTGATCTCCACGAAAATAGTTTCAATGACATGGGGAATGAAGATCGCTAGGTCGGGTCTCAATCTGAAAGAAACATTCTCAGAAACAAAATGACCTACACCACCTCTGCTGTCATCCGGACTTGGGCGAGTCTTGTCGACGAGTGGATGGTAGCCATTGATTTTATAACTGAGATGCTTATGTAGTTTGAAAATTTCAGTGAGACCAATCACGTCAAATATGTTCTCACCTTGCTGAATGTCACAAAGGAAGTTGGTGAATGAGTCCCAGTTAGCATTAAGGCATCTACAGTTTAGGCTTAGAAGGGTTACATTTTTTCCTCGCCTTCGGAAATTTTGTTTAAAGTTGGAGGGGTGGGGGGGGGGGGGATAATTGCAGAAATGACCATGAATAGTGAAAGGGGACTCTGAATCATCGACCTGCAAATGATTCATTGAGTGATTATACTTGAATGCGAAATTATATTGGTCATCACTCTGTATCTCGTCCAAAGCTATATAAAGAGTAATCGCTTGACTGGACTGGTTACGTGAACTAATTCATGAGAGGTGAGGGACATTGTACAAACACGAGTGCGCGAATGCGCACGAGTGTTTTACAATATAGTCCCTCGCCTCGAATGAATTATTTCACGTAACCAGCCCAGTCAATCGATTACTCTGGTTGTTACTTTTCATTATTAACGATAATTATATTATTTAACCCTTTACCAAACGTAACGACCAAAACCGGCCAGCGCTATTCTCAAAAATCGCCAATTCATTATTTTTCATTTTTTGTCTCTAAAACATAGGTTATGACCCCTCACTGGAACGAGCTCGTCGAGCTCGTTCCAATGAGGGGTCATAACCTATGTTTTTGAGACAAAAAATGAAAATAATAGTTATTCAAGAATTTTTTGGGCAAGTATCGTCTGCTTTTCATGTTGGGTAAAGGGTTAAAAAAAAACAAAAAAACAATGAAGTCCCCATTACACCCACGGCAAAGCGTCTTCGTTTGCGCGCACGGATACATGACCCAATTGTTGATTGCATAATTCACCTGTGAAGTTATAGTTTATAATCAAACCTGGAAAACCCAGTAAATCACACTTTGGAAAGTAATGAATTTTCATTCGCCACGAGTAAGCATGATGTAAAGTAAAAATATGTGAACCATAGACAGTGGTGGAGCAGAGGTTAATGAAGTTTTGTAGTTAAAACTGGACGGAAACATATAACAAGTGAACCAATTCAGCTTGTAACAGCTGGTCATGAATTCAAAAATAAAATATAATCTATGTACATGTATGTCGTTGTGAAAGACTATTTGACAGAGGTGTCTCATATGTCTATAGAGTCCACGGGCATTACTAGTGACACTTATTAGGCATTTCGGTGAACCTTTGAAGAGGGGATCGGGATTGAAAAGAAAAAGAGAAAATGAGGTTCAGTGAGTGACTCAAGAAAATATAGTCCTGCTACCTGTCGGGAGTGGATACTGTCGAGAGGAGTAGGATTGCAGAAAGTTGACGAAAGCATACGATAAGTGAGTTCCCTGGGAAGCTATATTATTGGAGGGGGAGATAGCCACGGAGCCGGACAAAAATTAGCCCATTGTCCGTTCAGTTCATATGTATACAGGACTGGCTCTCATTTAGCCACCCGAGTTCTGTATATCGAAAGGGTACCACAGGTGGATATCTTCTGTTGTTTGTATGGCTTGGCCAATTTAGCATTAGCTCCGAGCTGTTAGGGAGACTGGGTCCACCAATATAACCGGTAAGTGAACCCTACTCTGGAAAAAATGACATATTTCGCTAGGAGGAGAGGGGAAATGCGAAGCTTCAGACAATGGACCTCAGGGCGGGACTCGGAGGTCCGTTGGCTCGAGTTATGCAAAAGCCAAAGACAGACTCTTATCTAGATGTCGCCCAGGTAGAGAGACAAAGTTTGCGGTTCAGCAGTATGCATCCGGTGCTCACAGCCCAGACTATAAGAAACAGGCAGGTACATTGATGGGAAACATTATTCATTATGCAGTACATGGAGGGAGGGCGCCAACGAATCGCGCCGAGGCCGACCCCCCCCCCCCCTCCCCCACCGACTAACACATACAGTTTAACATAAGAGCACAAGGAGCACCCCCAAGCCTCCATCTCAAATACCTATCGTGTTTGGTTCTCAAAAGCTGCAGATAATCGCACCCCACCGCGACCCGGCAGCAGTCCACGCGACCCGGCAGCAGTCCACATTACAACTTTAGCCGGCATTCTCTAGTATATTAACGAAGTTTAGCGGGGCGGTAAAACTCAGTTATTCATGGCATCATGCAAACAGAAGCGAGCGGCGGTCGTTAATGAAAACAATATTCATTAACAGCCCACCGCCCGCTTACGATCATGGCAATAATAGTAATAACATGATTTTGTCGGGCGTCTCAGTTTATTAACGGCCCTTGGGGATTAAATAACAACCCTCAGGCTTATTAACGGCCCTCGACTACGTCTCGAGTCGGTAATAAACACTCGGGCTGTTATTCACTGTTCTCGGTCCGTTAATAAACCTTAACGCCCTCCAGACTCATGCATGTTATTGTTTTAATACAGGACTGCCTCCAAATATTATTGAACACTAAAAAATTAACGGCTGGCGCGGGGGTATTCTCTTCTATTTCGCCGAATTGCACCTTTATATGCAGGCGCGTAGCCAGGCCCACAGAATGGTTGTCGGAAAATTTATCGGACGGAAAAAACTGCGGGTCGCTCGAATACCAGCATTTTCTCCGAAAGCGTCCAATTTGAAAAAAAGTTGACCACTTTAACTATATACGCAACGCAAGCGATGCATCAATATTTTTTATTTTTATTATTATTTTTTTTTCTCCTTTTTCTATTTTTTTAAATTTCAACAAAATCCAAATCTTGTGACCCCTCATTGTAACGAGCTCGGTGAACTCGCTCCAATGAGGGTGTCATATGATATGGTTTTGTTCTTTTTTCGAATTTTTCTTTTCAGCTGCTTAGTTTGTACATTACGCCAGAGAATGCGACCAATTCGTTAGGTAAAGGGTTAAAGAAGTATATTGAGTTAGATTTCAAGTTCATTCCAACGATCAACAGCTCACTGTTGAAAAATTAAATTTAAACACTCGCTCCACCGTGTCGGAAAATTCTGAGATCGTGGCTTCGGGTCAGCGCGTAGCCGGGTATCTAAATTAGGGCGGCACAGGGATCTTTTGGGTTCCAGCATATTTATACCGCAGGTATATTACAAAGATCGAAATCTCGAGTTGGGAAAAGTATGGAGGTGGTCACAGGTGTCCCTCTCGCGTTGGAATGGCCAGTGAGGATTATATTTTTCAAAAATCTCCAAGACTTAAAAAAGAAAAAAGCCCAAGATAGAGTTATTTGGCAATAGTCTGAGGCTCGAAAAAACCTCAGTTTTCACCAAGCGTGGTATATCATCTGTCATTCGTTAGTTGACGCACCGTACATGTTGAATTCATGATTTTTAGGAGGACCGCGAGGCTACTGTCCCACCACCTGCAACAAAAAGGGAATACGGAGATATGTAGCGTAGAAAAGGCAGGATGTGAAGCGTGACCCAAGCAATATGTTGCTCAAAGGTTGGTTTGCGTGTATCGTTGTAAGTTCTGATGATTTAGTTACAGAAGTATATACCATTAACCTATTTTTCGTTTGCTCTGAACAATAAAGCAGATCATAAACTCTAATATGAACTTGTTGGTTCCAGTTCTATAAAATACACTATACCGTTGAATAAAATGTCGGTCGAAATGAGATGGCGTATTGAATTTAGAGTTGTTGTTTATGTAAGCATGTGATAATGGGAGCTGAAATAATCTTGCAGCGCCGCCTTCGCCACATTTAATCATCAATTTTCTTTTGAATGCTTGCAATTTGCAAAGATACAAAACCCCGACAATTTAAAGAATCATTCATCCTTAGTTCCATTTAATACGCCGCAGCTTATTCAAAACTGCAACATTCTAAGTTACGGGATAAGTTGACGGATAGGGTGTCATATGAGGCGAAGTGAGAACAATATCAGTTGAGGCTTTTGTTGAGCCTAATATTGTTCTCGCTGAGTCTTGGATGACACCGTCTCCTCCAAGTAAACTTCACGCAAGTAGTATGTCTCGCACGTTTCACCTCCCATCAGCCGGACCACGGTGCCGGACCTCGGAAGTGACGTCATGTCACGTGACCCAGTGGCGCCATGTTGTTTTGTCATGGTAACCCGCGTGAGCGGCCATGTTGTGACGTCATCCCCATAGTGATACGTAGTGTGAGTGCGCATGCGCAGCGCGTGTTGTTAGGATGATACGTGTTTCCGTCGTCCATTTTGTATACTGGAGGCCGCCATCTTGTTTTCTATGGTAGCACGTGATTGCTATGTTACCCAAAGGCCTACAACAAGACAGGGGATTGTTCGGAGGGTATGTTCCTTTGTAGAAGAGTAATTTCCCGATTCGTAGAATTACCCAAATAAACCCGACAAGTTTTACTATTTCGAATTCTTTCAGAATTCTCCGCGTCTATCTATCTATGCAATAGTTTTCATCTATCTGACCATGTTCCTTTGTCCTGGGGTATACTCCAGTAGCGTAGAAGAGCATATCAGCTGGAACAGCTTTGCTTATTATTACTATATTTAGCTATTCTGGTCTATTCTTGTCAGTTCTGACCCTATTCCAAGTACTCTTGTTGTTTCATTTATCTAGATCATTTATATACATTATAACTAACCTATCAGATTGCTTGATTTTCCATAATCTGTATTTAGAGTTATCTCCCTTGTGGATATCAAAAGCATTCCCAAACCCAATAAGCTATCGAGCAGTTACTGAAATGTCATTGCTCGAACGACTCGAAGCCCATCGAGCAAATGAGCTATCGAGCAATTACTCGTTCGAGTGACTCGCACATATTGCTCGTCGACTCATTTCAGTATTTGAGGATACCTATGGCCCGGTATTTTATTATTTGAGGATACCTATCGAGGATAGCTTTTATAGGATACTTATATGAGGATACTATTACCTGTACCACAAGACATGCCTATCCCAAATATCCCTTATAAGCTAAAAAGCCAAGAGAGTAATTGCTCCATGAGCAATTGCTCCAACGACTCGAAGCTCATCGAGCAAATGAGCCTTAGAGCAATTGGTCGATCGAGTGACTCGACATACTTCTTGAACGACTCGAATTCCATCGAGCAAATGAGCTTTAGAGTAAAAGCCCGTTCGAGTGACTCCTTGAACGACTCTTCGACTCATGTCAAAAAAAGGGATTCTAGGGCCTATCCGTAAGTAGGGCTTTTTCTCAAATAAGCCTAAGAGCCAAGAGAGTAATTGCTCCATGAGCATTGCTCGAACGACTCGAAGCTCATCGAGCAAATGAGTCTAGAGCAATTGCTCGATCGAGTGACTCGACATACTGCTCGAACGACTCGAATCCCATCGAGCAAATGAGCTAACGAACAATTGCTCGTTCGAGTGACTCCTCGTACGACTCTTCGACTCATGTCAGAAAAAGGGATTCTAGGACCTGAAAGGAATTCTGTAAGTAGGGCTTTTTTCCCAAAATAAGCCAAAGAGCCAAGAGAGTAATTGCTCCATGAGCAATTGCTCGAACGACTCGAAGCTCATCGAGCAAATGAGCCTTAGACCAATTGCTCGATCGAGTGACTCGACATACTGCTCGAACGACGCGAAAATCTATTTTCAGGGTCCGTCACATACCTATCTTTTCGCTTTACATTTAACCCAGGCAGAAATATTACGAAAATATTTACACTTTATACAACAAAATCGCAACTTTTAGCTATCACCTTGACAACCCCCTACCAAGGAATATACTCTCAGGTGTTCCAAAAACACAAAGGGGATAGCATTCACGTGCATCCACTTTAATACTTCTCTCTTAGAGCTATCTCACAGTCTTGCTCTACTATTACACCAATATACTCAGAAGTTTCACACACACAGTCATACACATGCACACACTGATGCGCACCACAAATAACTTTCCAGTAATGTGGCTCGGTTCTCCTTTGGAACCTATGAGTCTAACAACACACCCATCTAAACTCGTGCGCTCATTTCCACTGGCGCACAATTGGAAGTGGTCCGTTGGTACACATGCAGCCAACAGGTCCCCCTATACACTCTCTCTCCCTCTCTATCGTAAAATATAACACTACTCTATCATACACACACCTGTATCTATATACACTGACGCAACACCCGCGTGAAAAGAATATTAGCAAGGGGTATCCACCCTGACCCAAGCCAGCCGATGGGTCCCTTGCCCTAGCTCCTGTCATTTCACTAACACGTATTTTCCATCCACGCACACGCGACTGGCGGGTTAACTTACGGAGTTCGAATTAAATCTGACGACTGAGGTAGTCGGCCGCAACATTTTGACTACCCTTGATTGCTACTATTCCGAAACAGTAATTCTGTAGCAGGCGGGACCACCGCATGATCCTGCTACTTTCCACCTTACTTTTCTGGATGTAGGCGAAGGGCCTGTGATCCGTGTGGAATACAAACTCCCTCCCGTACAAAAAGTTTTGGAACTTCTTGACGGCAAAAACAATCGCTAGACACTCCAGTTCAATGACTGAATAGTTACGCTCCCTTGGGAGCAGCTTCTTGCTGGCGTTCGCCACCGGGAATCGCCCATCCTCATATTCCTGCAGTAGAACTGCACCAACCTCCGTGTCTGATGCGTCGGCCTGTACTAGGAAAGGCCTAGCAAAGTCAGGCAAACGGAGAATTGGTGCCTTACTGAGCACATTCCTTAGCGTCTTAAATGCCCTGTCTTGGGGAGACTCCCACTTGACCTTATTTGGTCTACCCTTCTTCTTGAGATCGGTCAAAGACGCAGCGATATCTGCAAAGTTTGGCATGAACTTTCTGTAGTATCCAGCTAACCCCAAGAACGATCTCACCTGCCGCTTCGTCTGTGGAGGACTTGCATTGCGAATCCTCTCGAGCTTCTCGACATCCATAGCCACCTTTCCTTCTCCAACCTTATGACCGAGAAACTCGATGGTCCTGAACCCTAGTCCACACTTGGAAGGTTTTACTGTAAGCCCTGCCTTACTGAGTCTCAAGAGCAACCCCCTCAGCACTTCAAGGTGCTCTGGCCACGAACGCGTCTTGAACAAGATATCGTCCACGTAGTGAACTATATCCCGCGTGTCCGCCAGCAGTCTGCGCATCATCCTATTGAAGGTGGCGCCAGCATTGATCATTCAAAAAGGGAGCTTCCCGAATTGAAAACACCCATCCGGGGTTGTGAATGCGGTCATATGCCTGTCGGTTTTCCTAACAGGAATTAGTCACTAGCCATTGCTCAAATCTATTTTGCTGAAAAATTCAGCACCCTGCAAACCAGTCATTATGTCTTTTATGTTCCCCATGGGCTCATTATCAAATCTAGTTATGGCGTTCAATCGCATAAAATCAATGCAGAATCGGACGCTGGTGTCCTTCTTCTTCACAAGTACCACTGGCGAATTATAGGGAGAATTTGCAGGTTCAATGACCCTCGCCTTCAACATCTTTTCCACCTCATTCCGCATTTTAAGCCTTTTGCATAGGGAATCCTATGAGGCTTCACTCTTACCGGTTCCCCAGTGGTAAGTTGGGGGCGCGGTGGCTCAGTTGGTAGAGGTGCAGGCTGCAAGCCGAGAGGTCCTCGGTTCGAATCCCACCTGCGGCAACCGCGTTGTGTCCTTGGGCAAGACACTTCACCCTGATTGCCTACATGGGGGCACGATGACGCTGTGTACTGAGGCGTACTGCACGTCGATGGTGCGCATGTCTTCAACCAATCTAACCCTGCCTGTGCTGCGGTGCAGAGTTCAGAGTTACGATGTTGGAGAGCTGACAGCTGCTCGTCGTTGCTCGGTGGTTCTCTCCGGGTACTCCGGCTTCCTCCACCCGTAAAACTGTCACGGTCACGATTAGCCATTGTGCATAAGTATGTGACCTTAAACACCAATAAATAAATAAATAAATAATAGTGGTAAGTTCAATTTTGTGTTCCTTGAGGTCCGTGGTCCCTGGACCCTCGGAGAACACATCCCCGAACTCTTCCAAGAGTTGCACAACTTGGTGACGTTGTTCATCTGATAAATTGCCACAGATTTTGACATCCCTATGCGTCTCCACGTCGCTCAGCTCGCCCAGTATTAGCAGGCTGTTTTCATCCACGACACCTATTTCAGTCTCATCCTCAGGCTCTATTATGGCTAAGCCCGCGGCCTTCTGGGCCCCTGAGGATCGGAGTCACTACGGCTAATGGCTCGCGTTGCTTCCTCTGCCTCTGTATCATGGTAACGCCTTAGCAGATTCGCCTGATAGATCTTGCTTTAACTTCAACATCAACCCGACAGTCCATATTTCCCACTACTTCCGTCACCACGTAAGGCCCCTTCCACTGCAATAGCAGTTTGTTATGGTCTGTTGGCAGGAGGACCGTCACCTTTGCCCCACCAAAAACCTTAGCACCCCGGTCGTAGTGGTGCTTATGTCGACCCTGTGCCTTCCGTAGGCTTTCCCTTGCCAGCTGGCAGGTCTCCTCCAACCTATTCGTAGGTCTAGGACATACTGATAAGTATTTCGAACCTCGCTGGTCTCTTCCCCGGTCCAGAGCTCACGCAACACCTGCATGGGCTTCAACTGTCCTCCCATATAACAGCTCAAAAGGGGAAAAGCCAGTGCTCGCCTGGGGCACTTCCCGGTAGGCGAACAATACCGCTGGCAGATAGCGGTCCCAACCCTTTGGCCTTTCTTGGCACATTTTCCTCAGCATTCCCTTTACAATGACATTGACCCGCTCACACAGACCGTTACACTTCGGGTTATATGGGGCGGTGAATAACTGTTTAACCGCCACCAGCCGACATACTTCCTCTAACAGCCCCGATGTGAACTGCGACCCCTGGTCGCTTAGGATTTTCTTCGGAAAACCTATTCTCGAGAACACCTCAAGCAGGGCCTCTGCTACACACTCCGTCTCGATTTTGGGTAGGGCCACCGCCTCTGGATACCTGATGGCATAATCCACCACAGTGAGGATGTATCGGTTTCCTTTATCCGACACGGGTGAAATAGGTCCGATGAGATCCACCCCGATTCTCTCGAATGGCTCATTCATTAGAGGCATCTCCCCTAATGGTACCTTGGTGACACTGCCCTTTGACACTGTCTTTTGACAGATGTCACGCGACTGACAAAACCTGGTGACATCACCGTTAATGCCGGGCCAGTGGAAACAGGCCGTAATCCTGTCGAGGGTCTTCCTCGACCACGAGTGGCCCCCAACCAAAGACTCATGGGCCAGGGTCATGACCTGCTTCCGAAACTTCTCTGGAAGCATAATTTGTTTCAATTCTGTCCGCGACTTTCCTCGTCGCTGCTCATACACTCTATAGAGAACTCCTTTCTCCACCTTCATCTTGTATCAACACTTGCCCCTGGTGATCACCTGATTACCTTTGCCGGCCAGTTCCCAGTATCTCTTCAATGATACGACGGCCCCTTGGGCCTCTTTCAGTTTCTCCACGTGAACTTCTTCGATTACTTCCACTGGTACGTTCAGTGGCTTAATTGGGCGCCTCTCCTTGGCAGCCTGTGATCGTGTCACTACAGCTGCAGCCTTATCGGGCTCACATTCGCAGAGTATCTTGGGTGATATCTGCCCGACATACCCTGGGCACATCTTACACAGCTTGTGCCCAACAGCTACTGGGCGTTGCAGGAGCGATTGCCTTTCTCTGCCCTTGTCAACCCCCCCCCCCCCCCCCCACCGAGCTTTCACGGTAGGGGTCGGTCCCTGTGTCCGATTCTGATCCGGACCCACACCTATCTCCCTGGCTCTTCCCGTTACTTCTGTCACCTGTTTTGGCCTCAGCCCGGGGTAGGTTTTTTCAAGCCACGACCGGCCGTGGTTTGGCCTCATCCCCGATATGTTCCCTATGACCAAGTCGTACATGGGTTTATCCATACACTTGGTCACTATAAAAAGGAGTATGCACCCTCACCCTCGCAAGGGGGAACTTCCTAATCGTCCCATCTATTAGCATGCACATGTGGTCGCGGCCCAATAGCTGGTCGTCCTTGACTAGTTGCCTACGCACTGCTACGCTACTCCATCCTGTGTCGCGAAGCATCTGCACTTCATGTTTACCCACATACCCCGGGTACACGGTCATTTTTCCTCCATCTTCTGAGGCTGTGACTTCCTCGCACATTCCACTAATTATAGGGAGGACCTTTCCATCCTCTAACACGAGCTCCCCTTTTCAATAGCATCCCGGAGTGGGCTACTTTCTGGCCCAACCGTCTGGCAGAATGCGGCTGTCTGCCCTTTGTCCCAGGTCGGACTGCCGCTACCTCCGTTTCTCCAATTCTTTGGCGAAGGGTCTCTCCGTCCATTCCTGTGGGGTCCGCCATTTGACTTTGTAGGAGGAGTTTTCTTCCAACAGTCCCTCGCTAGGTGCCCCTTCCGCCCACAAACAAAACAAGACAAATCTTTAGGGCTCTGTGGCCCAGTATTACCCCTGTTACCAGCCGGCTCTGGGGGTTAATCCTGACCGATGCCTTTGCAACCTGGTTCCCTTCAAATCTCCCCGGCCGGGCGTGGGTTATACTACCCCCGTGGGCTTCCAAGTACTGTTCGGCTACCTTAGTCGTTTCATCAACACTGTTTGGCCTCTTCTCCTTAACAAAGAGGGCCAACTCTGGGGCGCAAGTTGAAATAAACTGCTCTCGGGTGAGCAGATCCTTGAGGGACGGAAAATCTTCGTCGATTTCCGACAACTCAACCCAACGGTCAGAATACCTAGTGGACCGCGCCACAAATTGGAATACACTTTCCCCTCTCTCGGGCTTACATTCCCTGAACTTAGCCCGGAATCCATCTTCTGTGAGCTGGTACCTCTTTAAAATAGCTTTCTTTAGCTCACCATAATCATTTGCCAAATCAGGAGGCATACTTGCATATACTTGCAAGGATTTCCCCGTTAACAGCGGGCTTAAGTTTACTCCCCATGAATCCTCAGGACACTGATGACACGATGCAAACCTTTCAAACCTTTGAAGGTATGCATCGATATCATCAGAACCCTCTAAGGATTTAGGGAGTTTTGGGAAAGGGGTCCTACCATGACCACCCCGTTCGTTTCCCCTTGCCTCCCGTTGGTTTCCTGAACTTGGGCCCCAGCTCTTATCAATTCGAGCTCTCTCTCTCTCTCTCTCTCTCTCTCTCTCTCTCTCTCTCTCTCTCTCTCTCTCTCTCTCTCTCTCTCTCTCTCTCTCTCTCTCTCTCTCGTGCTCTCTTTCGGCCCTTTCATCCCTTTCACGCTCAATCTCAACCTGTCGTTCAGCCCTTTCACTTTCCTTTTCACGCTCGGCCGCCCTCCTTTCAGCTCTTTCTCGTTCTAACGCAGCCTCTCTCTCAACCCTCTCAACCTCTTTCCCACGTACTGCTGCCCGTAAGGCAGCCTCCTCGCGCTTCAAAGTCACCTGCCGTTCCAATTCGGCCGCGGCTTCTTCCCGGGCCCTTTCCCTTTCAGCAACTGACTCTTTAGCTACTCGCTTTTGTTCGTCCCTGACAAACTTTTGCAGCTCACTCCCAGAAAAACCCAGGCTTTCCCCTGCCGAAATTAACTGGTCCAAAGTCATGGGAGCCTCCGTTATTTCACTTGTGAATACTTAAAATCTACAAAGTTACGGTAAATAACATTTTCCTCGCGCCTATCGACGTGCTTAACCCTTCTGGGGCGGATAATTATTTAGCTACCGCGTCATTTACTTCTGAACCCACTTAAATTTAAAAATTGCAAAACTTTAACCCTTTACGGCTCTCTACTATTTCCCCAGAGTATGTTGATAACCATTTGCAAAAAACTCATATGTAAACTTCAAAAAGCATGCTCCATGAAATAAATTATCTTTGAGTGGATCGTTGATCTTTACCTTTAAAAATGTTACCTTTTAGAACATCTTGTGTACGCCTCGCCAGTGTCGCAGGATTACTGGGTTGAAATTGATGGAGGAAAATTTATGTTCTTATCAGTGCTCAGCCGGCAGCCAGTGACTGTCGTCTGAACCCCAGTTCGAACGTAAACCCTGCCACCTTATCAATGCCCTATCCGCTTGGGACTCTTAGGATTTCTGCAGGTGCCTGTGGCTTACAACGCCAAAGGGTGATCAACGATAATTCACTGAAAAGATTATTTATTTACATTTACGAAGAAATATAAAATGAAACAAATTACTCACAAAATTATCCATAAGAATACACTAATTACGCGGATAAAAGTTTATTCTTTAGGGCCCTCGACGTCTCCCACAGCTAGCTGTGTCCGCTGGATCAACCTCACATCATCTTCATCTCATGGTTTGTGATAAATACAAAGTGTCTATTCACTTCTCGTTGCTTCCTCCTCGCAGGGTTAACTTCACCGTCAGTCGGTCTTAACACATATAATGTTCTGCTTGTGTGACTCTATCGGCGTTCTCACAGTTCAATCAGAATTCAATCGGCGTCTACCACAGTTCGCGATCACTTTGCGCCTTGCCTGCTTCTCACGGGGTTAAGTTATTCTTCGCCTTCAGATATATACTTAACAAAGTTTACATAAAAATATTCTGCAAAGTGTTCTCAACATCACCAATTCTCGAATCGCCTAACACTATCTTATCTCGCGAGCTACTCCAGCGCTTTCTCAAGCTCTTAATACGGTCTCTAGACCTCAACGTTACAGCTTTTACTTCTTTGGCTGCTATGCCACTTCGCTTCGCAACCGTTAACAAACTACAATCGGTTCCTTACAACCCTCACAATACGCGGACTTTCAATCTCGGTGCCTATGACCCTCGACGGCCAAGGCTAAATTCGGACCTTCTCTGAGTGCCCTCAGGCCAACTGCCTCTCAGAATTCTGCTTCACTCTTTATACAGTCGGAACGCAATGTTTAAACATATTAATTCTGATTTAACGAGTGCTTTGTAATTCGACATGGATAGAGATATAAATGTGAATTTCGTTTGAGATGAAAATTTTCGACATTTCGGAGACAGGATAGAAGCGTAATATGGGTGTGTGACCAGAACATGTGTGATGCACTGGTTCCAACAATTACAATTTAACTGGTCTTAATTACCCAGATAATGATACAGAAGAGAATATTGTCTCTCTTACTATTGATCTGTAACGCCATGTGGCGTTCAACACGTGCGCCATAATGGACATTTAATTTCATGCCTAATTAGCAGAGTTTGAAAAATCTATTTTCAGGGTCCGTCACATGCCTATCTTTTTGCTTTACATTTAACCCAGCCAGAAATATTATAGAAAATATTTACACTTTTATATAACAAAATCGCAACTTTTCGCTATCACCTTGACACATTCTAAGTGCCTTGGCAGTTGTTTCTGGACATGTCTTGGCTACCTTCTTGCAAAGTCGGCATAAGGTGGATGTAACGTCAAGTAACAGGATGTTAACTGGTTGATGAGATCCGACCAGATCATATTTGGTGGTCTAAAATTGTTACTCAAAATTTGTTTTATTGCAAATTATTGACGAGTGCCCACATGCACTCTCCAATAATTTGTAACAGAACAAACTCATATAAACAAAATATTATTTGCGTTCAACTGAACAGGAAACATGAGCAAGGAAAATGTTGGCTTTTGCTCTAGTAAACTCATTTTTTGACAGCCCTGATATTGGCTTCTAGCACTGAACCAGTTAAATGTTGTAAGACGGTTATGTTGCCCGCAGCGTTTCAACAGCGTGTGCACAACGCCATGTGAGAAGGTATTAACCCTTTACCTAACATGAAGTATTAACCCTTTACCTAACATGAAAAGCAGACGACACTTGCAAAATAAATTCTTGAATAACTACTTTTTTCATTTTTTGTCTCAAAACATAGGTTATGACCCCTCATTGAAACCAGATCGACGAGCTCGTTCCAAGGAGGGGTCATAACCTATATTTTTGAGACAAAAAATGAAAATTAATTGGCGATTTTTGAGAATGGTGCTGGCCGGTTTTGGTCGTTACGATGTGTAAAGGGTTAAACAGCTGTGTTGTCATAACGTTTTCATGCCTTCATAACAACGTTAAGTAAGAACGTTGTTGACATGATATTTATTGCCATCGAAATGAAAAACGTTGTCCACAGTTGGACGTAACTCAACGTTTGTAGCAACCACTTTTATTACAACAGCCATTTTTGTTACACCTCATCACATTTCGTCCCCTGAGTTCCAAAGTGTTCTATGTGCCAGTAGGCACATAGAACACATTGGAACTCAGGGGACGATTTGTTAGAACACTCGCCAACTGATACAAAATCAACCACATTTGTTACAAAATGTACTCACCACTTTTGTAACCATTAACCATTTTTGTTACAAAAACTAGCGAGTTTTGTAGTTCCTGTGGTGAGCTGTAACAGAAGCGGTTGCTACAAATGTTGTGTCACGTTTGTTATAACACTCGTAAGCTTTTGCTACAGCTCACCATTCATGTTATACAATCAACCACTTTTGTTATAAAATGAGCTCACCAGTTTTGTAACCATTAAACATTTTTGTTACAAAAACTGGCTAGTGTTGTAACACATGTGGTGAGCTGTAACAAAAGTGGTTGCTACAGATGTTTTCACAACGCTGTTACAATCATAATGTGCAAGTTCATTTTATCGTCTGCCTGCCCACTGTCAAATTTTTCTTCATGCAAAAATGTTCGTCTTACTGAGTCATCATGTCCACATTGGTTAAGTACAAACGGATCGCGTTTACTTATTTTTTTGTTGATCCACCTTCGTAAAATTATTGTGAAATGTGTTGACAGTGTGAACCTGCCACATAACTCTTCATGACAAGCGTATAAAACTTGAAACAGATAACATTATAACAACTGTAGCAATCAAGATTTCCCAAACTTTTTTAACTGTATTGCAAACTTTTGTGTAGTTTATGTTACTAGAGAAGGCCAAACCAGTATACAGTTATCAATAATCATGAATGACTTTAGCCCTTTGAATCCTGGTGGTATCTTCCGTGTTAGTTCAATGGCAACAATTGGAAGAGTCCACATTCATTACTTGGGTGTAGATCGATTAATATTTTCGACGTGCAGCCTTTGGGCTGCACGTTGAAAGTATTGATTGGTGTACCCCACACATGCACATAACACCCATCTTACTAAATGAAATAATGACGTATCATGTTCCGTCTGGGCAGGAAAAACGGCCTCTCGGGTTCGAAGGGTTAAACATAAGAACATGACATCAGTTGTGCGATAAAGGATTCAGTCAACCGGAATTCCCACAAAACACTATAATACAAAGTTTGAATGCTTTGGTTATTACAAGGAGCGTACACTCACACCCCCAAAAGTTATCTCGTCGGGAAGTAAACGGGCAAATCACTTCTTGTCTTTTATAGTCTGCCCAATCGACAAGCTTATCTTTGGACAAAAAACCCAAACCGGTATTTATGGCAACCCGATCGACACTAAAACTAAAAAAAAAAATCCTGTCGACCCCAAAAATTTTATTGAGGTAAATGAATTCCGCATTCGACCGGGTTGCACTAGTATTAGTCCGTCCGCTAGGGCACTGAACCTCAAAGTGGCGCCATTTTTTTTTCTCATTGGAATGTGTAAGGGTAACATCTCCTGACAACGAAAACGTTTGCTGGACGTCAGGCAGCCTTGAGCAATTTGAAATATCCACGTTTGTCGGAAAACGGGGCTTTGGCGTTGATGGGTGGAAATAGATTCACGCCGGGCGTTCAGCCAAAACTCAATGAGTGTTGTCTGAACCCGTGCGTGAACGTATGTCTCACCGTGACGAACCCGCCCGTTTCACTTTTGTTGGGGTGGTTCTTATCCTTAAGGGGTTAATAACTTTTCCTCGAAAAGCATAAATCAACAGGGGTTCACTGAAAACAGCAGTTTTAATACATATATCAAAAAAATAAATACGATAATTGGTGACTTACATGGAATCATCCCCTACCCACACAGTTTTTGAGTCACTTGCGGGACCGCATTCTCTGTTGTCGCTGGTTTTCCCTCCTTTTCGCTGGTATTTGTTCCTTGGTCGCCTCTTCACTTCACCTTTCACTGCCGTCGCACGGCCACTAACGTATTGTCACTTTATCGGACGCCTCTGCTCTAACATGGGACGGAATGTCACTCCACTACTGCCGTCGCACGGCCACTAGCTTACTGTCACTTTACTTGACGCTTTTCACACAAGCAGTCGCCACCGATGGGGTTAAACACCCCTTACGTTTGTCTCAGAATAATAATGTTCATACAGACAAAGCCTACTCTGCCTACGTATGGCTTGCCTTCTAAAACAGGTAATGCCGTTTGCCTAAATGCAAGTTAGCTCCCTGAGCTCGTACTTCGCGTTTCTTATCCTATTCTCATATATGGCCACAGACTTGGCCCGCGACTGCTCCTATTCTAAATATGAGCTTTGTGACTCCCCTACGTCACAACGTGCCTATACTTTCGTGCCGATGCGGCACCTCCTCTAACCTATAGCATGGGGCATCCCCACCTACACGCAACGACCCACAGCCTTACACACCTTCAGACTGGAATTGGCTGGAATGAATTTTTCGAGAAACTCCCCGATATTTATTTCCATAGCCAGAACATTAATTCCCAGTGTAATGCCTCTATTGAACTTGGCCGCCTAGATCTATCTTAATTTAATACTCGCTTTTAAGTTTCTTTGAAAGACTAGCATTTTGGTATCTTTTAACATTTCGGGGACAGGATAGATGCGTAATATGGATGTGTGTCCAGAACATGTGTGATGCACTGTTTTCCAACAATTGCGTATTAACTGGCCTTAATTACCCAGATAATGACTACAGGAGAATACTCCTTTGATCAGTTATCAGATAGCCCATGTGACGTTCAACAAATGCGCCATAATAGACATTAAATTTCATACTTCGTTTGCAGTGCTTGAATTATTGCTGGTCTGACAAATCGGTTTTGGGGGTCCGTTATACAAACGCACATTCTTATACCTTGGCCCGAACGAGAAAGTTATCAAAGATATGTACACTTCTATACAACAAAATCGCAACTTTTAGCTATCACCTTGACAACGTTTAAGGTGACATCGTCATTTCGCGGTCTGCAATGTTTGACTGCGGCTAATTCAACATTCCGGGCGCATACCAGTGGTTGCATACGAGCATAGATACATTTTAAGGGATGTTTTGGGGGTTTGGTAAATCTGTTCATCAGTGCTATTCATAGCTGATGTATCTTCTAACCTTGTTTGTTCATTGCAACACTCTAGTGTGGTGTTGCAAGAGCAGATAAATGTGCACGCCATTTTAGCAGCATTACATTTGCACCTGTTTGTACTACATGGCGTCTGGCTTGAGCAAGAACATTTTATTAACTTCGTATAGAGCCAGAGCAACATCGGACACAACTGTTATGGGCTAGAGCAACTTAGTCTCTAGTTCCTTCTCGAAGCCATATTTGATAGGATCTAAATTTGGAGGTCGCGGAACACAGTTTCGGTGCATTAGTGGCCTTGGGATTTCTGGTTTTCGAAAACCACGCATCAATAAGTACATCAGTCATTGGTGTGGTTACCATGGAACCTTAACAGAGAGTAATAAATTGGGTTGCTTGGTTGAGTAAATTTGACCACTGAGCGTCTGCTCACCCAAAGATTTCAACGAAGTTCCGCTTTGGAGGACTTAGTATTCGACACTTCCCTCTACCAAACTGGCTCCCAATTTTGTCGCAGCCAGAAATGGCATGAACAGCAAGTAAATCTGGGATGAAAGCCCGATTAGCACGGACAGTTTCCCACATATCAATACACGTTCGTCCGTGAACCGGGGATTACATAGTCATCGGAGCAACTCAATTCTGCTGTAAATGTTGGTGCGGCAACAAAACGTACACATCGGTGTCGTCTTCAAGCACAACTACGCCCTTCTGTTCACCAGAAGCAACTTTAATGGCTTGATGAGCGATAATATTGTCTGCTTCTTCGAACGTCGTTGTCAGATCGAATCGTTTTCTCACTAATCCTTTGTTCAGTCACGCCGGCAGCCTAGAAAATCACGGAGTGCAAAACAATTGCCCTCCTCAGATTGCTTGGGAGAGCAATTGCACCTGGAATTTTTAATACATATACTTGTATGCTATTTTGCTTACACTACGTGGAAAGTGGACTGTCACCCAATCACCCATGGTGTGGAGGTATCTCCCAAGGTACTATACTCTGAAATTTGATACAGAAACACAAGAAGAACAAGCCAAGTTTCAACCAATGGACCTCCGGGTTTAACCCGGAGGTCCATTGGCTGAAACTTTGCTTATGGTAATTACGCTTTGCATCAAATCAGCATTTATTGTTTGAGAGAAATCATCACTCCACGGGTGATTTATTGACAATACACTATCTATGTGCTGTATATTTACTTCAAGGTATTACTATTGTGACTGAAAAATTGTACTACATTCACCTACATAGAGGAAAAATTGGCACATACATATTCTCATTATTCGATATGTTGCATTCAGTTCTTATGTAACTGTCTTCTACGCTCAAAATCTATTGAAATGCGACACAGAATGGGTCATGAATTACTGCGAATCAATGCAACATTGACAAATGATAACATATTTTAAAGGCCGCCCCAAACAAGTCTGGCATTCCAGAAAATTAAGGGGTGTAAGAAATTGCCCTCCTCATTTTTTTCTAGGCGTGCACCCCGAAAGAATGCCAGGCCCACTCAGTTCGACGAAGGTTTATTTTTCTAGTCATTGTCGGGGTAAAAGTTATTGTCAAGATGATAGTGAAGGTGATTTTGCTGTTTCAAAGTGTATGTATGTTTTTTTTATAATCGTTCTCACTCGGGCTGAAAGCGAATAGATAGGTATATGACTGTCCCCGAAAATCCGATGTGTAGTTAATTAGAAATAAATCAGTGAAGGCGCAATGAAGGTGGTAACTTTAATAGAGCGTAATCTCAATAAGAGCCCGCGACGCCAATTAGCGCTTATCTGGTTTGAAACAACAATCTTGCCTTATAAGCTTCACAACAAAAGACACTCGATTAGCCACCCAAGGTAATCAGTTATCTAATTACATGGTCATTAGTGGCGATAATATCCTTATCATAAGTAGCGCACATGTAGGACGTGTGTTGAATGGGCATCATCATTTTCTGTCACAAGTGTCAATGTGTAGCGAAGGTACGATACTTTAAAAGAATATGAATAGGAATTTTAAACAAAGACAGATCTATAGCGGTCAAGTTCAAGAGAAGCAATTAGAATGGGAATTAATGTCCTTGCGATCGAATAAGAGTGGGTGTTTTCTCGAAAATTGCATTCCAGTCTCAAGGCGTGTAAGACGGTGGGTCGTAGGCGAGAAGCTGGGGATGTCCCATGCAATAGGTTAGAGGAGAGCCGCATCGGTGCGAAAGTATGAGCACGTTGTAATGCAGAGGGGGGGGGGGGGGGGGCACAGACCTCGTATTTAAAGTTGGAACAGTCGGGGGCCAAGTCGGTGGCCATATATGAGTGTAGGATCAGAATAGTAAGTACGAGTTCCGGGGTGCTCGGGAATATTTGCATTCAGGTAGATGGTATTACCTGTTATAGAAGGCAAGCCATACGTAGACAGAGTGAACTTTGCCTGTATGAACACTAGTCTAAGGGAACTAGAGGGAGGCTGTTAACCCTCGAGTTTCGGCTGTTAGAGTAAAAGCGTCCAGTAAATTGGCAATACGTTAGTGGTCGTACGACGGCAGTGCTATTGTGACATTCCGTTATATGTTCGTGAAAAGGCAGCCAGAGTCCAGAGACACTTCACTGAGCCGAGAAGATCGATCACCAGCGACAAGAAAGAAGCAACCCGCGACAACCAAGAACGCGAGTACGAAAGGTGACTCAAAAACTGTGTGGGTGGGGTGTGATTGACGTTTGTATTTTTTCATTCGATTTCATGTAAGTCACAAGTTACTATATTTTTTTACATGTAAACTTGTTACTTTTAATGAAGCCCCATTGACTGTGCTTTTTGATGAAAAGACACTGACCCCTTTAGGATAAGAACCACCTCAACAAAACGAAATGAGCGGGTTCGACACGGTGAGACACGCGCTCCCACGCGGATTCAGGTGACACTCATTGAGTCTAGGCTGAATACGCGGCGTGAATCTATTTCTCCAGAAACGCAACGCCCGGTTTCCGACAGTTATCACCAGTTTATGCTTCACTGTATTCAGCTCAAACAACTTGTCAGTGACAAGCTGTTCACATATTATGTCTATTAACTGCGCCTTGTTTGTAGCGACCGTCAAAACTTGTTTTTGTGGTGGGAGAATAGCTTTGGCGGCTAGTTTGGACACTCTACAACTAGAAGAACTTCTACCAGACCTGATTATGGACTTCGTGCTGAAATCCACATATCTATCAAAGATCAAATAGACGTCACACGACTGCAAGTGCTGATTTATACGATCTTCAAACACTTCTACAAGGTCCATGACTGTCGCTTGGAGCGTTTCACCCGAAACTGGCCAATTTGGAATCCACAACAATGCACAGCCATCTATCATTACTGCTGTATGCCCCCTTGCCAGTTAGACAAAACAACCATCGTCTTATTTTTTAAATCCGACTTTGATTAAGAAATCCGCATGTCACCAGTCTCGTTAAAGTGTGATGTTGGCAGTGGCGACAATTCATAAAAGAGAAGTGTTTTAACATCGAAGTTGGGAGAGCTTGATAGTAGTCCAATTACTCTGGAGTATATGAGGTTCGTATCATAAACTTTAACCCTTTACCCAACGTAACGGTCAAAACCGGTCAGCGCTGTTCACAAAAATCGCCAATTAATTTTCATTATTTTTTCCTTTTTTGTCTGAAAAACATAGGTTATAACCCTCTTTGGAACGAGATCGTTCCAAAGAGGGGTCATAACCTACGTTTTTGAGACAATAAATGAAAAAAATAGTAATTCAAGAATTTTGTTCGCAAGTATCGTCTGCTTTTCTTGTTAGGTAAAGGGTTAACATCACCAACCTTGACAGATTTTCTTAGCATAGCCTTGCTTTGGACCGCCATTGGAATAGGGTTGTAAAATCCCCCGGGGATTCAGTGCTGAACCTAACTTTAAGACCCTGTCCACGTCAATAGGCCCAGGACCTACCTTTCCGGTTACGATATTGACAATGGTTTCAGGGTGCTGTGACGGATCATAGGATCTATACACATCTCAAGTTTGGAGCTTAAACCCTTGTGCAAAGAGAGCGAATTACGTCCAATGCTGTTCACGCAATTCGCCCTCCTCTTTGTGGAAAAGTTGGGATCGTTATGTGTTCTTGTCCGCACGTATCTCTGATATGCCATGAGCTAAGGATCCAGAGGCATGCAAACTTAGAGCCCCATACCGTAAGGGTTTCTGATTTGAGAATAATCCCAATAATACCCGACTAACTGTTGCCATATCTCATAAGTGTAGTCTCTATGAACATGTTACTCCATAATCCGTTCCAAAAGCCTGGAATGTGTCTCATTACATGTTCACCTCTCATGAAATGGGCCAAAACATTAGGATAAAGACTCGCCATTTGGCGTAGGTAGTACAGGCCATACCTCGCGTAATTCGTTTGACCGGATGCGAAAAAATGATGGCAACATTCTTCGCACAACATGAAGTTGAAGGGGTCATTCATCTTTCCATTCAGCACGAACATACAACATCATGAGGAAAACCGGCTTCCGAAAAGCATTCACCAACATTTTAGTTGACCGACTGTCATCATTTAAATCTTCCAATAAGGAGAACAGATCTTCCGGCATTCAAAGTTGTTTATCTTGAATAATATACGGAGAATTTCTTCTGACAACAAATGCATCGCACTCATGTCCATTAGAATTTTCTTTTCCAACTAGAAACTTTCCACAATGAAATACTTCGATACAAAACAACAAAGTAACGGAAGAAAATAAACAGAACGCCAAAGGTGACATTTTTAGCCCGACTGTTTACAGTGAGTGCTATAGTCATGACTTTTGTCCGCCTGTCCGACCGCCTGTCCGTCTGTTAACATTTAGAGTTTTGGTTAAAGTTTGTGGTTAAAATTTTTTACTGAAGGTTCAAGTGGGTTTTTTCCCCTGTTTAGTCATGACTTTCTTCTGTCTGTCTGTTAACATTTGGAGTTTTGGTTAAAGTTTGTGGTTAAAGTTTTTCAGTAAACCTTAAAGTTTTTTGTTTTGTTATTTTTTTCTTTTAAATTGATAATACTATTGATTCTATCATTCTCATTTTTTGTTTTTATTTTTTTTATGTTTTATGTTATTTGGGGAAATATTTAACCCTTTTTTGTATGGAAATTTAACTTACAACTTGCAGGTTAAAGTTTTTGGTTAAAGTTTGTTTTTTGTTAGGGGGGGGGTGAGTGTTTTAAAATTACACCTTTAATTATTCAAACAGTTTAGTGGAATGTCACTGTTTCTTATTTGGTACAATGTCTACTATCTACTGAACATTTCTACAGTAATTTTCATTAATATCGGCATGATATTAACCCCTTTTAAACATGTTTTCAGACTTATTTTCTTTGAATTTGAAATTAGACTTTGCAACATATTTTCTTACTCTAATTCTTGAATGGTCAATACAACTTAATGATTCCATTTACATCAATGATTTCTTTTATCGGTTTTAGGAAATATTTTTGCCAATCAATTTTACTTAGTATTCCCAGCTTAAAGTTTCGGATTAAAGTTCTGTTTTTCAAGGTTCTACCTTTCATTTTCCAAACACTCTGTTACAAAGTCATTTCTTTTTTTCATTCCGGTCAAGGTCTACTGAAGCTGTACACAGTGGTTTCAAATAATATTGGCATTAATTTAACCCTTTTCACAACGCTTTTCGAACTTAGTTTCTCTAAATTTTAAATTAGGCTTCTACCACATACTTTGTTACTTTTATCCCCTCCCACAAAGGAGGGATATAGCACAGAGCTCGCTCCGTCCGTCTATCTGTTAGTCCATCCGTCCGTCCATTAGTCCATCCGTCTGTCTGAACTGTCTTTATGCCATAACTTAAACAAAAGTTAACAGATTTCAATTCTTTTAAGTACATGTCTCTAGGTCAAGGTTCATGACCACAATTAGCCAATTAAAATTGTTGAAGTTATTTCCCTGAAAACCCTCCCCCCCTCCCCCCCCCCCCCAAATTAGGCATTTTTTTTCTCCAATATGCATTTTGAACTATTTATAGTCACTACATGCGGAACCCTCTTTTAAACTCACATATCCTCCCTTGCCAACGCACTTTTTTTTTTCTTTTGTCAAAAATGCTTTTTTACAGTTTTGGTTAAAGTTTGTGTTGAAAAACCCAGACAAACACACACCCCTGCCCCCTCCCCCCAACGCCCCGAATTAGGCATCCCCCCCCCCCCCTTATTTACAGTAAATACATGCGGAACCTTTTTAAAACTCCCCCCCCCCCCCCGGGGGGCAATTAGGCACTTTTTTGTTGCTTTTTTACAGTTTGGGTTAAAAACCCAAACACCACCACCTCCCCCCTCCCCCCCCCCCCCCCCCACGGTGCCAATTACTCATTTGTTTTTCTCTTTGCTCAAAATGCATTCTGAAGGATTTAGACTGACCACGTGCGGAAAAAATGGGCTCCCCTAACACTACCCCCCCCCCCCCAACCCCCACCCCACCTCTACTACCCTCCTCCTCACCCAGGGCCATTTAAGCAATATTTTCTCTTGGTACAAAATGCATTTTTAGCCATTTTCCGTCCATCCGTCGGTCCATCCATCTGTCTGTAAACAATTGGTTTCCGACCGATAACTCCAGTTTGGATTATTTGATTTCAACCAAAGTTGATATGTGTATTTTGAAGCCATCAATACAAATTGCTTTTCTGAAACATCAGATTTTTTAATTTTTTAATTCTAACCTTTGCTTATTAGTCCTTATTAAACTCATCAAGCTTGTTCCATTAATAGGCCATGAGGTATGTTTTGGGGTAGAGAAATGGAAAAATAAAATTTGAATAGCAATTTTTGTATATCACGAGTGCAGATATAGCAGATTCGTTAGATAAACGGTTAACAAAAACTGGCTCAGACTATTTTGTGTCAAAGCATTGCCAATGCTGGGACAGTCGGGCTGTATGTGTGACATTACTCTAGTTATTTTAGAATCTTTGCTTCGTTCACTAAGTTCAAGTTTAATCATGGTATAAATACAGAACGCAACTCAGGCAGGGTAAGATGGACAGGAGCAAGGGAAATATAGAAAAACTTCGTTGATTCCCCTGTCCCTCCATCCTCGTTGTGTTTTATGTTATACTTTAGTTTCAACCATCTTCTATCCCGAACATTAGCCCACAAGCTGGACGATGCTTGAAGTCGAACAAACAGAATGAACAGACGGTGGTATTCACCCCGTAGGAGAGACACAAACGATTAAACCTAGCTTTTCCAATAAAGCATTTTATACTACGATCGCTGAGTATGTTCAACGTTACCCGATAAAATATAGACTATGAGAAACGTGATAGAAATACGGCCTTCGTATAAGAAACTCATGTAAGAACGCACCTGACTGGTCGTTACACATCTGACTGACGTTAGGATTTGAATGATATGGTATCACACAAATCAGCGTCAAGCAAGAAAGTAAACAGTCTTAGGTGATATTTATCTTTAAAATATCAGCTTCATTCACTTACTTCAAATTTAATCGTTATATAATTACATTGTTAACCCTTTACCTAACCTGAAAAGCAGACGACACTTGCAAAAATAATTCTTGAATAACTAATTTTTTTCATTTTTTGTCTCAAAAACATAAGTTATGACCCCTCGTTGGAACGAGCTCGACGAGCTCGTTCCAACGAGGGGTCATAACCTATGTTTTTGAGACAAAAAATGAAAAAAATAATGAAAATTAATTGGCGATTTTTGAGAATAGCGCTGGCCGGTTTTGGCCGTTACGTTAGGTAAAGGGTTAATGTAGTTATACGTTTTGGGTCCAAATACTCAATTCCCACTGGTCAGCTGGATGAAAACGTCATGACCAAATGTAATTCATTTCCCAATGAATACATCTGGTCGAACTTTGACCCGCATTTACAGTAGAACGCAGTTGACAGAATGTAATTCGGGCAGTGTTTGAGTGGGTTTTTAACTTTTAGCGCCTCTCGCAGTGAGCAACTCCGCTGCTGTTTCTTTGGTGACATTTCCCAACTGTAGCATAAAGCCCTTTACTAGAATACTCGTTTCCATTTCTAAAGTTGTGAAAATTAAAAATCAGAGTTGTGCGCTTTGTCTTTTGTGTGAGGGTGGTTTTTCGCCTCGTTCGTTCGTACATGTTTTATTTCGTCTTTCTGCTTTTTTGTTTGGTAAAAAGTAGTTTAAACAGTTACGGAATGTAATTCTAAGAATTGAATGCAATTTTTAAAATCTTTATTGGAGAATGAACGTGTGGTAATGGGTACAAATTGTATGAATCCCTTCGGGGATTTGTACCCATTCCCACACGTTCATACTCCAATAAAGATTATAAAAACTGCATTCAATTCTTAAATATATACGGAACAAAACTCAAGTAGAGTATGGGGAAGTGGAATCAACGGCCCTTTGATCCTCCTTAACTCCAGAGCCCTCCTCCCCTCCAAGTCCACGTGGGGTGTGTTCTGTCTTAGGTTCCGCTCAACAGTTTCGCCCCACTGCTCAGGGGTAAAATTCTAAACATAGGTAATATGTTGAAACTAATACTATGTAAACAGGAGATGTATTTTTAGTATCGTTAGGGCATTTGTTGGACAACAGAATTTGAAGTTGGTAATAGAGTTGGAGTCTGGTGCATAGGGGGTAAATTACCAGAGGAATTATGGAAAACAGTGGCTTCGAAAATTTGATTATATTTCAAACTTTCATTTTTACACGGAGTTGTCGCCGGGCATGTAACTAGAAATGAGACCGAAACATTAAGTTTTTTTCACATTTTAGAAACAGGGGATATGCTCCATGTTTTGGTAAGTGGGGTTAGTGGGAAAATTCTGCCTTTGAGGCTGCTGGGTGACTGAAAATGGGTTTTTTGCATTTTTTTCATTCAATTTTCCAAGTTGAAGCTTTGCATCTGACAGTAAATTATTTCACCCACATACAGATTGTTTTTTTCTACTTTGTCAAATAGTGTTTTCGGTTTTTAGTGGATTTTGAAAATGTAATACATGTTTTGGGTTAGATATTCAAGTTAAAGAATATTCGCATTTGAAGAGAGTATATGGCATATGTTATTTTCCGAAACGCTTGAAAAATTGTGGAGTGGAACCTTAATATTTAGTCAGTTTAACGTTGGGCGTTGGACGTCACAATCGTTTGACATTCACCCGAAGTTCGACTGCTGACGTTCGGCGTAAATAGCAAACACCGAACGTGAAACTGACTGCAGACTTATGTCAAACGCTGAGCATGAAACTGACTTCAGTTGAATATCAAGCTAATTTGCAACGCCCAATGCCGAAATAACTTTACAGACCTCGGTATGTCTTTGATATTTGTGACCTACCTTTACTTTCATTGAAATTCTGCCACCTCTGTAATTGGGGCCCCGAGAAAAACCACTCCATTATATAATTATGTTGTATTCTGGGCAACAATTTTTCATCCGTTACTCTCATTTCCGTGCAGAGTTTCCGTTGAAACAAGGCATTGGTTGTGGTTGGACTGTTTTACTGTGTTCAGCTTATGCTGTAATTTGTAACGGGCGGGAGATTCTCAAAATTTTACCAGGCTTTTTTCAACTTTGTTCAGGAAAAGGAGAACAGGTCTACCTTAAAGGTATCTACTTGCCTGGGTATTTTATAAATGTTCCCACTAAAAATAAAATCGGTGGTCTATCAGTACCCTTCATGGGGTAGAATTTCGGTCTTTATTTTCATTTGACGTTTCTACTTATAAATTACTTTTAGGTTTACTCTTAGATTTCCCCACAAATAAAGAAAGGCTAGTTTGATTTAGAGAGGTTGGTGAACTTGTTACCTTTCTCAAAAGCGGATTTACATTCCGTCAAAAAGCACCAACTAGAACTTCGTTTATGTGTTGATTTATGATGCGCACTAAAGCATTTGATTCAAGTGGCAGTATAATTTACAGATGTCAGTATGACATACGATAACAAGAAAACGTTTTGTGCAAGCACAAGCGCGGGTGAAAATGCACATGAAATACTCCTAGTTT